>BSBK01001927.1:2030000-2609549 GCA_027943335.1 Chamaecyparis obtusa
AAAAGTGTAACCCACTATTGTGGGGTCACCCTCAACTATGAAACATCACCAGTCGCTACTAGTATGTTCTCCTTTCCTGTTGTGCTCCTCTGCACACTCTTCTCTCTTCTCTTTTTTGTTCACCTCAGCTTCTTCAGCATACAGGTTCACTCTTTACTTTGCCAGAATGAGGGCAAACTATATTCTTGACAGGCATAGGAATATATAGAGTCATTGCCCTAATTTCTTTTCTCATGCATGAGTTGTTTATAGATCCCCTTCAGGTTCATCACCCAGTGGAGTATTAGTTCATTAAGGAAAACATATGATGCATGCTATGCTTTATCTGCTTTAACGAAAGAAAATAATAGATGTGTGTCAAAAAGCTTTCCTTCGCAAGAGATAACTCCATGTTTTAAAGCCATAAACTTCGGCATTAAAACCTTCAATCACACCTTGTACTGATTATCTTGGCAACTCAAAGTCTATCAGATTTAGTTCAGTAAATCTTGGTCAAGGAGTTAGATAACAAACAATTGACTATGACTTCCTTGGTTCATCTTATCATGACGAAGTCTTTACTCACTTAAGTTGTGCACAGCTAAGAACCTTGACCCATCACCTTTCCTTCCTCTATCTATACTGGTTGCATCCTTTCCTCATTCTCTATTACCGATTTCCGGTTGCTTTTCCCTTGGTGACCGGTTGTGTTTGATGAACATAAATAATCTCTTGTTCATTGCACAGTGTCACCGGTTGTCAAACCAGTCTCTCTACACACAGAATGTTGTCATCTAACTAATAACTGTTTTGATTCACATATCCAACACTGGTGTCCTTAGATTGAGATGTTAGCACCTCTTTCCTATTTCCTCTTTTTCCAATCAATGACAATACTTAATTGCCATGTATCGGTAGCAATCTTACCAGTTACCATCCCTTAATGCCAACACAACACATTTGCAAGTTGTTCATAGTTAAATATTGTTTTATTATTGAAGTAGTCTATGAGTGGTCCTTGAGAAAACATGGATGAGATCTAGAGATTTGAGGGTTATGTTCAATAGATCCATGAGCAATAGAGTGTCATTATCACAATATTTTGTCATACCTTCCTTAAGAGTACTTATATTTTCTACCATCGATTTTTTTTCTTCCTTATGGATAGAGTTAAGAATCATATCATTTACTTTGTTGACTTTGTCTTGTTCAAAGGTAGTAATCTAGGAGTTTTCTCTTACACAAGTGCAATGGGATTTCAATTCACTACAACATGATACTTCTTAAGATGGGATAGTTCTCTAGCCCTAAAATAGACTTTTCCATGGCTTTGTAGTGAGGAAGGGTTGTAGAAGAGAGATCTAAGGATGTGTGATAGCATGAGATCCACAAAAAAATACATTTGAGTTATTATTTCACAACACAAGTTTTGAGGGTTTGCAAGATTCTAACTTTGTATTTATCATGTGATACTCCATGAATGTAATTTTTTTAAATGAAAAAAATCTTAAGAAACATTCTAGAAAAGTGGCCAAAGCAAAAAATGGTTTGTTACTTAAAAAAATTAAATCAAAAGAGATGCTTCCTCACCCCATCCTTCTCATGGACATTGATATGTTTTCCATCAAGAGTTCCTTAAGAATATACATATTATGTGAAGTTCTCATCATCAATCAATAATCAAACCTAACCAAAATATTCACAAAGAGATTAAAGAAAAAAATACAAAATGATTTTAAAAATGGGTGAGTTACAATGATATCACTTTCTAAAACAAGCTCTATAACTTCCCACTCAAGAAACTCAAATCTCTTGATTTGCACTTGGTCACCAACATTGGAGGGGGGCTCTCCCCTCTACCTGTTGACCCTTCTCCCAAAAAAACAAATTGTTCCTTTGGGGGGCCTTATACAAATTATAAAATTACAAGAATTTGGGTGGATTCTGTTGGTACTCAAAAAATGCAACATGGGTTTTGAGTACCATGTTAACAAAATTGTCAGTTTGAAGCCCTTTAAGTGCTTTTCATGCATATATCCCCAGCTGTCATTTTGAAGCCTATGAGGTGTTCCAGGTGTTTGGCACACTCCATTCAGTATATGCATGCATTATATGATGTTATTTTATCATCCCGAATCATTCGGTGAAGTTCCATTTTGAGCAAGTTTCAATTTGCACAATTCTACCTAAGTGTCAAACAGAGTATAGTAGCCCAGTTTGCCTTTAAATATCTTGTGTCCATAAATGTTTCATGACCCACCACTTTGAGGATGTTTATTATGCATATCAAAGAACCTATGTTCCAATTTTCAAGTCATTTTGAATCCATTTGATTAGGTTTCGAACCCCTCAAAGTTGGTAGTTTGTTGTTGTCATGCACTTGTGTAATTGTTCAGAATTCTGGAAGGGCCTGTTTGACCAGTCATATCTTTGACCCAGTTGACCCTATTGAGAAAATTCCTTTTGCATCATATTCTAGGGGTAAAATACTTCCTATGTTTCAATTTTGAGGTCATGAAGAATCCGTTTGCTCAGCTTGCAAATGCGATTCTAAATACAACTTCTGTTGTTTTACAAGTTGTGAAATGTGCATATTGATTTGTACCCCTGTTTGGGATGTTATAACTTTTGATCCATGATTGATGAGCCTAAATGGGTTGTACCACTATGCTCTACTTTGAAAATACTACAAGTATGCCAAGTTAGAAGTCTTGATAAATCTTTTAGCATACTTTCCCAGGGTCATTTTGTATGCACAAATCACTGTTTTAATATGTTTCCCAGTTTGCAATTCTGAGAGCCTATTTTTGCCTGATTTCCAAATGTAACCGGTTGATTGTCATGAGTTTCCCTTCTGGATTCATGTTCCTTGTATGAGGGAGAATCAGTGCCCAGGTTTCTGGTTCTTGGAAGTTTTAGTTGGTTAGTTTTAAAGGCCAGTTCCAGGGCCAACTTATGTGGTTTCGGGTAGCGCAAACATAATTTGTTTATAAATGGCTATGTTTGATCATGCATATCTTTCGGCTCGGGTTTCTTTGTGAGTTTTCCTTTGACCGACGTATTGTGATGTTGGAAGTTAGCATGTGTGCTCGATGGTGCTCTCTTGTCGGGTCGTTCAGTCAATTTTTAAAGCCGCATCTAGAGACCTGTTAGGTGTTATTTAGCAGATTCTCCAGAGGTGTAAAATGAATAATGGGTATCCTTTCAATGAATCTTATTTTTCTCACTAAGTGTTTGCATCGAGATGGCTAGTCCATTCTTAGTGTATGAGTGTGTTCCTAATGGCACCTTGGCAGGGCATTTGCAGCATGAAAGTGGAAATAAGGCATTGTCAATCACCTTTGAATTTAAAAGAAGTTGTTAGTCTTAAAATAAGAATACGTAAATGCCAATATGTTCAATCAATATGCATATGTGTTTTGGGTTGTGTGGTCATTACACAACATACCAAACAATGAAAGGCAGACTTAGTTGTTATGATGGCATTAACGCACAGTTGAAGACACCAGCGCCCAAACAAGAGATAAGTTAAGTCCACACAAATAAAATATATGTGGAGGCTGCTAGTTTAAGGAAGGCCTCATGCTAGCATATGGAACTAGATGGTTTTATTACACATACCGTCTCAGGGTATGGTACATGACTGGTCAAAGGGGGATGCCCTTTTACTACGAGATCCACACAAGTAACATATGGGAGCTGCTACCTACTAACACAAGCTCATGCAAAAAATAAAAGAGAACCCACACATCAAATGAAGACAGGGCAGGGTGCTAACGAGGGTGAGTGCCATGTGCAAGGGAAGCAGCCTGCTTACACAATGAACAGAGGAGGCTGGCATTTGGCAAAAGGAATGGCATTCACGCATTGGAGTGTGATGCCATATGGAGGAGCTTCACAAGATGATGCCTCATGCATCATGAATGGGAAGCACATTTTTCAGGGAAGACCTGCGCATGTGTAGGAGACTTACACAATGCAAGAGAAAGGTGTGAGCAAACAATGCAAGGTTTCTCTTGCATAAGACCAGTAGGTGGCTGGCATGTGAAATGGGAGCCAATGCCAGCGTGAAGGAGGATGATCACGCCAGCATAGAAAATACCAAAAGGATTGGGTGCATGGGCATGCAAGGAAATGAAGACTTGTGTTTGAAATGGTGCTAGGAAATAGAAATTGAAGATGTATTGCAGCAAATGGACAGCCAGCGTGAGGGTTGACAATAAGATGGAGCCTCACATGAATGGAAGCATGCACACCCAGCTCACAAACCAAATGAATAATGGAATTGGGTGCGTAAAGATCATTCGGAGGCAGGCATGTGTAGTAAAATAGAGCAACGTGCTAGCAAGAAAGTGCCTTGCGTTAAAGCACAAAGGAAGGAATAATGGAGGTGTGCGTGTGAAGGGGCTCGCGTGGATGTTTGTGTGATACCAGAGATTTCCAATGGAGATTTGTTTGAACTTTGAATATGTGCATTGGCCGGCAGTTAGTTTTCAGGCTTGAGAATGAAGGCACTTTTTGCATAAAATGCAATCAAGTGCTAAGCAATTGGCGCTCATGCACAGGAAATGGTTAGAATAAAGAGGAATGTAAGGGAATAATGTATTGGGATATATCCCACATTGACCCCGACACTTTTCTCTTTGTTGTTTATATTGAACGCCACTCTATATGCAAGTAAATGAAGTAAGTGGAGGCTATGTGGTCGCCTCACCCTTGCGGGCCTACCTTAGGGTGCGTGCCAACTGGGCACTAACCAATATTTTGATAGGATATTTAAAACTATAAAAGGTTTAGTCCCACATTGATCCCAACTCGAGCAAATACATTGATCCCAACTCGAGCAAATCAAATGCATATAAACAAGTCCACAAACATATGAAGTAAATCTGAGAGCGGAGGCTCTGCCTGTGTGACTTCTTGGGGGTGCCTCGATTTCTGTGCTTGTAGGCCCACACCAGGAAGTTAATTTTGCATGTAGCAAATGGTGATGATGAGGACCGGGTGGACACATGTCATGCAGCTGGGCAATCGCGCAATGAAATCAACAATTAGTGAATCATTCAGAGAATTGGAGGTAGCGGTTAACTAACCACGTTCGTGTAATCGCCAAATGGCTGGCGGTTAGGACTTAGCATTTTGAGATTAGGAGATACACCATTTGCCAATTCTCCAAGTCCCTGCAGTCAAGGCAGATTCATTCTGAGATTTGGAGATAGGCTTGGTCGCCAGATCTCCAAATGTAACCCGAGGTCAAGAAATGACTTGGAGATTCAGAGAATGCCTATTTCGCCATATCTCAGAGCTTAACTACGGTTAAGGAATTAATTCAGAGATTCAGAGATACATGCATTCACCAGTTCTCCAAATGAGGGGTTAACTTGAGGTCAAGTCCAAGCAATGAATGAGATGGTGACACTTGGCAGATTTTGGTGCATTCTGTGGAAAAGTGCTTAAAATGATATAAAATGTCAGATTTAAAAGATTTAAATAAATGACATAGTCTGGGCTATAGAGAATATTAAAAAATTTAAAAGACCAAGCCTGTTCACGGAAAAATGTCCTAGAAATTCAATTTTTATCAGAATATACAAGTGTTATATGTTTCTGGAAACAGGAAAGGACAAGGAATCCTATGGCAATGATGATTTTTAGTTTCAGTGAAGTGGATGAGAGTAGTCTGGGTTTGAAATTTGAGGATCAGAATCAGAATCAGTTTGTTGATGAAATGATTGCACATAGTGGATCAGTTTGGGAATCAGTTGTAGAGCAAAGTGTGGGAAAACTTGGAGACATTTTCATGCCAAGAATGGACAATTGTCAGTTAGATTTGAACTGACTCTCATTTGTTATATCTTAGTTTTTCTCTTATTTGTAGAAGGATGTTGAAAATTTATGCTGCTAGGATAGCCTCAGGCTTTGAGTCTTATTTTTGTGTTCATGATCTTGCAATGTACAATTTCAGATAAATTTTAAATGAGAACAATGGAATCACTATTTAGTTCTTGTTTGATGTCTTTGTATGTGTTAAATTTTTAGGATCATTGCAAATGTAATAGCACTATCTCATTGTATGTGTTTTCCAAATGCAACAATCTCTTGCATTTATATTGAGAAAGAGCCAAGAAGAGACATGTCCCTTCATGGGACATGTCTATTCATTATTATGTAATTAATATAATGACAACTATGATTACACACACACACACACACACACATATATAGATATGTATATATGTATACATATATACAGATATGTGTATATATGTACACATATACATGTATACACATATGTGTATACATGTATACATGTATACACATATGTGTATACATGTATACATGTATACACATATGTGTATATATGTATACATGTATACATATATACATATATGTGTACATATATACATGTATACATGTATACACATATGTGTATACATGTATACATGTATACATATATGTGTATATATGTACACACACACACACACAGATATATATATATATATATATATATATATATATATATATATATATATTCACTAGTATTTACTCATAGTGTTTATCTGACTGAAGCTACAAAACATCAACACTCCCTCTTAGCTAGGGAAGATAAAATCCATCAATCTAAAAGAGAAACACAATGTTAATTGTGAAATTTTATTTTGATATCACATTACTGTGATGTCAGAGATATGGACTGACTAGGAATATCAAGTCTCATGATATTCACCATAACTCATAGATTTATAAATATCATCTCATGATATTGGGAGTATTTGTCACATAATATCAAGTCGCAAGATATTCTCCAAATACTCAAAGTAATGGCCTACCAACATCAAGTCACATGATGTCCACCAAGTACTCAAAATTTTACAAAGATATCATCTCATGATATCGGGAGCATTGGCCTGCAGAATATCAAGTCACATGATATTCACCAAGTGCTCAGAGTAATGGCCTACCAACATCAAGTCACATGATGTCCACCAAGTACTCAACAAAAGTTTACAAAGATATCATCTCATGATATCGAGAGCATTGGCCTGCAGAATATCAAGTCCCATGATATTCACCAAGTGCTCAGAGTAATGGCCTACCAACATCAAGTCACATGATGTCCACCCAAGTACTCAACAAATGTCCATAGGTAATGTGCACTTACCATAGTAACATTCACATCATCTATTATGATATGTGATGTATATCATAATAGAAGATGCCATCTATTATGATCTATTTCAGCCATCACAAGATGTCTATCACAATAGAATATGCCACCTATCATGATCTGTTTCAGCCATCACAAGATGTCTATCACAATAGAAGATCAAGTTATTGTAAGATTGTCACCTTCCAATAACTTTTGCAAATACAAGTGATAATCATTTGGAAGTCATCACTTCCTCATGATTTACACAGGGGGTAGGCCCATTAAAAACATTCATGATTCATTAGTATAATAATCAATTATATAAAGTTTACCTCAGAAGTGTTTCACCTTCAATAGTGAACTCCCTCTCAATCAAGATTGTCACACGTTGAATGAACCATTTGCTCCCTCTGAAGCTCAAGTTTATCAACTTCTTGACCTCTTTTGAAATGTTAGACTCCCTTTGCATCTAGTCTCAATCATCAATTCATTTGAAAACATCAAGTTCTTTCTCCCTTGAATGCAATTATCTTGTGCTTCTGTCCTGGAGGTATGTCAGAGAGAGATTACAAATAGTTCACTAAACTATCTCGACCGGAAATACCAATGATAGAAGCATACAAGATTTTAATAACCAATAGTATATCATGAATTAAAAAAACTCAAAAATTATGTGCATTAATAAAACATGAAATACTTATCTTTTATAAATTTCAATTATTTCATTCTTCAAACTTATTAGATCTCCCTTCAAGTGGTTAGGCTTTTAAAGAAGGAACCTCGCTCTTTTTCAGATTTTTATTTATTTATTATAGACCCATACAAAGTTGGTCATAACTTTTGAACCTGTAATTTTCTCTTCAATCGCTCTGGTGATATTCTTGTAAATTGGTGTATCACCAACATATCCAAAATTTAGAAAAATCCAATGGTGCATTTGTGAGATATGGTCTTCGTACTGAGACTATATTTTATGAGACAATCACACATTCACCATCAACAAACTACTCTCTTACATTTGCAACTTGGCTCTGATACCATGTTAAGGTTTTAGGATCATTGCAAATGTAATAGCACTATCTCATTGTATGTGTTTTCCAAATGCAACAATCCCTTACATTTATATTGAGAAAGAGCCAAGAAGAGACATGTCCCTTCATGGGACATGTCTATTCATTATTATGTAATTAATATAATGACAACTATGATTATACACACACACACACACATATAATATCTCTTGAGTATTATATTAATTTCTCTAATATTTACATAATATTTATATTTATATATATGTATATATATTTAAGTATATATATATACATCTCATATATATATATATATATATATATATATATATATATATATATATATATATATATATATAACACTAGTATTTACTCATAGTGTTTATCTGACTGAAGCTACAAAACATCAACAATATGCATGATCTTAATTCTTGTGTATTGACTTATAAGGCATGTCAGTATACCAGTTATAAGGTATCTGTGGGTTTGAATTTGAGTTTCTTTCAAGGAGAGAGTAAGTCTTGATTTCAAATTCTGAGAATTCTAGGTTTGTATATGAATTTGATGTCCAAGAATTGGAGTGAGAAGAGTGATTTGTAAGGCATTTCACTTGGTTTCTTTGAGTTTGGAGTTAGGGTTTTCTGGGAATGTATGTTTGTATGACTCTATTGCCCAATAGACAAGAAACTAGTCTCTTGCTCGTCCTGCAGTTTCATCATCAAACCTTTATAATCTATTCAATTTTACTTTCCTGTTGTTATGAACATTCATGTCTGATTGTATTCAAGAAGTACAACTCATTTGTTGATTCCTTGAAGAGTGAATCACTAGGTTGCCCCTCCTTAAAAGGGAAGAAGGATGAAGATCCTTGTCTCACTGGTTCTTGCTATTCTTACAATCATGGTTTATCTAGTTAAACTCTGTCTATAGTTGATTTTGGTCATTTGTAGAGTGTTTCATAAGTTGGTTAAATAAAAGGTGAATAGCAGAACAATGTCCACTTTTATATATATTGTGTAATCAGTCATGTGTTTTAGGTACACCCACCTGGGTCTGTGGAGCCCGAAGTGTAGAAGGAGTTTCTCCTTGTCAATTAGTCTTTTCTTGCTTGGAATCAAGAGTTTAGGAATCACATAGTTCAATTGAAGCATTTAAGGCTTGTAATAGGGTTCAACAAGAAAAATAGCTAATAGATTAGTGACTCTATTGGGGACTAGATAAATGACAACAAGTTTAAGATGTTCACTTCCTTGCTTTGCTGAATCATCCTAGGGTCTGGTCCAATTTGGTTATAGAGTCAATTCTTTTCAAAATTGTTATATCTTCTCATTGAATGTGAGTGGCAACTCTGAATCTCTGTTTGATCAGTGTTTTGTAAGATGAAATTGCAATGTATTTTTTGATCCTGACAAACAGTGCATCCTGTGAAGTGGTTTTATGTTTGTTGATAAAGAGGGTGTGAGATAAAATTTCTTAGCTGGTTCAAGATTGGTCCTTTGCAAAGAGGTGGTGGCTCTACAAATATTTTAAAGGTGATTTGGAGAAAGGCTTCAAATCAATATTTTACACCAACATTAGCACTTGAGGTATTATGATTTTCATGCACTCTCTTATTATGAAAATTAAATGTTGAAAAGCAATGTCTCCATCAAGTGATTTTTAGCACTAAGAAGGAGAGAGGTTTGAAAGTTGTTCATAGACTTCATTGAAATAAGTTTCAGCTTGTTAGTAAAAGTTTGTGAAGTGTGTTTGAAGAAGTTAATTTGGTAGAAAATATATAGGTCTGCTGCACGTTATAAATCAGAATTATTGTTGGTGAATGAGTTCCAAAGTTTCAAAGAGTGTCAGATTTCTTTTCAACAAGCATGCAGCCGGTTAGTGAAGTTTCTAGATCTACTTCTACCGAGAGATATGTGCCATTATGTTTTGATGGTATTCATGGTTTCCCAAATGTCATTCCTAATGATATTAGAAAAATTTTACCTAAGTTTAATGTGAACCATCTTGTTTCAACCAGTCATCATGTTCAGTTGTTTAGTGACTTGATGTGTGACTCTGAAATTGATCATGAGGATGTGCATATGAAATTGTTTGTTCAAACTTTAGAAGGTGATGTTAGAGACTGGTTTTCTTTTCTACCAACATGTTCTATTTCATCTTGGAGTGAGATGCATTCAACCTTCATGGAGCAATTTGGAGAAAGCGTAAGAATATCTGATTCTTATAGTAAGTTTTTGAAGATTCATATTGAGAATGATGAACTTGTTCCTCAATTCAATATCAGATTTGCAAAAGTTTTGAATGAAATCCCTGGAAGTTATAGACCTGATGATCAAGTGTGTGCAAGTGTTTACTTCGATGCATTTGATAAGAAAATGAATTACTTATTGAGGGATAAAGAATCTAAATCATCATATCAGGCATTTATAACTGCAATGGATATTGAAAACAATTTTAAGTATGGATTGACTAGAGGTCATTTTGCCATGAATGTCCGCCAATATAATGAATGTGAAAGAAAAAAAGAATGTAGTGTTGATGCCTCAGTTTCAAATCAGCGTATCAACACTTCTGCTATAGTTTATAATCAAGTTGAAATTTTAAATTAGAATATATGTATAGATGTGGTTAAGTCTTTTGCTATTGATGAAACATGTGTTCATGATGCTACAATAGTAAGATATATTTCAAACTTTGATATAATTGAGCAATGTGCTGATATTTTGAATCGTGAATTAGCTATAGCAGTGAGTTCTTGTAATGTTGATTATGAACATGATATTGCTAATATTTCTAGACGTGAAGTTGCTGCGTCTATATCTCAGTCTTGTGTAAATGAAGAGGCTGAAATTTATGTCTCTATTGATGAATTTGAAGTTGTTGATCTGACATTTCAAGAAGAGTCGGTAACACAAGATGAAGAATGTGATTCACATGCATATCAGTCACAGTCAGAGGAACATAGTACTAAAAGTGGTCATTCAAGTGAGAATGATGAAGGCAGTGATATTGAGATGTCTTCGTATGAGTCGAATGCAACATGGGAAGAAGAAAGTAATGATGGAAGTGAACACTCATTTGAAAGTGAAGCATATAGCAGAGAGTTTAGGGATGAATCATGGTCTTTCCGTAATGGTTATCCTAAACAAGGTAATGAAGAGGATGTAATTATGGACACTATATGCTTGGTAGGTGATGTTGAAAGTGAATATTTGTATAGTTCTGATTTTTCTTCATATGTTGAAAGTCTCCATGAAAATGAAATGGGTAGTGAGTTTAAAGTGTTTACTAATGCTTTATATGATGAGGATTTTGATGATGATCAGCCTATTTTTTGTCATAGTGTTCAAAGAGGAGTGTTACATGGAGTTGTCAATCCATTGTTTGAAGAACACATGGAGGTTTCAGATTTAATTGAGCCGGATGTAAATGATGACATGCTGTCATACTACTATGAGAAATCAAAATGTTTTTCTTCCATGTGTGGCAGAGTTTTAAATGATGATGTTGCATTTTGTGAGTTTGATGATGAAGTGCTTGATAGAGTTGTATTTGAAGATCAGCTGAAACTTTATAGTAAATTCAATAATGATTTATGTGATATGAATACTAATCAGCATTTTGATTATGAAGATGCATTGGAAGGTTGTGGAGTGGTTTCAGAATTTGATGATGATGATGATATGTGTGAGTATAAATTTGATTATTCATTTGAACTCCAATTGGCTACACTTAAGGATATGCAAAGTCAAGGTATGAATGATGCTTTTTATCAAGAAGAGTATGAGACTTTTGTGTTTTCGATTGATAGCATGCATGAATCAGTAGATAAAGATCAGTTCCAATTTGATGGTAGTATTCATGAGCATGTTGAGTCTTATTTTCATAGTGAGCAAGATGAAGAAAGTGTTTCAAGTTTTTACATGCACTATGAAAATGGAGATAGATATTTTGTTTTGCCTAATGAGCCGATTTAAAGTATTGATATGCTTGGTGAAAAAAATGGGAATGAAATGTCTAGCTTACCTCAAGAAGGAAGAAATGAAAATTAGGTATATGACAGAGGTAAGAAGTTTTGAGAACTTTCTGGTGACACGGGGCCATCGTTTGTACATAGTAGGAGTAGTTTTCTTACTTTCAATAAAGCTATTCGAGAGAGGTTTTGTGGGGTGGTCTGCTCCTACCATGAGATTATGAAGTTCTCTGCATGCCTGCATGGGGCACACATCCACAGTTTGAGCCATTGTTGGTACTCAAAAAATGCAACATGGGTTTTGAGTACCATGTTAATAAAATTGTCAGTTTGAAGCCCTTTAAGTGCTTTTCATGCATATATCCCTTGCTGTCATTTTGAAGCCTATGAGGTGTTCTAGGTGTTTGGCACACTCCATTCTATGATGTTATTTTATCATCCCGAATCATTCGGTGAAGTCCCATTTTGAGCAAGTGTCAATTTGCACAATTCTGCCTAAGTGTCAAACAGAGTATAGTAGCCCAGTTTGCCTTTGAATATCTTGTGTCCAGAAATGTTTCATGACCCACCACTTTGAGGATGTTTAATATGCATATCAAAGAACCTATGTTCCAATTTTCAAGTCATTTCGAATCCATTTGATTAGGTTTCGAACCCCTCAAAGTTGGTAGTTTGTTGTTGTCATGCACTTGTGTAATTGTTCAGAATTCTGGAAGCGCCTGTTTGACCAGTCATATCTTTGAACCAGTTGACCCTATTGAGAAAATTCCTTTTGCATCATATTCCAAGGGTCAAATACTTCCTATGTTTCAATTTTGAGGTCATGACAAATCCGTTTGCTCAGCTTGCAAATGCGATTCTAAATAAAACTTCTATTGTTTTACAAGTTGTGAAATGTGCAGATTGATTTGTACCCCTATTTGGGATGTTATAACTTTTGATCCATGATTGATGAGCTTGAACGGGTTGTACCACTATGTTCTACTCTGAAAGTACTACAAGTATGCCAAGTTAGAAGTCTTGACGAATCTTTTAGCATACTTTCCCATAGTCATTCCATATGCACAAATCACTATTTTAATATGTTTCCCAATTTGCAATTTTGAGAGCCTATCTTTGCCTGATTTCCAAATGTAACCGGTTGATCATCATGAGTTACCTTTCTGGATTCGTGTTCCTTGTATGAGGGAGAATCAGTGCCCAGGTTTTTGGTTCTTGGAAGTTTCAGTTGGTCAGTTTTAAAGGCCAGTTCCAGGGCCAACTTATGTGGTATCAGGCAGCACAGACATAATTTGTTTATAAATGGCTATGTTTGATCATGCGTATCTTTTGGCTCGGGTTTCTTCATGAGTTTTCCTTTGATCGGCGTATTGTGATGTTGGAAGTCAGCATGTGTGCTCGGTGGTGCTCTCTTGTTTGTCAAACTACCATGATGACAAATAATTCTCTTGAACAAATATTTAAGAAAGAATTCATTTACTTGAAATGAAAACCACAAAGAACTAGTCTTGAATAAAGATCTTCCACAACACAAATTGACAAAAAAGTACTGATTATATTACTTATAAAACTTGAAAAGTATTAAAGATAGTCTGTGGTGTTTTTAAATATGATAATGATTTTTTTTGGTCCTTGTATCTTCTTTATACAAAATTAGGAGGGGTGACAAGCTTCAGACCATTACAATGCATCATTTCATAACTACAATAGTTTTTAATTATCAACTTTTAACAATATTTTATAAAACACTAAAACATAACAAAAAGCAATGAGGCCACATCATTATGTCTCTCGAGTTTATTCAGGGGCATCGTCATGTGCTTCTTCTTTAGTCTGGGTCTTCCCCTTTGGAGGTTCAAGATATTCATTCATCCATTGTGCAATTTGAAAATGAGAACGCCAATGATAACTGAAGATGGCAGGCATGTGACTCAAATGATCCTTCCATTTCCTATGTGCAAATGCACATGAATCCAATACAAACTTTGAGAATTTAGCATCCAGAGCTATAAGTCTATTGGTGGATATTGTATAATTAGAGCACCCTTTTGATGTTGTTCAACCTTCTGCACACCTATATTTTATTCCAACTTCGCTCTCTACTTCAATGAATTAGTCTCGTCACAATTTTTTCACACATATAAACTAAATTTCACTATATTTTATTTAATTCTTTTGGTCCCTTCAAGATATGAGCTTAGCAAAATTGCAATCATTCTACTTTGTTTTAATTTAATGCATGTCACCTCTACACATGTGTTCCATCATGTTATTAACTTCCTTTATTAACCTTTTCACCAATTCACCAGGTCATAATTTGCCTCCAGTGAAATAGCAACTTTTCACCATTTCGCCACAATAGAGATTGTTACTTATGAAATAGCGACCATTTCACTATTTCCCCACAATGAAAACCTCCCCTTGTGAAATAGAAAAAAATAGCCATTTCTCAATAATGAAACTTGCCTCTCATGAAATAGCAAAAAGTTTTTTGTTTCACAACTTAGTGTTTACAACGAAATAGTGACAAGTTCTCTATTTCATAGCCTACTACTTTGGGGCTAGCAAAATAGCGAAATATGGTGAAAAAGGACATATCTTCAATTTTATGTGATTTATGAAATGTATTACAATGGTATTCATGGGAAATTATGCAAAGAAAACTTCAGTAGCTTCAACCTACGGAGAATCAAAACACAAAAGCTTGGTGATGACCCGTGGAAGGGGACAATGGAAGATGACTATTCAAAAAATTTCACTGTAATTTTGTTCTTAGGGAACACTAAATTTTGCCAAAATTTATGGTCCTAATAGGACCCAATAGAATGTGACTCATAATTTCATTCATGAATGCATTCAGATAAGACAAGGGTTTGAGATTTGACTTCCAAACCTTGTGATAGATCAAATAATTTCATCAATGAACAACATGTTGGTGGAAACTTTTTAATCTTTGAGACTAACCATTGATATGGTTCAGAGATGGGTGGCTACAAGATGAAGTTTAAAATGTAGTTTCTCGACAAGCACAATGTTGAGTGCTCTATTTTTTGTTCAAATTTATGATACAAGAGGACCTGATCAAGGTTCTAATAGGGTCACGGGCCTATGGAAAACATTTTATGTTATTATGCAGATGGAAATCGGGTCTTGGCCCTGCTATTGATTGGCTCCAATGTTGGTTTGGATGCCAGGATTCCCACTTGAGTTATGGCATGAGAAAATATTTAGATGGATTGGTAATACAATTAGAAACTATGTGACTTTAGATGTCATGACCTTGGAAAAATCCAAATTTGTTTTTGCCTTGTTTTGTGTGAATATTATTATTAATAAAACACTTCTTAATTTTATTACTTTGCAATCAAAACTAGGGAAATGGACTCAACCTATGGTATATGAGAATGCCACTATTTATTGCCAAAAATCTTCCAAATTTGGTCATGTTATAGTAGATTGTAAAGCCCCCCCCCCTCTTGGTGAAAGAACTTAAGTTGAAGGAAAAATGCTCTTCCCACCACCTACAAAGGGGGATAAGATAGAAAATGTGGAAGACTTGGTGGAGAAGGAATATCCTTTCATTGATGGATTACTGAAGTTAATGAATTCTCTAAAAAACTCCCATCTTCTAGAGCTTATTACTTTTGAGACTACAACAAGGATTCCAAAATAGGAGTGACAACCTCTTAGAAAAGAAATTGATTTGGAGGAAGGGGGAATTTTCTCTACCCCAGAAACCAAAAAAAGAAAGAAAGAAAACTTTGAAAACTCCTGAGAATGGATATGTGGTCCATTTTGAACAAAAGACAACAAGACAAGAAATCACATTTTCTCCTTGGGAGCCAAAGGAAAATGGTCACCCAGAGGAAAATATTGATCTCCCAGCTTTGATGCAATTGGGGGGGGGGGTGGTAATATCCCATTTTCTACTGAGAATGATTATATCCTATAAACAGGGGAGATTTCATAACCAACATTGGAATATCCTAAATACAAAAAGTCATACCTCTCCTTGAGGGAAACAACTAGCAACTCGTTGCCTACTGAGGAGGGAAAATTGACAACCCAACAGAGAAAAACTAGAACTAAGAAGGTGGTTGTGGGTTTGGAAAGTAAGGTGGGATACCTATCATAGAGAGTCTTAAGGTACAAGGCGATGACAAGGGAAATTTATAATGGAAGGAAAAAGACCTTGGATGCAACTACCAAATGTAAAAATGAAGTTTCTTTCATGGAACATATGATCAGGATTAAATTGGGAAAATACTAAAATCCAAATTTTCAATTTCTTCTATGTTTCAGTAAACTGCATTTTTGAAGGTCTTCGGAGCATTTCTGGGCTTGGATGGTTTGCGGAGGTAGAAGAAAGTGTTACCTTTAAAATTTGATTTGAGATTTATTGAATACCTTTCCAACGAAGTATACGGTTTGCAATTCAAAGCTAGGACTAGAAATTTATGCCTTCTCCAAGTGGACCTTTTTTTTTTTAAATATTTTTTTGATAAATTTTGATAGTTTTAATAGTTTATTTGTAATAAACATTATGATGACTCTTTATTTCATTTCCAAGGGATTCTTGTGACCCTTGGGATCCATCGGATTTGTATAAACTCCAATTTCGAATAGAATGGATCACTTTTTGGCTTGCAATCTTGTTGTTAATCTTCTTAGTTCTTTACATCAAACTTGACAATACTGTAGGTATCACACTAGGTATTGTAATCTGATTTATTAATTCAGATCAACATAATAGGGTTAAATAATCCTCAAAATAAATATGCACTTAGAAACTATATTTTGGAATTAAAAGTGGACATTTTTTATTACAAGAAGTGAAAATGAATACACACACCTTTACTAGTATATTAGATAGAATTTGGCCAAGCTCCTCTTTCTTCATCAGTGATGCTAATGGTGCCTCAGGGGGAGTGCTTTGAGTGTGGAATCCTAATAAACTAAAAGAATATATCTATTACTTTTCTCCTAATTACCTAGGTGTTACTTTCACTATGGCTAACTATTTGTGGCACTTATTCAACATGCATGCTCCTAATGCTCATTTTGGGCATAAGGAGGTTTGAAATGAGATTTCTACTATTATCCTAGATGACATTGACTTAATTTGGATGGTGGATGGAGATTTTAATTCTCCCTTTTTCCCTTCTAAATAATTGGGGTGTTGATGGACTACACTAACAACATAGAAGATTTTCATACTTCTTTAGCAAGGATGGGATTTTTGGTATTGAGCTCATGGGTCATCCTTTCACTTGGTCAAACAATAGGAAAGGGAATAACCTAATCCAAGATAAGCTAGATGGATTCCTTGTTTTGAAGAGATGGGATATTGGATTGATAACCCTCTGACTAGACCTCTTCCCTTATGTTGTGAGATTATGTGGACTTCTCACCTAGACTTCAAAGGATGTGTTCAAAATTTATGAAATACTCTTGTCCAAGGCTCTGTAATGTATAGGGTATCTCAAAAGTTGAAGCTAATTAGAAATCAAGTCAAAGGATAGAATAAATCTATTTTGGGGGATATTTTCAACCAAAAAAATGATATAAGCTCCAAGCTAGAAGAAATACAAAATTTAATTTATAAAGGAGATTACTCTCAAATGTTACATAATGAAGAAGAGAAAATGAGGAAGAAGTAGAAAGATAATCTGGGGAAGAGATTTACTAGAAGCAAAGATCGAGAGTGCAATGACTAAAAGAAGGTGATAGGAACTCAATCTTTTTTCATAAATCAACGAGTAGGCACGTGAAGAGGAATACTATTCAGAGCTTGAAAAATGATTTGAATTAGGATATCACTAATCACTCTTAATTGGGAGAATTGGTCATGGACTATTTCAAACATGCTTACAACAAGGACAATGAAATTGATTCACATACCTTGGATGAAAAACCTTTAATTATCTCCCACATACCATTAGGATGACTGATAATGATTGTATTCTTGCTTTGATTATTGAAGAGGAAGTGCACACTGTTGTCTTCTCTATGGGTACTTACAAAGTGTTGGGTCTAGAAGGATTTCATCTTGCCTTCTTCTAGGAATTATAGGATATTATTGGATATGATGTCACTATGGTGGCCAAATATTTCTTTAAAACTAGTAAGTTATTGAAGAAGCTTAACAAAACTTTCATTGTTTTAGTTCCTAAAATTAAAGAGCCTAAAAAGATTGGTGATTTTAGACCTATTCGCCTCTGCAACACAGTATACAAGATCTTCTCCAAAGTCTTGATTAATAGGATTAAACCCTTTCTAGATGTTTTATTAACTATAACCCAAAAGGTTTTGTTCCCAAAAGGAAAATTATTGATGTTGCAATATCTGTTGGCAAGTTGACTTTACTAGTATATATGACTAAGCCTGATGTTGTCATTATGGAAACAAAGTCATGTGAAGTTTTGGTGTCACTGCACTAACTTAGAAGATCATAATTTGGCTAAGTATGGAAGACAGAGCAGATAGAGAAGCACCTGATGATCAGAGCATTAGCGCACGTGCATATGACCAAGTTTTGGTATGCGCCCTTAGACATAAGCTTTTGAGTATGTTACTATGCTAAGTCTAAGAACACATGGTCAGATATGACAACATGAAGAAGTTACAACAAGTCTAAGTGACATAGTCAGTAAGCGACAAAATAGAATAGAGCATGAAGCCGATAGATAGTATTTTGATTAGCATATATCATTTTATTTTGTAAAGGTTATGTTCCTATTGTAATTGTGTTATAAACATGTTAATATCATTGTATGTAAACATGCTTGAGCCAATTAACTTGGAAGCATTGTATGTGTTAAGTTATAGGCCGACCTAGTAGTTAGTTTTGGTTGCATTTATTCAACATGTATATATGTGACATGCGCTTTTGTATTTGAGAAATAATGGAAAATGGAGATGAGAAAAAGTATGCGAAGTATGTATTAGAGTAGTAAGAATGCTATAGAGATTTACAAGAGGTTAAAGCATCAGCCCACAAAAGGAACTGATTAGACAGAAGTGTCAAAGAAACAGTTCACCTTGCAAATATAGTGTGTATCTGATAACCAGGAGGTTGTAGCCTTCTTCACTGAGCAGTGAGCTCGGGCAGTGAGCCATCCACCCCTAAAGGGGTTTGTTACTTATAGACTCTTAACTGAATCATTGTACTCAAAATTGTCATGACTGCTCCTAATAGGGAAAAGGAACATTAACAGGTTCATAATTGATGCAGGAGCATCCTAGGATTCTTGGCAATCCTGTATCAACCAAAAATATGTTTGTCTTTGAAGATAGATTGTTAGTTTTGATCTTGGTTTGGTAGAGTTCTTGCTCAGTTTGGGAGACTGGTTACTCAGTTTATATGGTTACCGGGGTGCTCGATTTCTAAAGAACGCTTGGTAACTAAAGGCATTAGTTTTTTGGTGCTCGGTGATAACTGTGTTGCTCAGTCATGCTTGGTGTGGTCGGTTGACTAGTGCTCAGTTATTTCATCTATTGCTCGGTGTTCTTTCTTACTGACTAGATTGTTTTGTTAGATCGGCTTGGCTGACTGGTGCATTTAATTTGGGTTGCGCTCCTCGAGTTATGGATTGACAGTTGGACATGTGGGGACCTAGATTTGACGTGTTGCATTCTTCTATGTGGATTTGGTGACCGTTGGGGCCATCTTTGAGAGTTTATTTATTTTGTAAGGCTATGTGAGAGTCTACTGCTGTTTTAGCATTTAATATTTGTTTATAGAGATTTATTGTTTCATTAGCCGACTTGTGGCTGGGAATCAGTATTTATAGGTTGCTTGGGTAGTTATTTAGGGGGAGGAGATTATTGGAAGGAAAGTTAGTGGCCTACAAGCTTAGGAGCAAGAAGATTGCTTGGAAGTTTGAGTACAAGTTTAGATCTTTTCTGGATGCCTACCAGTGTGCTGCCTATTGCAGACCTGGACTAGCTCGATGCTGATGTTGGGGAAAAGATTCAGATCCTATGAGATCTTGTAGACTATTACTTGCATTGTAATTGGTCGTAACTGGGAAGGCCTTACAGCCTGACACATTGCATGTAATTGGTGTTTTCATGAATATAGACTTATGTTTCATTGCAGATCTATTGTTTTTACTATGTATTTCTGCTGCATATTGGTTTGGATGCAAGGTCGGTCAGTCCTTAATTGGATCCACCCACCTTGACTGCATTAAGTGGTATTAGAGTGAAGTTTGTTCCTGTTTGAGATAAGTTTGTTCCTATTGGAGCCGAGTGGATCTTGTGTGTTTGTGTCTAGATCTTGATTTGAAGATGCCTCCGAGGAGAAATCATGAGATCTTTGAGGAAGAAGAAGCTACTGGTGAATTTTGTCTTGATGATTTTAGGGCTTTGCAGAAACAAGTGCAAGACCTACAAGAGGAATTGAGAAAGAAGAAGCCTACCTTAAAGGAGGATAGTGATGATGAATCTGAGGAAGATCATTTTGAAGAAGCTGTTGAAGAAGCTAGAGATCCTAAGGAGAATCAAATTTTGAAAGCTATGTCTAAGATTGGGAAGAGACCTAAGATTGAAGTCTCTACATTTGCTGGAAGCCTTAGGCCTGAAGAATTGATTGATTAGATCAATGAGATTGATAAGTACTTTGAGTATGAAGAAATATAAGATCCTGATGGGGTTAGATTTGCAAAGACTAAGTTAAAGGGTCATGCAAATATCTGGTGGAGAGAAGTTCAGTTGGAAAGAGGTAGAAGAGGAAAAGAAAAGATCACTAAATGGAACCGAATGGTTGACAAGTTGAAGAAGCAATTCATTCCGGTGGATTATGAATTGGACATGTTTAAGAAGATGCAAGCTTTGAAGCAGACTAACAAATCGGTACAGGAGTACACCGAGGAGTTTTATAGAATCCTGATTAGGACTAGTCATTCTGAAGTTGATAAAGAGAAGGTTGCTAGGTATTTCTATGGCTTGAGACCTAGTATTCAAGAAGATTTACTTACTGTACGGATGACAACAATCGATGATGCTTATCAGACAACATTAAAGATTGAAGAAAAGATGAATAGGAAGTATGAAGGAAAATAGAACAACAGGAACCGAGGTGGTAAAACTGGTGAGACAATTGCTGAGAGTAATGTGACAGAGAATCCTAAGTTTGATGTGGGATCTAGCAGTGGTCAAGTTACTAAGAATGTTGGACAGAGAGGAAGGTGGAAGAATGAGTTCACTAGCACTTATTACAACTGTGGTGAAGTTGGTCATAGAAGTTGGTAGTGTCCTAAGAAAAGAGTTGCATTAGTTGCTAAAGAAGACATTGAGAATGTTCCTGAGAAAGGTGAATGTCTTGTCACTAGGAGATTAGATGCATGTGTTCCTGAACCAATGCAAAGAAGGAATTTGTTCAGAACCAAATGTAAGTGCAAGAATAAGGTATGTAATGTCATAGTTGATGGTGGTAGTTATGAAAAATTTGTTTCAGATGAAATGGTTAGTAAGTTAAATTTGGAAAGAAGGAAACATCCTAATCCTTATCAGATTAGTTGGATACAAGATGTTTCTAAGGTTAGAGTTGAAGAACAATGCTTGGTTAAGTTTCATATTGGATCTTACCATGATGAGATATTGTGTGATATATTGCCTATGGATGCTTGTCGTCTGTTGCTCGGTAGACCCTGGCAGTTTGACATGAATGTTTTGTTTGATGGTCATGCTAATACATATGTGGTTAGGCATGAAGGAGCTCGACATAAGCTGATACCTTTACAGGAGACAGGGGTTAAAGGATGTGGAGTTATCAGGTGTTGTCCTTATGACAAACCTCAGGAGCAGAAGGTTGATGAACCTAGTCCTGTTAAGCCTAGTTTGAAGGAGAAGGAGAATGATATCTCTAAAGAGTTTGTTGAGATTAAGAAACATATGGTTTTGCTGGTAGAGATGGTTCAACAAATGGTGACATTTATGACACAGAGAGATGCAGATGATACTGAGTTGATTGAGGGGTCTGGAAGGGATGAACCTTACCGAGGCACTGAGGTGGTCGGTAGTGGTCAGAGTCAGTTGTTATCCTTTACCGACCGGAGAAGTGAACAAAGTGGAAGGTAGAAGAACTTTCTACATGAGATAGTGAATGAAGTAAAGACTACTTGGGATGAAGGACAAGAAGAGATGTGGGTAAAGAAAAAATTTGACATACCTGTTCTAATTCCCTTGAGATGTTCCTGATTTCCTTATGAGAAAATCTTTCTTACCTAGGGTGTCTGATGCAGGAGCATCCTAGGATTCTTGGCAATCTTGTATCAACCAAAAATATGTTTTTCTTTGAAGATAGATTGTTAGTTTTGATCTTGGTTTGGTAGAGTTCTTGCTCAGTTTGGGAGACTGGTTACTCAGTTTATATGGTTACCGGGGTGCTCGGTCTCTAAAGAACCCTCGATAACTGAAGGCATCAATTTTCTGGCGCTCGATGATAACTGCCTTGCTTGGTCATGCTTGGCATGTTTGGTTGACTGGTGCTTGGTTATTTCCTTTGTTTCTTGGTGTTCTTGCTTACCGACTGGATTGTTTTGTTAGATTGGCTTGCCCAACGTGTGCATTTAATTTGGGTCGCACTCCTTGAGTTATGGATTGACCATTGGACATGTGGGGACCTAGATCTGGCGTGTTACATTCTTCTATGTAGATTTGGTGATCATTGGGGCCATCTTTGAGAGTTTATGTATTTTGTAAGGCTATGTGAGAGCCGACTGTTGTTTTAGCATTTAATATTTGTTGATAGAGATTTATTGTTGCATCAGCCAACTTGTGGCTGGGAATCAGTATTTATAGGTTTCTTGGGTAGTTATTTAGGGGAAGAGATTATTGGAAGGAAAGTTAGTGGCCTACGAGCTTAGGAGCAGGAAGATTGCTTGGAAGTTTGAGTACAAGTTTAGATCTTTCCTGGGTGCCTAGCAGTGTGCTGCCTGTTGCAGACCTGGACTAGCTAGATGTTGATGTTGGGGAAAAGATTCAAATCCTATGAGATCTTGTAGACAATTACTTGCATTGTAATTGGCCGTAACCAAGAAGGCCTTACAGCCCGACACATTGCATGTAATTGGTTTTTTCATGAATATAGACTTCTATTTCATTGCAGATTTGTGGTTTTTACTGTGTATTTCTGCTGCATATTGGTTTGGCTGCTAGGTTGGTCAGTCCTTAATTGGATCCACCCACCTTGACTGCATTAATAATACAAAGTACAATTATTCATGGGTACTAATTCCCACTGGGGTTTTCCTTTGGCAAAAGTTTCCCCGTAAACATATCTTGTGTTATGTGTTATGGTTGAATACTTCATTTTCTTTACTATTCATTTCAGTATTTAAGTAACTGAGTTAAGTTTCAAGTATCAAAAATTAATTATAGCACACTAATTCACCCCCTGATGTAGGCGCATCTTGGGACTCCAATTATTTCAAATATCTGGGATTCTACATGCATTTTCAATGGTTATTTTTAATAATGTAATGGTTTTGGGTTGAGTCTTAGTTTTAAATGGTTATTTTATTAATGTATTCCGTCAGGTAGAATTAAGTGTTTTTGATATAATAAATGTTTTGTATCATCATGAAGTTGACAACTTCTCCACGATACTTTTCTAGTTCTTTAAATGTATTTAGAACTTCCTTCGGTCATGAAAACCATTAGAGAAGTTTATTGTTATCGAGTTGGTTGTAAGAACTTATTAGGTGGTATTCGGTTGAATTTTATTGCCTATGCAATTAAAACCAAACCTAAGAAGAAGTAGTAGAGAGGAGGTGGTTGAGAATTGAAATAGGGAATGAAAGAATGTATGGATAATAGAATAATGGAAGAATGGAATTTTCTATCAAAGAACTTCGGTTCTCCAATTTCTTAATTACGTTTCTCTATTCTTACATTCTCTAAATGATTGAGTCAAATATGAATGGATTAAACAAGGTTACAAAATTAAGTTGCATTGAAATATTTAATGTTTGCATTTCGGTTTCAAAGATCTCTGTTTGGTTGAATATAATCTTGATATTGGTTTTTATAGAGGAATTTTATTAGCTATTGAATCGGGTTTTGCCTATTATTGGCAACCGATATTAAGAGTCTGGTTTAATTTAGGGATCAGGTTTCCTTTTAATTGAACAATGATTCAATTTGGATAGTATTTGGTTTCATTACATTTCTAAATTTTTGAAGGTACTAGAATCAAAATAGTTTCAAAGAATTTGTGATATGCATTCTGGACTGGTTGCGGTCCAAATTTAATTGGAAGTTATTAAACTATTAATGCCGTGTAGAACCCGAGATACATATTTTCAATAGTTACTTTGCGAGTGACCTGAGAGAGAAGTTGAATGTCATTGAATTTCTTGTATTTGGTGTAGCCAAAGGATATAATGTATGTATGTGCTATGACTTGCATGGTGAGGAGATACAATCTTGGACCACAAATGGCCTACAAAAAGTGATTTGAATGATATTTGCATAATTTCCTAAACACAGTCATAAATCCACATATTTGTACTCGACATTTGAAGTAAAGAAGAGGTAGCAAACCTGCTACCACATTTATATTCATGCTGTGAAAGACCCACATGATGGAGAAACTGTAAGGCTTGTACCAGTCATCAAATAATGACGAGATGAATTAGAGATTTTGTATGACATATAAGACATAGTTGATGTGGTTCTATTTAGTTGACATTGCTATGTGTGAACCTCTCAATCAATGTTCATAGAGGAAATAGTATAACATGCATATTTAAGAGGAATCATATTGTGAAGTTGGTAGTTTTGTCAAGAACAACAGATTTTGCAAAAGTAAACGAGGCTTCTCTGCATCAATTGGTATTAGAGCAGAAGCTCTTGAGCGTGTGAAAGGGGAAAATCACACCAGGACCTAGTGGTGATAAGTTTTTTTTGATTCTTAAGTATTATTGTAACAAGTTTGTGCAGATAAGTTGTCAGATTTTCTTGGTGGTGTTGTGTACCCATTTGTTAATGATTTTTTGGGGAAACCAAATCCATTTGTCTAACTGGGTTTGAGTCCTTCACAAGCATTCAGAGGTGATGGATCAATAACAAGTTACATTATTTTAAATGGAAGGTAAGGAAGAGATGGTACAGTTGTTATTCAAATTGGATGCTTGGATTGCCTATGAGGAAGCGGAAGAGAAAAAGAAAAAGAAAGAAGTAGCAAAGAGAAAAGAGGGAAAAAAAAGATAACAAGAAGCAAGAAGACAAAAGATGGAAGATGACTTAACAACATATGAGATGAAGTTAGAAATGATGAGCAAAAGAGATCAAGTGATACTTGAATTGATTGAAGCCCAGATAGCATATAAAGAAGCAAAAATGAAGGAGAAGAGTTATCCATTGGAAGGACAAGAGAAGAAAAATGATGCTAGTGATGAAAGTTTTGGATGAGTCTTATGTTGAGAAGGTTCTAGTTGAAGATAGTGATGCTGAAATGATTGTTGATTTGGGAAACAATGATTTGATTCTAGAAAGGCTTGAAGATAGAGACATGGTAGATGATGTGATATTACATGACAACACATTAGTGTTGGTGAGCATGGGGGATAACATGAAATTCATTCAAAATGAGGGAACTTTTTCTATTGTTGGATATGGAGATGGAGTTTTAATTCCTTTAAAGGATCAAGCGAGTATTCAGATTCATGGAGGAGAAATGTTTGTTTTATTTTATGTAGGTGTGCAAGACACATGTGTGGTTGATGCCTATGATTTGAGCTCTATTTTTTTCCTCCAGCGACCATGTGTACGCGATATTGGTGGCTATGTTTATTTTTGCAGGGGTTCACCAAATGATGCCCTTAAACTGGAAGACTCAAAAGAAAGCCAATTCAATGGAACTTGAATTATTTTGTCTTGAGGAGCATGATGCAGGTGCATCTCGGGACTCTGATTATTTCAAATATCTGGGATTCTACATGCATTTTCAATGGTTATTTTTAATAATGTAATGGTTTTGGGTTGAGTCTTAGTTTTAAATGGTTATTTTATTAATGAATTCGGTTGGGTATAATTAAGTGTTTTTGATATAATAAATGTTTTGTATCATTGTGAAGTTGACAACTTCTTCCATGATACTTTTCTAGTTCTTTGAATGTATTTAGAACTTCCTTTGGTCATGAAAACCATTAGAGAAGTTTGTTGTTAGCGAGTTGGTTGTAAGAAGTTATCAGGTGGTATTTGGTTGAATTTTATTACCTATGCAATTAAAACCAAACCTGAGAAGAAGTAGTAGAGAGGAGGTGGTTGAGAATCGAAACATGGAATGAAAGAATGTATGGATAATAGAATAATGGAAGAATGGAATTTTCTATCAAAGAACTTTGGTTCTCCAATTTCTTAATTATGTTTCTCTGTTCTTACATTCTCTAAATGATTGAGTCAAATATGAATGGATTAAATAAGGTTACAAAATTAAGTTGCATTGAAATCTTTAACGTTTTCATTTCGGTTTCAAAGATCTCTGTTCGGTTGAATATAAGTGGATTCTTGATATCAATTTTTATAGAGGAAGTTTATTAGCTATTGAATCATATTTTGCCTATTATTGGCAACTGATATTAAGAGTCTGGTTTAACTTAGAGATCGGATTTCCTTTTAATTGAACAATGATTCAATTTGGATAGTATTTGGTTTCATTACATTTCTAAATTTTTGAAGGTACTAGAATCAAAATAGTTTCAAAGAATCCGTGATATGCATTCTGGAGTGGTTGCGGTTCAAATTTAATTGGAAGTTATTAAACTGTTAATGCTATGTAGAACCCGAGATACAAATTTTCAACAGTCACTTTGCGAGTGACCCGAGAGTGAAGTTGAATATCGTTGAATTTATTGTATTTGGTGTAGCCAATGGATATAACTTATGTCCATGCTATGACTTGCGTGGTGAGGAGATACAATCTTGGACCGTAAATGGCCTACAAGGAGTGATTCAAATGATATTTGCATCATTTCCTAAACATAGTAAAAAATCCACATGTTTGTACTCAAAATTTGAAGTAAAGAAGAGGTAGCGGACCTGCTACCACATATATATTCATGCTATGACAGACCCACGTGATGGAGAAACTGTAAGGCTTGTACCAATCATCAAATAATGATGAGATGAATCAGAGATTTTGTATGACATATAAGACACAGTTGATGTGGTTATATTTAGTTGACATTGTTATGTGTGAACCTCTCAATCAATGTTCATAGAGGAAATAGTATAACATGTAGATTTAAGAGGAATCATATTGTAAAGTTTTTATTTTTGTCAAGAACAATAGATTTGCAAAAGTAAACGAAGCTTCTCTGCATCACCCCCCTCTCAGTGTTCCCATTCCTAACAATTGGTATCAGAGCTTTGGTCCTCTAAATATAAGTTTAACCGCTTGAGGAGATCATGGTTTCAAAAGAAGTAAAATATTTGAAGAAGAATCTTGAAGAAGCTCTTGAAGATCTTGACAGATCTGAAAAATAAATTGAAGAACTAAAATTGAAGGTCAATGGATCACAAGTATTCATCAAGAAACTGAGAAAAGATTTGAAAGATTGTTCAACAAATGATTTGGAAAAAATGGTCAAAAAGATGAATGAAGAAAACACATCTCTAAAGGATCAGATTGAAGATTTGGATGAAAATATAACTAATGATCAAGAATCCTATGAAGAATAGATCAAAGAAAACAAACAATTGGATGAAGAACTTAGGCAAGCAAACATGAAAATCTTGGAGTTAGAAAACATTAAGAAAAAGATGGAATCTGAGTTGATAGAAGCAAGGAACCATATTGACAAAATGCACATAAGTACTGATCTAATAGAGTCATAGTTGTATGCACAAAAGATTAAAGGAGATACTAGTGGTATTGGATTCAATGAAGCACAAAATCAAATCAATGATATGTGAGAAATAATGAAAGCACCAGAAGAATCTACAGAAGCTAAGAAGACTAGAAATCATATTGAAGCTAAAGCAAAACCTTCTAAAGATGAACGCAAGCTAGTCAATTGAACTTGTCATGCCTGTAACAAGCATGGACATATAGCAAGAGATTGTAAAGAGGTAAGACCTTTCAATGGTTATTTTTATTCTTGTAATAAATTTGGTCATAGAGCTATGAATTGTAGATCAAAACAAAGAAGTCAGTCACAACACAATCAGAGAAATTAACCTCAATTTTATTCAAACTTCTAAGAGAGGGATCCACCCTAGACAAACCAGTCCAATTATCCCCTTCCCAATAGTCAGCCACATGAGATCCAAAAACCAGTTTACATTACAACATCTTATCTTTCCAATTAGAGTCAGAATTAAGAGGATGATCCAAAATCCATTCATCATCCCAAAAAAGGATAGTCTTGCCATTTCCAACCTTCCATTTAACACCCTTCTTGATCAAGGCCTTTCTCAAAGCATTATTCCAAATGACAGAACCTCCTTGTATAGATTCTTGATTTAGAAAATTTTGGAAATTACTCTTGTCCCTGTTATATTTATTGTGCTAGATAGTACTCCATTCTCCCGGGGTCTTGAATAATTTCCAAAGAATCTTAGCCAAAAGAAAATCATTCATACTTCTTATACTTCGAAGACCTAAACCCCCCTTCTTAACATGTTTGCAAACCTTATCCCAAGCAATGAGAGCCATTCTCTTCTTATGCTCCACTCCAGACCAAAGGAATTTCTTTTGGATTTTCTCAATACTTTCAGCAAACTTCCTAGCAATTTTAAAAATACTTAAAGCATAGAGAGGGATACTTTGGAGAGTAGCCTTGAGCACCGAGATTTTAACTTTTTGTTCCTAAAGAACTCATGAAGAGTATTTATCTTACTTATTCTTCAACAAGAGAGCTAAAATTTATTATTATAAATGTTCAAGGTTATTCTAAAGTATAATAAGGTGAGAAAAATAGACCTAGAATGAAAATTTAGACTAATGACGATGATTTACCTCTTGAAATTAAAAATTGAAGAAAAATAAAATTTGTAAAATTTCAAATGCCTTCAAGAAATTTGTATTATGACAAACCAAAAGTAATGTAATCCTTATTGTTGAGAATTTTCTAAATTGACAAAACCTTAATAGAATGGTAACCAACTTAGAATGGTAACCAACTTGGAATAGTATAATATTTTTTCCTCAATGATTCTCATGCCATAATTATATTGAGAAATGCAACAAATGTTACACACAACCCTATAAAAATCTCTTGTTTACTTGGCACTAGCCCACATAAAATTCTAGAAAAGGTTGGTAGCCCCAGATCATAGAAAACCTAATATAGGGCTCAATTAGAGAATTATAGTTGTAATCATCTAAAAATGGTCATCTAGACTATTAGCCCCTTTCTAGCATTATTTGCTAAAATCATCAATTGCTTATTCTTGGTCAAATCCTAATTCTATCATTTATTTAATTATTTTCTATGGGCTAACCATTTTATCCTAAAGTCTTTATTTAATTATAAGGAATTTCCTCCCCTTTTAATAAATAAAAAGCCCCCAACTTTTCTTCTTATCCTAAGTTGCACAAATAAAGCATTATTTTTATTTTGTAAAAAGGGAAAAAGCACTTTTTGTCTCATATGGACACAAAAGTTAACTCTTATTTTCTCATTGGAGGATACTTGTGCACATGGATTGCTCCTCTTTGATGCTCCATCGTTGATTAAATTTTTTTCCTCTTAATCTCCATGGTCCATTTTTTCTCATTTATTATAAAAGGAGAGCTCTCTTCTTCATTCTAGATCCAACTTTTTATGCTAACTTTATGCTGCAAGATTTCTTGGAGACTTTAGAGATTTTGAAGACTTTGGAGCCTTTTGGAGATCTTTCTACATTTAGCTTTCATTCTTGCATTCTTCGCTCAGCTTCATGTTTATGCTTTCTGAGATTAGTTTCCTTTCAAGCTCTAGCTTAGATCTCACATAGATTAATTAGTAAGGATTTGTAATACTTCTATCTTTCATTTTTATAGCTTAGCTTGCATTTTCATTTATAGCATAGTTGCATTGCATTTGCATTTGCATTTGCATTTGATTCTTGGGGATATTGGCATTCTTTCCCTTGTCTTCATTTGAATCTCTCATTGCATGGTTTACTAGCAAGGTTATTGGCTTAATAGCTCTAGCTGAGAGCATTCTTAACACCCTTGCACTCCATGCCTAGGGAGCTCTAAATCGATTTCTCAAGGTTTCCAATCCATGGATTCTCTTGGAAGCGATGATTTAGAGAAGTGCACTATTTAGTGTGTACAATAGTAAACATGAATTTATAGATTTTGGGTAATCTATAAACAAATTATATTTCCAAGTATTTACAAAACATGTTGCCAACTAATAGAAGGCTTCATATTAAAGAAAAATTTGAGCATCTCCTCTTGTCATTGCACTTTCAATCATAGTCCTTTGACTCTTCAAGAAATGCAAGGGGCCTTTGTTTGTAGGATTACAACTTGCTCCATTGGAGGCTAGAGCTAGCCAAACCTTATAAAAAAATATCTAAATAAGACATGGATTCTCAGAAAGACTTAGTTTTTAACAAGTGATGAAACAATCATACATAAAATTCCAAGAAATAAGCTATTAAGGAGTGGTTAGAAGATAAATACACTTAAATAGCATCCAAGAAGCCTTATTGACCAAATGATTACCAATTTTTTTGAGGTGAGCATATAGAGGGGCCAAGAAAATAAACAACTCTACCAATTGGGTATTGAAAGATCAAAATATAAAATATTTTAAATAATGGAAAGGATAGCTAAATAATGATAGAAAAGAATTTGACCAACTACAAAAAAGATATATTTGAATCTTAAAAATTTATTTATAACAACCATAAAGGATTACTTAATAAGGCTAAAAGATTTTTTAAACTCCAACTTGTTGATTTTGATGTGCTGGAGGATATTGGTTGATTCCATGCTTTCCATAAAAATAATGCTATTTTCTAGAATGTAATGACTCTTGACGAAACTTGTTTCCTTAGAATACATAATAGAAGGCAAGAGTTGGAAAATGTATTTTGCTAGCCATAAATATATAAAAAATATTAAGTAAGGTGCAAAGCTAAAGGTCCTCAATTTTGGGGGTGAACTTAATATTTCCATGGTTTATGAATCTTGTGGGGAGACTCATGGTAGGCATGGAGAATGTTAAGACTAGTGAATGTACCATTTAGCATTGAAACACCCTTGAAAAAAACACATGTGATTTCATTCAAGCTACTACTTAAGAGTATATTATAACTCATCCAAAGTGATAAGTGAATCAAATAACTTGAGTATACTGACTCAAATTGGAATGATCAACATCAAGGTATAGTTATAGTTCTTAAGCTTTCTCAATGATATGTTTGAAAAAATAGCTTGTAATGGTTTGGAAAGAAATTGGATATTTCTAGGAGATCCATAAAACCTTAATGCACAAATATTTGTAAAAAAAATCAGAGGCTTTATCTCCAATGCTAAGAGCATGAAGGTGTGCTCTTATTTGAGTTTCTTTAGCTGTATGCAATTCAAAAATATTGAGTTTTTGCTTTAGTTGAGCAACTAGGTTCTAGAGTTGGGAGTCAAAGGGGTTATTTTCTTAATAAGTGGAAATCATCATAAACTCTTTAGTGATATCATAGTCAACTCTATTATTTCCTTTTCCACTTTATTATCAAGAACACTACTGGTAGTATAAGTAATTGCAATATTTTACCACTCAAAGTTTAGTTGGTACATAAATGACTATAGTTCAAGGCTCTATAAAGCAGATGAGTTGGATATGTCTTATTTGAGAAAGCAGTGACATGTTAAAAAATAAATTTGTGTTATGAGGTTTAAGAGGCTTATCATCTCATCAAAGCTAAAAAGTGATCAGACTATGATCAAAGAGAGTGGTCTTTGGACGTAGTTTCATCAATATCCTATTAACGACTAGGAGATAAAACATGTGGTTTTCATAAATTATGATACATGACTAAGGAATTTGAAATCATGTTTAGTCTAAAATGGAGGTTAGACCATATAAATCAAGGGTCTAACGTATTGAACAAAGATTGATACTTTGGGTTTGATGAACTCCATTCATTTTTAAAATAGTTGCAGCCCTCATACTTGGTAGTGCAATGTTCAAATATCTCTCTTGTTCTTATGAGTCTCCACCATATCAAAATTTCCACACATAAAATAATCCAAAAAGGGTTAGTTTAAATAAAGCCATCCCCATATCAATAGTATTTATAGGTCATCGTTAGGCATGTAAACACTATATCAATGATAAAGAACAATCATTATCAAATATAATTCACAATAATCTCTATAGGAGGTGGTATAAAGACTAAAATATAACAAAATCAACAAGCATGTTTCACCACAACCATCCTCATTTCAAATGAAAAAAATGAGTGAGATAAGGTTAAATGTCTTATAGAATAATTTGTAGCAAAAATATAGTGACTTTATTCTTGTAAGTAAATATACCAAACAAGGCAATTTTATAGCAAGAAAAATAAACAAAAAACATGTGGGAATATTTTGTAAGTGCATGTATTCCTTGAAATGATGTTCATATGCACAAGTCATTATAAAGAGCTCTAGTTAGTTGTCTTCTTATAATAACACCAAAAACTTATTATCTATGTGTGATTACTATTTTGGTAAAACTTAATTGTCAAGTCATATAAGGTAGTTTTTACTCTTGCAATCTCCCCTTATTGATTCACCATCACTAAGTAGTAAGATTTAATAATTATTAGGGTAGTATCTCATGAAAAAGGTCCCAATAGATAGACATGGTGTTTAGGTTCTGATTCCATTTTACAAGTTTGGATAGGGTGCTTGGTAGGATAAATATGTCACTCTTTAGTCCATAATGTTATTTTAATATGACTGCTTTATTAGTTTTGATTAGTTTGGAGCTAGAGTTTTTTCTCCATCTATGTGCTCCAACTCACCTCTTTAATTGCTGAATATGGGAGGTCAATTAAAACCTTAGGAATTACATGAAGTATTACTATTAAATATCTAAGCATATGGTTAAGGGACTAACACTCCAAAAAGTGTTAAAAATATTTATGTACAAGTAACCTTCTATATAAAATGGCAAATAAAATACTTATAATCCAAACAAGCCTATAAACAGCTAGGATACCTGATAACTCTACCTAGATGGAAATTTTGAGTGATGCTTACAAAGCACTTTAAAATCCTAGGTCAAAAGAGCTTACACTAATAAAGCTTGGTTTCATAGGGATTGGATAGTCAAGGGTTGGTTTGATAAGAAACAATATAGACCTAATCTACGAACACACAATATCCATATTATTTACATACATAATGTATAATATATTTTGGCAATGAAACATCGGTCTAGGAATCAAAATTATTACCTTATCATAAAATTTTAAAATGAATGTATGGGTTTGTTCTAGTGATATCCTTGCAATGTTTGCAAACATAATTGTAGAATATAAGTCCATAACTATTAAAATAGACCTAATTAACCCTAAGGGTAGGATTGATAGTAAAATTGATGTGAAAAGACTCAATATTAGTTCATACAAGTAATATAGGAAAATGGTAAGAGCCAAATAAGATACCCTAATTTGAACAAAGAATAGACCATAAATAGACACTTGAGTTATACCCTAATCTTGATAAATCATATCTATATAGGATAAGGATGAGGTAAAATAAGGAGAAGATAACTCATTAGAAGTGGATGTTTTCTAACTTAAGATGCAAGTTCTTTTTGAGGGACTAACAATTGAATTTTTTAAAGAAACTTAAAATATGTTAATCTGAGAGCATTGTTAGGGTCCTATTTTGTTGAGTTGGGCTTGAAGATAAATACCTAATAGAAAATCAATTTTGTAAGTTGACATTAGAAATGATTACATTAAATATTTTAACTATTCTATTTGGATATGTTGTGATCTAGACCAAGAGAAGGTGTTGCATTGGCTCAATAATTCATAGCTTGGTATACATGAGGTGAGTTTGTTGAAGCTCTACACCATCAAGTAACCATATTGGCATACCCTAAACGTTGAGGAGAAATTAATAAGAAGAAAAATAATAATGCCAAAGAGAAAGGACTAACTAATGATGAAAGAGTTGGATAAAGTATTAAGAGACCCCAACAAGGTGGATAAGGAAGGGAATAAAACCCCCTAATCCAAAAATTATTAGGCATAATATTATAAGTCCAAGGAAGATCGTAGGAGGAATTTAAATTTGAGAGAGATGGATACATGGTAGTTGTTTTTATTATGTAACACAAATTCATTGAGCCAATGAATTTTATCAAACAAAATTTATTAGGAGTAGGAGGAAGGAGATCAATGCATATATCATGAAAATCAATTGAAAGAGGCCATTAGGTAAGTATATTAAACAAAAAAACTAGAGTGTGAGGATACACTTTGAAGGGGAAATTGATACTAAAGTTTCCTCAAGAGAAGAAGGAGCCTAAGTAGTGGATGAGTATGTTTTGCATGTTATACAATTTATGAAGTAAACACTACAAGGTGATATTTGATAGAAGAAATAATGACAATCTTGTACTAGTTGACATGTCAAAGAAATTAAGGTTGAAGAGAATGGTTTTCCCTAACCCCCATTAGTGACATTAAAATGTCTTATAATATTTAACAATGAAAAGTATAGAGATGAGTTAGTGTCCAACATTATGCCCATGTATTATTTTTATGCACCCTTGGGAAGACACTAGAAATTCGACAAGTCGTGTATGATATCTATGCTAACACTAGTAGTCTAGTCAAAGATGGTGATAAACATGTGTGAATCCTTTGAATATAAAGGAATATTATGATGTAGAACCCAATGATGATGATTTAAAGGGATATTATGAGGTAGAACCTTAGTGATGATTATTTAAAAGGGTATCCTTGGTACAGGAGCACCTAGGAGTGAGGCTAACTCCCTAGTTGTTTTTTGGCTTGTACTTGACCTTAGCCAAGTCAACGAATGAAATAAAACTCCAAGAGAGTCTAGTAGTTGAGTTAAATAGTATAGGTTTTGGACTTGACTCTAGGTTGCCACTAGTTGGCCTTAGGTTGCCAAGTTGGCCCAATAGGACCTAGTGTGTAAAAGATGTTAAAATAGGTTAGAAATCTTGTTTTTAGGTTGTTTTAAGCTTTGGAGTAGACTTGAAATTTGTTTGAATACCTTTAGGACCTTTATATTGGGTCAAAACAATGTCGCTAAAACAAAATGTAAAAGTTAATTCCCAAGATAGATTTCATGATTAATTCTCTGAGTCTTTAATACAGTTTGCAAGAGTTTTGGGACTAATCACTCAAGCTTAATTGAATTAGAATTTTTGATATGTAATTTTGTTTCTTCCATGTAATTCCTTACTCTTCACATAGTTCTTGTGTGTTATTGATTAGTTTTGTCTATTCATTGTAAAGCCAAACCCTCACTAGACTATACCCTGCCAGTTTGAGTGTTTGCGGTGTAAATATGGTTCCACAATGACTTCCATAAATGGAAACTTGATGGATTGTGGAGGAAGTGAAGTGAAACCATTTTATATTATGTTTATTTTTTTACAAGTGCCAGAAGTGATGGAAGCTCATTTTGGTGGCTTCCCCTAGGCGAGACATAGGATTCTGGTAAGAGTAAGCCTATGAAAGAAATTGATTTCATGTAGGGTTGGATTGGGTAATGAAATTTTTGGGTTGGAGAGTGGTCTCATGGATTTTAGGAAACATTGTAACCAATGCCAAGAGTTGGAGAAACTGATCTTATAATCTTTTCTTAAAGGCCTAGTCAATTAGCCCTATTTTCTAGGAAGAAGTCTCAGTAGGTTTAAGGTATTGTACAAAAAATTGAAAAACACTAGACCATGAAAATATTTGAGTTCTTAAAAAAGGTTATCTAGAACCAAGATTAGGTTGGGAGCTTCTTTGTAAGGTTTTGAAGTTATTGGGAAAAAAATGAGTTCAAAGACCTAGTTTAGGCCTAATAGAGCTACTAGCCTAAAAAATAGGAAACCTTGAGATCGGTAAGAAAGATCTATCAAGATTGTGTCAAATGAAATAAAATGAGGTTAGAATCACCCATCTATAATCAATTCAACCTTGATCAATTCTGGTGGTAGGCATGGTGTGTTGGTGGTGAATTTACACTAGTGAGTTCAAGGAGTAAGGGTAGCTAACTAGTGGGAAGACCCCTGAGATTTGGAAAAGCTTGTGTAGTTTCTCCTGAGGAGGTAGGGTGAGAAAAGATACCCTGAAAAGGTCTAGGAGGTGACGTTGGATTTTGGGGTTTCTTGGCTAAAGAAGTGTTGGAGGTCTCCCTATTAGATTGGTATCAGAGCCCCAAAAGATATGGGCTAGAGGAAGTGGATGTTGTATATAGCAGAGTCAGTGGGATCATCAAAGATGGTAAAAAATGTTGAACTTGAAAAGAAGATGGAAGATCAGGAAGAGGATAATAGACTCCTAAGAGAATAACTAGAAGAGATGGAAACTAAGCTTAATGAAGTACAAGCTAAGACAAAGGAAGTAAGTGAGAAGGTGGGAGAGTCAAAAGGAAAAAAGAAGAAGATAGTGCACATAGAAGATGAGGTGCTAGAGCCTTATCCAATATTATAATAAGAGCCATTCCTTAGGGCTCTCAAAGCCACGGGTGGAAAATCTTTGGAAGGTGTACCCTAGTTCATTGGTTAAATGGAACTAGAGTTGGTAATGGAATGGATAGAGGGGTTAGAGAACCACTTTGAATGTGAGAGTGTGTTAGAGGCACAAAAGGTAAAAGTAGCTAAGTATAGACTGAGAAGAGAAGCTATAACTTGGTGGAAGTTCATATAAGATGAAAGGAAAAAAGAGGGGAAGAACCCTATAGCAACATGGAAGGGTATGGTTGCTAAGGTCAAAGTGGCATATTTTCCAGAGAATTATGAAGTTCAAATACACAAGAAGAGACAAAATTTAAGGCAAAAAGAATTGGATGTTAGTGCCTATACCAAAGAGTTCCAAATATTATGCTTGAGATCCAAGGTGTAGGAAGATGAGAGTCTTAAAGTAGCCCGATATTTGAATGGTTTGAGATGGAGCATCCAAGAAGAGATTAGATTGTTAGGAATAATAGACCACCAATACAACTGAGAGGGGGGGGGGGTGAATTAGTTGTATGATAGATTATTAAACTTTAAACTTTGAATAGTAGCAGTATCAAATCAAATGAACACAATGAATGCCAACACAATAAAACAATATTTGTTGTTGAAAAAACCCTATTAAAGGTAAAAACATGGTGGGATTTAACACCCACTAATGATGTACTGAGAGTATAGTATCCTTGTTAGAATATCTAGCCATGTTAGGAGATGATTAAATCATTACAGTACATAGTCCTTGTTAGAGGACAGACCCTGTTAGGAGTCAAGAAAATAAGGTAGGCTCACTTCCCAAAGAAGGTTATGTCCACCTTCAGAACTCACTATTCGTACACAAGTGTATATAAAGAAATACATAATCTTTGAACTGTCTGATAGAAACTGTCTTTTCTTGATCAGTTCCAATGAAGTATCCTCTACTCTACATTTAGTAGACACAAGCTTGTAGCTTCCACAATCCTCTTTTACATCACATCCATTCTACCATATGTTTTCAAAAGAAAATATCTTACATATATACCCTATTACAAAATAAATGATCAATTCGGCCAATTAGGCTTTCCTAATATACAAATAATTACATAATTCCTTGCTAAGATACACCTGGTATCTAAAAAAAGTATAAAACAATTTCAATTCAATAATTAAGGACCGACATCCATAATTCAAACTCTCCATTCATGATACACACTACAACTCTGAAGTCAACTTCCAAATAGATCGTCTCCAGAACACACGCCACAACTAATGTCATCCTACTTTTCATACCTTTCTAAGATAAAAAAACATTCTTCAGTACCCTATCTATCATCCCTTAAGCTCACATACACTGAATCCTCATCACCTATAAGATATACCCAAAACTTAGAGACTTACTCTGTAAGCTTCCACTGTCACTGTCCAGTAACCAGTCTTCACTAAATCTTTTGTAACCCAACCAATATGTAATATTACATCATGTGATCCTAGATATAAGATCAAAACACCTTCCTATACCCACAACTAACTTCACACATTCTGAAACATCCGTACATTATCCATACACTGTAATAACCAGCATGTTCTTTTCACAGAAACATATGTTGGCATTAGTGATAAAACACGTATGAAAACAATAGTAATTCCAACATCACTCAACATAGTGATTAAACATATTAAATATATCCAACGATCTCCCCAATGCATTAGCAATATCCAACAATCTCCCCCTTTGGCATTGATGACAACATATGGGAAAATCCATCAACCCAAAAAGTATGCTCTTAGTACCTTTACCACATAGTCTCTTTCCTGTAGGATTTTTACGTAGTCTCTTTCCCCCTTTGACAAAAATGGCAAAGGGTGCCATAAGTTATCAACTGTTTTCAACAACTATCTTCAACAATTGTCTTCAACGATCACTCCCCCTAAGGAGTAGATCCATACATCAAGTCCAGAATATGATAAGGCTATGAAAACCTCTAGATTGATGCATCCATACATCATTTAGTTCTCACTAGGAGAGGAGTGCACCCAAAGCATACCTCTGAGATACTCAAAGGCATCTTTTGGAAATGAATTTGTAAAGATGTCTGCTATCTATTCCTTTGTGTTAATGTATTCCAATCTTATTTCCTTCTTAGCTACCTTGTCCCTCAAGAAGTGATACTTAATAGAAATATGCTTAGTTTTAGAATGCATCACAGGATTCTTTGACATATTTATTGTACTTGTGTTATTACAATGGATAACCACTGGTTCAACAAAAGTTATTCCAATATCTTTCAGCACTTGTTTCATCCAAACAATTTGAGTGCAGTTAATAGTAGCAACAACATACTCATATTCTATAGTAGATTGAGCTCTAAAATCTTGCTTTTTACTTAGCCATAAAACCAACTTTTTCCCAAGGAAAAATGCACCTCCACTAGTACTCTTCATGTCATCAATATTCCCTGCCCAATCAACATCAGTATAGGCATGAAGTTGAAAGTCATCATTTCTATCATACCATAAGCCATATTTATTGTTCCTTTCAGATATCTAAATATCCTTTTTACAACATCTAGGTGTGTCTCTTTAGGTTTTGCCTGATATCTAGCCACAATTCCAACAACATTAGCAATATCCAGTCTAGTGTGAGTCAAATATTGTAATCCACCAACCATTGATCTGTACTTGGTCTGAAAAACATACTTTGTCTCATCATTGTTTGTTAGTTTGTGACCAATCACCATAGGTGTACCAATTGGTTTACAGTCTTCCATTCCAAACTTTTTCAACATTTCTTTAAGATGCTTAGTTTGAGAAATAAAAATCCCATTCTTGCTTTGATTTATTTGTAGTCCTAGAAATAATTTCATTTCACCTATCATGGACATCTCAAATTCATTTTCCATCTCTTTAGAAAATTTATTACACATTTCATCATTTCCTCCAAAGATAATATCATCAACAAAAACTTCTGTTATCAAAATTCCATCTTTACTAGTTCTTAAATACAGGTTACTGTTAGCATTACCTTTTCTAAACCCAAGACAAAGTAAGTATTTGTCTAACCTTGCATACTAAGCCCTTGGAGCTTTCTTCAATCCATACAGTGCCTTCTTCAACTTTCATACCATGTCTTCATCTTTGGATAGAGGAAATCCATCAGGTTGTTCCATATAAACTTCTTCTTCAAGATCCCCATTGAGAAATACAGATTTCACATCCATCTAATATACCTTGAAGTCTTTATGTGCATCATAAGCCAAAAATAATCTCAAACATTTTATCTTTAGACCTGAGTCATTCTCTACTTTTGCTTTAAATATCTTGAATTTGTCAAATGCTTCTGATTTATCTTTCAAGTAAGTGATCCACATCATTCTAGAAAACTCATCAACAAAAAGTATAAAACATCTTTCACCATAGTATGATCTTGTCCTTGTAGGTCCACATAGGTCTGTATGTACCAGATCCAACTTTCCTTTTGCTATATATGATTTACTTTTATAGATGCTTCTAGTCTATTTTCCCATAACACATTCTCTACATATGGTGTTAGATGGTTTCACAATCTTTGGTAGGTCTCTTACTCCATTATTCAAGCTTGCCTTCATAATATTATCAAAATTAACATGACAAAATGTTCTGTGCCATAACCAATTGTCATCTATTTTCACAACAAAACAAGAAGCTTCAAATGTATTTAACTCAAATTCATTACCTCTAGATTTAGTACAGGTTGCAATCAAGTTTCCTGTCTTACCTCTGATAAAACATTTCCCATCAATGAACTTTAATTGATATCCCTTATCCATCAGTTGTCCATCACTCAAAAAGTTATGCTTATGATGCAGTCAAGGCTGGTGGATCCAATTAAGGATTGACCGACCTTGCAACCAAACCAATATGCAGCGGAAATACACAATAACAACAACATATCTGAAATGAAACAAAAGTCTGTATTCATCAAATTAATGATTACATGCAATGTGTTAGGTTGTAAGGCCTTCCTGGTTATAGCTAATTACAATGCAAGTAATATTCTACAAGATCTCACAGGATCCAAATCTTTTCCCCAACATTAGCATTCAACTAGTCCAGGTCTGCTACACATAGGACACTAGTAGGCACCCATGAAAGATCTAAACTTGTACTCAAACTTCCAAGCAATCTTCCTGTTCCTCATCTCGCATGCTACTAACCTTCCTTCCAACAATCTACTGCCTAAACATCTACCCAAGCAACCTATAAATATTGATTCCCAACCACAAGTTGGCTGATGAAACAATAAACCCTTACAAACAAATATTAAATGCTAAAACATCAGTCGGCTCTCACATAGCCTTACAAAATAAATAAACCCTCAAAGATGGCCCCAATGGTCACCAGATCCGCATAGAAGAATGCAACATGCTAGATCTAGGTCCCCACAGGTCCAACGGTCAATCCATAACTCAAGGAGCGCGACCCAAATTAAATGCACTAGTCTACCAAGCTGATCTAATAAAACAATCCAGTCGGTAAGAAAGAACAATGAGCAACAGAGGAAATAATCGAGCACCAGTTGACTGACCATGCCAAGCATGACCGAGGAACACAGTTATAGTGGAGTGCCAGTGAGCCGACGCCTTCAGACACTGAGCGTTCTTTAGAGACCGAGCACCCTGATAACCACATAAACTAACCAACCAGTCTCTCAAACCAAGCAATAACTCCACCAAACCAAGATCAAAACTAACAATCTACCTTCAAAGACAAATATATTTTTGGTTGATACATGATTGCCAAGAATCCTAGGATGCTCTTGCATCAGATACCCCAGGTAAGAAAGATTTTCTCATAAGAAAATCAGGAACGCCTCAAGGGAATTAGAACAAGTATGCTGAATTTGTTCTTCACCCACATCTCTTCTTATCCTTCATCCCAAGTAGTCTTCACTTCAGTCATTGTCTCATGCAGAAATCCCTTCTGCCTTCCACTTTGTTCATCTCTCTAGTCGGTAATTGATAACAATCGACTCTGACCACTACCGATCACATCAGTGCCTCGGTAAGGTTCATCCCTTCTAGACTCTTCAATTAACTTAGTATCATTTGCATCTTTCTATGTCACAAATGTCACCATCTACTATACCATCTCTAACAGCAAGACCATCTGTTTCTTAATCTCAACAAACTCTTCAGAGATATCATTCTCCTTCTTCAAACTAGACTTCGCATGAATAGGTTCATCAACCCTATGTTCTTGAGGTTTGTCATAAGGACAACACCTAATAACTCCACATCCCTTAACCCCTATCTCCTATAAAGGTATCAACTTATTTTGAGCTCCTTCATGCCTAACCACATAGGCATTAGCATGACCATCAAACAAAACATTCCTGTCAAACTGCCAGGGTCTACTGAGCAACAGATGACAAGCATCCATAGGCAATATATCACACAATATCTCATCATGGTAAGATCCAATCTGAAACTTAACCAAGCATTATTCTTCAAATCTAACCTTAGAAACATCTTGTATCCAACTAATCTGATAAAGATTAGGATGTTTCCTTCTTTCCAAATTCAACTTACTAACCATTTCATCTGAAAAAAAGTTCTTAGAACTGCCACCATCAACTATGACATTACATACCTTATCCTTGCACTTACATCTAGTTCTGAACAAATTCCTTCTTTGCACCAATTCATGAACACATGAAGCTAACCTTCTAGTGATAAGACATTCACCTTTCTCTGGAACATTCTCAATATCTTCTTCAGCAGTCAGTACAACCCTTTTCTTAGAACACTACCAACTTCTACGACCAAATTCACCATAGTTATAACAAGTGCGAGTGAACTCATTCTTCCACTTTCCTCTCTATCTAGTATTCTTAGTAACTTGACCACTACTAGATCCCACATCAGTCTTAGGATTCTCTGTCACATTACTCTCGGTAACTGTCTCACCAGTTTTACCACCTTGGTTCCTATTGTTCTATTTTCCTTCATACTTCCTATTCAGCTTCTCTTCAATCTTCAATGCCATTTGATAAGCATCACCGATTGTTGTTAACTACACAGTAAGTAATTCATCCTAAATACCAGGTCTCAATCCATAGACATACCTAGCAACCTTCTCTTTATTAGCTTCAGAATGACCAGTCCTAATCAGGATTCTATAAAACTCCTAGGTATACTCCTGTACTGATTTGTTAGTCTGCTTCAAAGCTTGCATCTTCTTAAACATGTCCAATTCATAATCCACCGGAATGAATTTCTTCTTCAACTTGTCAACCATTCGGTTCCACTTAGTGATCTTCTCTTTTCCTCTTCTACCTCTTTCCAACTGCACTTCTCTCCACCAAATATTTGCATGACCCTTCAACTTAGTCTTTGCAAATCTAACCCTATCAAGATCTTCTATTTCTTCATACTCAAAGTACTCATCAATCTCATTGATCCAGTCAATCAATTCTTATGGCCTAAGGCTTCCAGCAAATGCAAAAACGTCAATCTTAGGTCTTTTCCCAATCTTAGACATAGCTTTCATAATTTGATTCTCCTCAGAATCTCTAGCTTCTTCAAAAACTTCTTCAAAATGATCTTCCTCAGATTCATCATCACTATCCTCTTTCAAGGTAGGCTTCTTCTTTCTCAATTCTTCTTGCAGATCTTGCACTTGTTTCTGCAAAGCCCTAAAATCATCAAGATAGAATTCACCAGTAGCTTACTCTTCTTCAGAGATCTCATGATTTCTCCTCGGAGGCATCTTCAAATCAAGATCTAGACACGAACACACAAGATCCACTTGGCTCCAACAGGAACAGACTTCGCTTAAACAGCAACAAACTTCACTTTGATACCACCTGATGCAGTCAAGGCTGGTGGATCCAATTAAGGATTGACCGACCTTGCAGCCAAACAAATATGCAGTGGAAATACACAATAACAACAATAGATCTGAAATGAAATAAAAGTCTGTATTCATCAAATTACCAATTACATGCGATGTGTCAGGCTATAAGGCCTTCCTGGTTACGGCCAATTACAATGCAAGTAATAGTCTACAAGATCTCATAGGATCCAAATCTTTTCCCAAACATCAGCATTCAGCTAGTCCAGGTCTGCCACACATAGCACACTAGTAGGCACCTAGGAAAGATCTAAACTTGTACTCAAACTTCCAAGCAATCTTCCTATTCCTAAGCTCACACGCTACTAATCTTCCTTCCAACAATCTACTGCCTAAACATCTACCCAAACAACCTATAAATATTGATTCCTAGCCACAAGTCAGCTGATGAAATAATAAACCCTTACAAACAAATATTAAATGCTAAAACATTAGTTGGCTCTCACATAGACTTACAAAATAAATAAACCCTAAAAAATGGCCCCAACGGTCATAAGATCCACATAGAAGAATGAAACGCACCAGATCTAGGTCCCCACACGTCCAACAGTCAATCCATAACTCGAGGAGCGCAACCCAAATTAAATGCACCAAATGGCCAAGTCGATCTAACAAAACAATCTAGTCGATAAGCAAGAACACCGAGCAACAGAGGAAATAACCGAGCACCAGTCGACCAACCATGTCAAGCATGACCAAGGAACACAATTATCACTGAGCACTAGTGAACTGACGCCTTCAGACACCGAGTGTTCTTCAGAGACCGAGCACCCCAGTAACCACATAAACCGAGCAAGAAATCCACCAAAACAATATCAAAACTAACAATATACCTTCAAAGACAAACATATTTTTGGTCGATACAGGATTGTCAAGAATCCTAGGATGCTCTTGCATCAGCTTAAGTCCATCAATAAGTAGTACATTGTCAGTATTAGTCCTTCCATCCAAATGAATAGATCCTACTCCTTTGATAGGTTTAGGAACATTGTCTTTGAATCTTTCAACACCACCATCATATTTCATTAGTTGAACAAACATGTTTTTGTCTCCAGTCATATGATGTGAGCAATCGTGTTGTCTATAACCCATTCAGATTTCTTATCAACATGTGATACTAAAGATTTTTCCTCATGTACTGGTTTTTCATCTTTAATAGAAATAAATCCAATCTCTTCATAATCACAATAATCATCATAAAAAATACCTTTACTAGCATAATAACATTCCTTATCCTTTGAATAATTAGGCTTGAAAAACTTAGGTTTATGAATAGGAACTCTTGTAGGACATCTAGATGCAAAGTGACCTATCTTATTGCATGAAAATATTTCAAAGGTAACTTTCCTTCAAATTTACCCTTACCTCTCTTTTCTCTTCTAGCGATCAGTGCAACAAGTTCATCTAGCTTTCTTTCCTCTTCTTGTATTTGTTCCCATTCATTAGCATATTCACCAAGCTCTTCTTTTATGTTCTCACTGTTGGTGCTCAGAATTGCAGACATTATCTTTCTATGTGTAGATGCTTTAAATGTTGTTTCTACTTTAGGTACATAATCTCCCATTTTCGCAGCTTCAAAGGTAGTTAGATTTACAATCAACATTTCTCTGCTAAAGTTTGGAGTCAAAGGTATAATTTCTTCTATAGCCTAAACTTTGGTCTTGTAGATTGGTGTCAATGATCTAAGGATCTTCACAATGACTTCTTCCTCTTCATAAGTGCCTCCAGAATTTTTGATTCCAATCACAACCTCTGTAACTCTTTGTACATAAGCCCTAATGTTTTCATCATCCTTCATTTGTAGCTTCTCCATCCTTGTCTTCTAGTTTTGTAACTTCTCTTGCTTGGTAAATTTGTCTCCTTCATACAATGCTTCTAATCTTGTCCAAATCTTGTGTGCCGAATCTAGATCTTTAACTTCATTAAATTCTCCTTTAGAGAGTGCACTGATCAGTGCTTCCCTTGCGACCATGTTATATGAAAATATCTTCTTTTCATCATTAGTAGCTCTATCCAATTCATCCTCATCCTTCATGGTTTTGTCATTCTTTGTAATCATCCAGTAGTCAATGCCCAAACATAGCAAATGAGTTTGCATCTTGTTCTTCCAACTGTCAAAGTTTTCAGGATCAAATTTTGGACTATCCTTCCTATAGAACACCATATCCAAGATCACCTCAAGCTATTAAGATTTCTCTCTAAGGACCAATAGCTCTTATACCAATTGTTAGGAATAACAATCCACTAATACAACTGAGAGGGGGGGTGAATCAATTGTATGATAGATTATTAAACTTTAAACTTTGAATAGAAGCAATATCAAATCAAATGAACACAATGAATTCCAACACAATAACACAAAATTTGTTGTCAAGGAAACCTTGTTAAAGGTAAAACCTCGGTGGGAATTAACACCCACTAATGATGTACTGAGAGTATAGTATCCTTGTTAGAAGATCTAGCCCTATTAGGAGTTGATTAAAACATTACAATACATATTCCTTGTTAGAGGACATGCCCTATTAGAATTCAAGAAAATAAGGTAGGCTCACTGCCCAAAGAAGGTTATGTCCACCTTCAGAAATCATTGTTCGCAACACAAGTGTATTTAAAGAAATACACAATCTTTGAACTGTCCAATAGAAACTATCTTTTCTTGATCAATTCCAATGAAGTGTATAAGTTATCCTCTATTCTACATCTAGTAGACACAAGCTCGCACCTTCCACAATCCTCTTTTACATCACATCCATTCTACCATATGTTTTCAAAAGAAAAGATCTTACATATATACCCTATTACAAAATAAATGATCAGGTCGGCCAATTAGGCTTTCCTAATATACAAATAATTACATAATTCCTTGCTAAGATACACACGATATTTAAAACAAGTATACAACAATTACAATTCAATAATTAAGGACCGACATCCATAATTCAAACTCGACATTCATGATACACGCTACAACTCTAAAGTTGGCTTCCAAATAGATCATCTCCAAAACACACGCCACAGTTGATGTCATCCTGCTTTCCATACCTTGCTAAGATTAGTGAACATTATTCAGTACCCTATCTGTCATCTCTTAAGCTTGCATACATTGAATCCTCATCGCCTGTAAGATATACCCAAAACTCAGAGACTTACTCTGTCAACTGCCACTGTCACTGTCTAGTAACCAGTCTTCACTAAATCTTCTTTAACTCAGCCAATATGAAATATTACATCATGTGATATTAGATATAAGATCACAACACCTTCCTGTACCCACAACTGACTTCACACATTCTGAAACATCCGTATAGTATTCATACATTGTAATAACCAACTTGTTCTCTTCACAGAAACATATGTTGACATCAGTGACAAAACACGAATGACAACAATAGTAATTCCAACATCACTCAACGTAGTGATTAAATATATTAAATTTATCCAACAATCTCCCTAATGCATTAGCAATATCCAACACAGATTGCTTAGCCCTACTACCGTCCATAAGTGTTACCAACTTTCTCTTAAAGTTGAGGAAACAAATGAAAAGAAATAAGATTCCAATTCTAGGGGTAGAGGAAGAGGTAGAGATTCAATAGGTCACAGAGGTAATTATGAAGGTAGGGGTACATACTCAAGACCCCAAGGTGAGTAAAAAATGGTAGAACAGACTAGTGAATCTAGTGGAAGAGGAAATCCAAATAGAGGTAGAGGATTCAATGGCATTAGAGATAGATTTGGAAGCTCCAACATAGGGTCTCATTTTGCAAACATGAAATGCTACAATTTTGGTCAACTTGGGCATCCAACTTATAGATGTCCTGAGAAAGCCTTATCATCTCAATCAAAAAGAAGGGTCATTTATATCCAAGAGGAGACAAGTAGTGTGAAATATCATGAGCTGACCTTAGATTCGGAGAGTGGGGAGAACTTGATGTTTAGAAGAATATTGATCAGAGAACTAGTGAAGGAAGAGTACAAGCAAAGGAGGGCATTGTTTAGGATGAAATGAAAGATCCTTTATAGATTATGAAAGGTCATCATAGACTCAAGGTCTACTGACAACATCATCTCATAGGAGGCAGTAAGTAAGCTTGATCTAGCTAAGATTCTTCACACACACCCTTATAGGGTCACTTGGTTAAATAAAAGGCAGGATGTGCTAGTGCATGAGCAAGCTTGGGTGGAGTTTTCTATAGGAGGATACAAGGATAATATATTGTGTGATATACTACCCATGGATGCCTACTATTTTCTATTAGGCAGACCAGGGCAGTTTGACAGAAAATCTATGCATAATGGGGAGAAAAACTCCTACACTTTCCAAAAGAATGGAGTAACTTACAACATACAATCCATCATAGAAGAAGAGGATACAAAACCAATGAGCCCTAATGTCTTGCTAATAAGTGGAAGAGAGTTATTGGAGGATCTCAAACAAGGGAATGAGATGAGATTTGCAATAATGGTGAAGCCAAAGGAGGAAGGAAAAGCCAAACAAGAGCCCTTGCCTGCAGAAGTGGAAAAGTTGTTAGAAGAATTCAAGGATATAGTTAGTGATGGAAGCCCAACCATTCTACCACCTACACTAGTACATTTGAGACCTTTTTTCGATGGTCGAATGTCTGAATTTAGACAATATACTGTCGATTGAGCGACACTACCCAGTGTCTCAGTTTTGCAGTCAGAAAAACCAATGGTTTTGTTAGGCATTGTAATTATGACACCCTTAGCCATTGTAAAAAGAGGGTGCCAACAAAGAGAACCTATCATCACACCTATTTGCGGTCATCCATATTGCGACACCTAACCATCACAATAAATACAAACGATGATGACCCATCAAAATATTTTGATGATTAGCTGTCATTATTAACCTATTCACCGACGAAAATGCTATTACTGCAACAGATTTATGTCATAAGATTATGATGGATGTGTGTCATTTATGGTTTGTAGCGATGACTATGTTGTACATACGATGAACATGCGTTGGAAATTTATGATGGACATTCATCATTTATGATTTGTTCTGACAGTGATGTTGTTAATGTGACAGCTGTATGTTAGATGTTTGTGATAGATACCCGTTGCTATTGTAATTCTATCGTAGTTATGACGACAATCAATTTTTTTTAAAAATATATATATATTTGTCGATTCAGAATGGTGTTCTTGCAAATCTGGTTCCTGCTCATGATTTGGCTATGGATCATTTGGAGATAACTTTGTAGTAGATTTGGTAGCGGGTCATGGATTATTGAGTCAAGTTTAGAGACTTAGATTTCAAATGGATCTTACCGAATCAAGACTTGTGATAGCGACGGCTCTGGCACAAGAAGCTAGTGCGGCAATTAGAGATGCATTCTTCCTGATGTGTTCATGGGATATATGCAGACTTGATTGCATTTGAATCTGATTCGAGTGACTTCTTGACTTTTTTGGTCTGAATTTGATGTGCTTTGTTCCTATGGAGTGTAGCAATGACTTGACTTGGAGTTTGAGTAGACTGTGCATTGATCGACAAGAAGACGAAATCAAGCTACTCTTTGTGTTGTTGTTGAGATCAGGTTGTGATAGATCGTTGGGACCGTCTATCATTTTTTCCATAGTTTTGAATGAGTTAGGTGTGATGTCAAGAGAGCGACATGCAAAACTTGCACATTGGAGATTCGTAGATCACTATGGTGTCCATGATGACTTGGGAGAACTCTTCTTCTTGGTGAACCGAGCTAAGAGACTTAGATTATAGAAAGTGGATCGTTTGATGTGACTTATGAGACAATGAAATGTGGTAGATGTAAATGTGGTTTGATCGACCCACCAAAAGTAGACTTGCACATTTTTTGGCTAAGTCGAAGTCTTTGGTTTAAATCACTAGACACTCAAAACAAAATGACAAACCAAAGAAAACCATGCAATTGTAAAGAAAGGTAATTTTCTTAATCACGTCACTAATTTGTGCATGTCTAAATACTGGTGTCTTTCAAGTGATTTGATTCTTGTCATGCCCACTACAAATGAGAACACTCTTAACTAGTAAGGTTGTTTAAGCATATAGAGATTAAATACACTCTTTTAGAATGAAATTTCTCTTAACAAAAGCTCAAAGATAGATATATAAGTAGGACATATAAAACAAGGTGAATAAGAGTAGTACATATAAAACAATCCTTAGAACATGCCAAACATCTGGCATTATTGTACATTTCATTCATGTCATTGATATTCTTCTTCATCCATCTCATCCATCTCATTGATATTAGGAACATCTCGCATCCATGACTGTCGATGACAATATATAGGGACATTAGTAATAAAATAGTACACTTACTATTTTGAATTTGAGCTCATAAAGATTAACTTTCATAAGAATATGAATGAATGCAACATACATAAGTGGATGAACATAAATAATGTAGGTACCAAACATTGCCTAAAGTAATGAAGTGTTGATCCAGGCTTCAATCCAGTATGCTCTTGTATGATCCCAAACCTGCAAGGAAGGAAAAGATGGGGTTAGATCCAAAGGATCTAAGCAATGCCTAACACCCTATTACTGATCCTCATCTACAATTATGGATGTGCATAGTCAAGCCATACACTTCTAAAATGAACTATGTTACAGAACATGGGTGTGTGTTAATGTGATTCAAAAGCTATTATGCAAGATTGTTTTATTATGTCTATATAACAAGAGGAGTGATATACTTTAATGGCAATGGACATAGAAATTGTAGTGAAACTCTATAATTTATTATTGTAAGTGGACATAGAAATTGCAGTGTAAGTAGTAGGATGATTGTTCATGAGTTCACTGTTTAATAGATGGCCAGGCCATGTAAATGGTACCAGGCCAACCCAATCAGCCCAACAAAATGTGTCATGTTTATCTTTGTCAAATACACTCGTTCACCATTTTGTTCTTGTTCTTGACACAAATATTGCATCAAAAGTAATTGTAAACAATGATTCAAAGAAAAAAGAAACAACTACAATAGATCAGACCCCAAAAGAATATAGTCAACTACAATAACTCACAGTCTCAATGAAATAAATAGTGTATAAAATAATATATGGTGCACAACAATAGCAAGAATGCAATGACAACAATAACATTGCATGATAAAATTCAATACTCTTAGTTTTTATTCAAATCTATTCAAAACTCCTATCAGCTCATTGTCTAATAGTTAAACTAACCTATGACTTCAAAGGAGGAATTATGAAATATAGTTGTAGGTAGTTATCTCTTCTATAATGATGGAGGGGTCAAAAGTAATGATCAATGAGGTTGCTGCTATTAGATCATACATTAATACACATATTGTTTTGACAACAATAACATTGCATGATGCTAGAGCTCAAATTCAAAATAGTAAGTGTATTATTTTATTACTGATGTCACTATTTTATCTAATAGCATCAACATAACAAATAGAGCACCGACCAATCAAATAAGGGGTTTTGGGACACAACAGCTGAGAAACATAAATGTAGGCATCATGGTCACAATTTTTTAGATATCTACATTTATGTTTCTCAGCTATTGTGATATCTACATTTATGACTGAGCATCCCTCTGCTCATCTCTTCAATTTTTGTTTCCGTAGATTTCACCATCTAACGTTCCTTTTTTCGGTAAGAGATGGATGGAAATGTTCATGACTCTCAGAAAAATGGCCCGCATACAAATAAAAACTTGTGGTTATTCAAATGGTAAGTTCAAAGTTTCCCATAATTTGGGAGAAACGAGTTTGGAAAGACTTCAATCTTTCATTGAGGGAAAGGATTTTACTTACGTTGAGAAGAAACCTTAGGTTTTTTCACTTCATTTTCAGTGTCTTTTGTTGATTTTTTTTTCAACTCAATAGATAATTTTATGTTCATCAAGTGATCAGAACTTGTCGGAATAGCACTTGTGGAAGGATCATGACATTTCCTTTGTGACTCAAAATCACTCTGGATCTTCTCAGAATGAAAAATAGAAATATATTTTTCATAGCCATCTCTTACCAAAAAGAAATGTTAGATGGTGAAATCTACAAAAAAAAAATTGAAGAGATGAGCAAAGGGATGCGCAGTCATAATGTTTCTAGTAGACGTCCTATTAACGCAACAGAAAAGAAAATGACCTTGGAGGCTGCTAAGTCTTTCAAATCAGAAAACCCCTTTGGCTTAGTAATTAATGAGATTTCTACTATTAGATCATACATTAATACACTTATTGTTTTGAATTTGAGCTCAGGCATCATGCAATGTTATTGTTGTCATTGCATGATTGTTGTTGTTGTGCACCAAATATTGTTTTATACACATAGAACAATAGATTTGGGGACTTAGACTTATGTTCAATCCTTAGTAATCATTTGGGGAACTAATTACTAGATGAGTGACTACAGTACCCTAGTTTGCATTATTAGATGATCTTATTTAATTTGTGTTCATTTCATGCAAAGATACATGTAAAGGAAAATAAATTTTTGCATCTAAAGATTAGATGTATATATATGAAAAATAACTTGTATATACTATACAAGGAAAATAACTTTGAGAAGAAAATAAAAAAGTACAAGCATACATAAGAGGATGAACATAAATAATAAAGGTGCCAGACATTGCCTGAAGTGATGAATTTTTGACCCGCGTCTGAATCTAGTGTGCCCCTCTATGATCCAGAACTTGCAAAGAAAAGAGAGATGGGGGTTAGATAAAAAATATCTAAGCAATGAATGACATCTTATTACTGATCCTCATCTACAATTATGCATGTGCATAGTCAAGCCATACACTTTTGAAAGAAAAACCAAGCTCACAGTCTCAATGAAATAAATAGTGTATAAAACAATATATGGTGCACAAAAACAACAAGCATGCAATGACAACAATCCCTATTTTATTACTGATGTCCCTATTTACATTTTTTCATCAAATGACCCAAAAACATCAAGAATGGTCCTATATGGTCACTAATAGCCAACTTTTAGAAGAATATAAATGAATGCAAACATACATAAGTGGATGAACATAAATAATGAAGGTCCTGTATGGACGGTTCTAATGCTTTGCCATTACAACAATTGAGCATTCATCATTTGGTATATGAACAGGTGAAAAACATGCAGACATCTAGACATGTGTATTGTGAGCTTTCCTACAACAAATGGACTTGTGATTATTTTCACAATAGTACATGTGTTGGAAGGAAAGCTCACAGTACTGCTTAGGAAAATATGAATGTTCATCACCTGTGCATATCAGAGTTGATCAGAGAAGGTATATGCACAACAAAAGAAATTTTATTATTGATGTTCCTATTTACATCTTTTCATCAAATGACCCAAAAACATCAAGAATGGTCCTATATGGTCACTAATAGCCAACTTTCAGAAGAATATGAATGATTGCAAACATACATAAGTGGATGAACATAAATAATGAAGGTACCAAACATTGCCTGAAGTAATGAAGTGTTGACCCAGGGTTCAATCCAGTATGCTCTTGTATGATCCAAAACCTGCAAGGAAGGGAAAGATGGGATTAGATCCAAAGGATCTAAGCAATGCCTGACACCCTATTATTGATCCTCATCTACAACTATGCATGTGCATAGTCAAGCCATACACTTCAAAAATGAACTATGCTACAGAAAATGGGTGTGTGTTAATGTGATTCAAAAGCTATTATGCAAGATTGTTTTATTTATTGAGATAAGGATATCTTAATTCTACAAGAATAAATGTTTTGAGAAATATTTGAATTTAATTTTGACAATAACATGATGAGTGATATATTTACATCATTATAGAAGAGATAACTACCTACAACTATATTTCATAATTTCTCCTTTGAAGTCATAGGTTAGTTTAAAATGGAGAAAGTATACAAACTCACCAATTTAATTCTAAAATTTCATAACATTGCATTCTTGTTGCTGTTATGGTGCACAACAACAACAAGCATGCAATGACAACAATAACATTGCATGATGCTTGAGCTCAAATTCAAAATAGTAAGTGTATTATTTTATTACTGATGTCCTTATTTTATTATTGCTAAATTTTGGGGTAAAACCTTGCAAGTCTTACAAAAAATCAACAACATGGTAGCATTGATCCAATAATAGAAAATACATTACAAATGCCAAGCTCATGGTTTCAATGAAATAAACAGTGTATAAAACAATATATGGTGCACAACAACAACAAGCATGCAATGACAACAATAACATTGCATGATGCCCAAGCTCAAATTCAAAATAGTAAGTGTATTAATGTATGTTTGCATGATGCCAGATATTAAATAGTGAGCTCATGAACAATGCCAGTATTAAATAGTGAGCTCATGAACAATGTATGATGCCCTAGCTTGCAGCCTGCGAGCCATCAAGATATTTCCTCATGAAATGATCATAAATGGGGAGTACCACATAGTGAATATCAACAGCAAAACAAATAAAAAGAGATCAAACACTTCACACAATGCCTTGAAGGTAATAGAAATGATGCCCTAGCTCTCAAAGCTCGCGGGTCATCAAGCATTCTAAATGCTAAGATGTAAACAATGCCACTGAAATTGATTTAATGAGAAGACAAAGCTCAAATGCCTACCTTCCAAATGAAAAGATGTAAAAAATGTCAGTATTAAACAGTGAGCTCAATAACAATGTATGATGCCCTAGCTTGCAGCCTGTGAACCATCAAGACATTTCCTCATGAAATGATCATAAACGGGGAGTACCACATAGTGAATATCAACAACAAAACAAATAGAGAGAGATCAAACACTTCACACAATGTCTTGAAGGTAATAGCAACGATTCCCTAGCTATCAAATCTTGCAGGTCATCAAGCATTCCAAATGAAAAGATGTAAACAATGCCAGTATTAAACAGTGAGCTCATAAACAATGTATGATGCCCTAGCATGCAGCCCATGAGCCGTCAAGACATTTCCTCATGAAATGATCATAAACATGGAGTACGACATAGTGAATATCAACAACAAAACAACTAAAGAGAGATCAAACACTTCACACAATGCCTTGAAGGTAATAGAAATGATGCCCTAGCTCTCAAAGCTCACGGGTCATCGAGCATTCCAAATGAAAAGATGTAAACAATGCCAATATTAAACAATGAGCTCATGAACAATGTATGATGCCCTAGCTTGTAGCCCGCGAGCCATCAAGATATTTCCTCATGAAATGATCATAAACAGAGAGTACCACATAGTGAATATCAACAACAAAACAAATAGAGAGAGATCAAACACTTCACACAATGCCTTGAAGGTAATAGCAATGATGCCCTAGCTCTCAAAGCTCGTGAGTCATCAAGCATTCCAAATGAAAAGATGTAAACAATGCCAGTATTAAACAGTGAGCTCATAAACAATGTATGATGTCCTAGCTTGTAGCCCGCGAGCCATCAACACATTTCTCATGAAATGATCATAAACAAGGAGTACCACATAGTGAATATCAACATCAAAACAAATAGAGAGAGATCAAACACTTCACACAATGCCTTGAAGGTAATAGCAACGATTCCCTAGCTCTCAAAGCTTGCGGGTCATCAAGCATTCCAAATGAAAAGATGTAAACAATGTCAGTATTAAACAATGAACTCATAAACAATGTATGATGCCCTAGCTTGCAGCCCGTGAGCCATCAAGACATTTCCTCATGAAATGATCATAAACAGGGAGTACCACATAGTGAATATCAACAGTAAAACAAATAAAAAAAGATCAAACACTTCACACAATGCCTTGAAAGTAATAGAAACGATGCCCTAGATCTCAAAGCTCGCGGGTCATCGAGCATTCCAAATGAAAAGATGTAAGGGTAAAAGCACAATAAGTTGTCACCCTTTTACAAAGGAAAAGGCTAACAAAATCAAAGTTGTTTAACTTCAATAGTATAAAAATGACATTTATGTTTGGAATTTGAAGATGATGTAAAATAATTAAATGTGATAAAATGGATGAAGTTTATGATTAATATTTTAAATAATTTTTTTGAATCAGAATTGATATGTTTTTTTTAATTTTTAAAGATGATTTTTGAGTTGCTGAAAAATACTGAAAATTAGGGGTCTAGTTCCCACCAAAAAATTATATGTAAATAAACATTTTTTTCCCTAATTTCAAAATATGTCATAGATTACATATATAGCTAGTGCATGAAGAAATAAAAATTGGTTTGTGACCTATATTTTCTCTTTTATAACAATTCAAATTCCAACTCACTAAAATCAATAGTTTTCATCTCGCAACATATTTTTCATAACAAATCTATCCTAATAAAAAAAAGAAATATATATTCTTGAAGAGGACTCTCTCCTCTAGTGCACCATATATTTTTCAAATTTATTTAATATGATTTACTATTTTTTACTTTCTCTGAATCAACATCTCCTTGACTGTTAAAATAGCTACTTGCAATATTTTTTAATTACAATAAAATATGTCTAATTAAAATACTATAATATATATATGAGGATATTCTTGACTCTAATCTCTACAAAAGGATATTTTATAATTTTAAAAAAAATATCATTAAAAAGATTAAGAGTTATTGAAACGACACTTTTCTAAAATAATTTTATTTTTATGGTAATTGGACCCAAAGTGGTATACAACATGTATTTAATAGATATTTCTAATTGGAAAAGTTAAAGCATTTATCTAACTTAGCTAGAATGAATCTAGCTAGACCATATGTTTGACCAAAATTAATTTTTAGTTAGAAATACTAAAATTCAGTTGTGTTGATAAGCTAGCCTAAAAGGTGACACCTGATTGTGCTTTTACCCGTAAACAATGTCAGTATTAAACAGTGAGCTCATGAACAATGTATGATGCCCTAGCTTGCAGCTCGCGAGCCATCAAGATATTTCCTCATGAAATGATCATAAACATGGTGTACCACATAGTGAATATCAACAACAAAACAAATAAAGGGAGATCAATCACTTCACACAATGCCTTGAAGGTAATAGAAATGATGCCCTAGCTCTCAAAGCTCATAGGTCATCGAGCATTCCAAATGAAAAGATGTAAACAATGCCAGTATTAAACAGTGAGCTCATGAACAATTTATGATGCCCTAGCTTGCAGCTCACGAGCCATCAAGATATTTCCTCATGAAATGATCATAAATAGGGAGTACCACATAGTGAATATCAATAACAAAACAAATAAAGAGAGATCAAACACTTCACACAATGCCTTGAGGGTAATAGCAACAATGGCCTAGCTCTCAAAGCTCGTGGGTCATCGAGCATTCCAAATGCAAAGGTGTAAACAATGCCAGTATTAACATTCATATTTTTCCATTAAATCAACAAATGTCATCAAAATGAAATTAAGTTAATGAGAAGACAAAGCTCAAATGCCTACCTTTAAGAAACTTTTACATCTTTTCATCAAATGACCCAAAAACATCAAGAATCATCATTTATGGTCGATAATAGCTAGCTTTCAAAAGAATATGAATGAATGCAAACATACATAAGTGGATGAACATAAATAATGAAGGTACTAGACATTGCCTGATGTAATGAAGTGTTGACCGGGGTTCAATCCAGTATGCTCTTTTATGATTCAAAACCTGCAAGGAAGAAAAAGATGGGGTTAGATCGAAAGGATCTAAGCAATGTCTGGCACCCTATTACTAATCCTCATCTATAATTATGCATGTGCATAGTCAAGCCATACACTTCTAAAATGAACTATGCTACAGAACATGGTTGTGTATTAATGTGATTCAAAAGCTATTTTGTAAGATTGTTTTATTATTGAGATAAGGATATTTTAATTCTACAAGAATAAATGTTTTGAGAAACATTTGAATTTAATTTTGACAATAACATGAGGAGTGATATATTTCAAGCTTCAGCGAGATTTCATACCACACAGTGTTCATAGATTACGTTCAATGCGTTATTTACGCTTGTATTGGTGGGAAAACTCTTGAAAACATGCAAAAGAGATTGAATTCAACCATGTTGTTTACATGACACATGTAGTTTACCTCCAACCTAAATCAATGTTGCATACAAATCTGTGAATGATGCATGGTATGAAGCCTTTTTGAAGCTTGAAAATGGTAAGCATTATGATGTTGAGGTATGGTATTGTTTAGGTATAATACTGACATTGTTTACATCTATTCATTTGGAATGCTCGATGACCTGCGAGCTTTGAGAGCTAGGGCATTGTTTCTATTACCTTCAAGGTATTGTGTAAAGTGTTTGATCTCTCTTTATTTGTTTTGTTGTTGATATATACTATGCGGTACTCCTCATTTATGATTATTTCATGAGGAAATATCTTGATGGCTTGTGGGCTGCAAGCTAGGGCATCATGCATTATTTATGAGCTCACTGTTTGAGTACCGGCCAATCAAATAGGGACATGAGGTGCTCAAACAATGAGCTCATAAACAATGCATGATGCCCTAGTTGTAGGTAGTTATCTCTTCTATAATGATGAAGGAGTGAAAGGTAATGATCAATGAGGTTGCTGCTATTAGATCATACATTAATACACTTACTGTTTTGAATTTGAGCTTGGGCATCATGCAATGTTATTGCTATCATTGCATGCTTGTTGCTATTGTGCACCATATATCATTTTATACATTGTTTATTTCATTGAGACTGTGAGCTATTGTAGTTGACTGTGAGCTATAAGCAACATATATTATGTGAAGTGTTTGATCTCTCTATTTATTTATTTTGTTGTTGATATTCACTATGTGGTACTCCCCGTTTATGATCAAATAGACAAAGCTTGAGTGCCTACCTCAAGGGCCAGTGCCCTCTTCCCACATGATGTCAGCCTCTTCGGGCACGCCAAACTCGAATGCCCTCTTTGCGCCACGCAAAAGTGCAGTGTCATCTTCGCGGCAACTCTTCGAATTCACAAATTAAAAATGACACTTTCTTTTTCTTTCTTTTTTTTGTTTATAACCAAATGGGTGTCGCAATTTATGAGCTCACTGTTTGAGCACTGGCAAATCAAATAGGGACATGCGGTGCTCAAACAGTGAGCTCAGAAACAATGCACGATGCCCTAGTTGTAGGTAGTTATCTCTTCTATAATGATGGAGGAGTGAAAGGTAATGATCAATGAGCTTTCTACTATTAGATCATACATTAATACACTTATTTCTTTGAATTTGAACACGGGCATCATGCAATGTTATTGCTGCCATTGCATGCTTACTGTTGTTGTGCACCATATATTGTTTTATGCACATAGAACAATAGATTTGGGGACTTAGATTTATGTTCAATCCTTAGTAATGGTTTGGGGAACTAATTACTAGATGAGTGACTATAGTACCCTAGTTTGTATTATTAGATGATCTTGTTTAATTTGTGTTCATTTCATGCAAAGATACATGTAAAGGAAAATAAATTTTTGCATCTAAAGATTACATGTGTATATATATATATATATATATATATATATATATATATATATATATATATATATATATATATATATATATATATATATATATATATATATATATATATATATATATATATATATATATATATATATATATATATATATATATAATAACTTGTATATACTATACAAGGAAAATAACTTTTAGAAGAAAATGTAAGAGTACAGGCATACATAAGAGGATGAACATAAATAATAAGGGTGCTAGACATTGCCTGAAGTGATAAATTTTTGACCTGGGTATGAATCTAGTGTGCCCCTGTGTGATCTAGAACCTGCAAAGAAAAGAGAGATGGGGGTTAGATAAAAAATATCTAAGCAATGAATGACATCCTATTACTGATCCTCATCTACAATTATGCATGTGCATAGTCAAGCCATACACTTCTGAAAGAAAAACCAAACTCACAGTCTCAATGAAATAAACAGTGTATAAAATAATATATGGTGCACAATAGCAACAAGCATGCAATGACAACAATAATATTGCATGATGCCCGAGCTCAAATTCAAAACAGTAAGTGTGTTAATGTATGATCTAATAGTAGAAACCTCATTGATCATTACCTTTCACTCCTCCATCATTATAGAAGAGATAACTACCTAAAACTATATTTCATAATTCCTCCTTTGAAGTATATATATATATATATATATATGGACACGAGGTGCTCAAATAGTGAGCTCATAAACAATGCATGATGCCTTAGATTGCAGCCCACAAGCCATGAAGACATTTCCTCATGAAATGATGATAAACAGGGAGTACCACATAGTGAATATCAACAACAAAATAAATAAAGAGATCAAACACTTCACACAATTCCTTGAAGGTAATAGAAATAATGCCCTAGCTCTCAAAGCTCGCGGGTCATCAAGCATTCCAAATGAAAAGATGTAAACAATGCCAGTATTAAACAGTGAGCTCATGAACAATGTATGATGCCCTAGCTTGCAGCCCGCGAGCCATCAAGATATTTCCTCATGAAATGATCATAAACAAGGTGTACCACATAGTGAATATCAACACCAAAATAAATAAAGAGAGATCAAACACTTCACACAATATATGTTGTTTTATAAGATTTTATTAAGACTAAATATTGTTTTATACACCTTTTATTTCATTGAGACTGTGGGCTATTGTAGTTGACTGTATTCTTTTGAGGTCTGATCTATTGTAGTTGTTTCTTTTTTCTTTGAATCATTGTTTACAATTACTTTTGATGCAATATTTGTGTGAAGAACAAGAACAAAATGGTGAATGCGTGTATTTGACAAAGATAAACATGACACATTTTGTTGGGCTGATTGGGTTGGCCTGGTACCATTTTCATTATAGAAGAGATAACTACCTACAACTATATTTCATAATTCCTCCTTTGAAGTCATAGGTTAGTTTAACTATTGGACAATGAGCTGATAGTAGTTTCGAATAGATTTGAATAAAAACTAAGAGTATTGAATTTTATCATGCAATGTTATTGTTGTCATTGCATGCTTGCTGCTGTTGTGCACCATATATTGTTTTATACACTATTTATTTCATTGAGACTGTGAGCTATTGTAGTTGACTGTATTCTTTTGGGGTCTGAACTATTGTAGTTGTTTCTTTTTTCTTTGAATCATTGTTTACAATTAATTTTGATGCAATATTTGTATGAAGAACAAGAACAAAATGGTGAACGAGTGTATTTGACAAAGATAAACATGACACATTTTGTTGGGCTGATTGGGTTAGCCTGGTACCATTTACATGGTTTGGCCAGATATTAAACAGTGAGCTCATGAACAATGCCAATATTAAATAATGAGCTCATGAACAATGTATGATGCCCTAGCTTGCAGCCTGCGAGCCATCAAGACATTTCCTCATGAAATGATCATAAACGGGGAGTACCACATGGTGAATATCAACACCAAAACAAATAAAGAGAGATCAAACACTTCACACAATGCCTTGAAGGTAATAGAAACGATGCCCTAGCTCTCAAAGCTCATAGGTCATCAAGCATTCCAAATGAAAAGATGTAAACAATGCCAGTATTAAACAATGAGCTCGTGAACAATGTATCATGCCCTAGCTTGCAACCCGCAAGCCATCAAGATATTTTCTCATGAAATGATCATAACGGGGAGTACGCACATAGTGAATATCAATAGCAAAACAAATAAAGAGAGATCAAACACTTCACACAATGCCTTGAAGGTAAGAGCAATGATGCCCTAGCTCTCAAAGCTTGCAGGTCATCAAGCATTCCAAATGAAAAGATGTAAACAATGCCAGTATTAAACAATGAGCTCATGAACAATGTATCATGCCCTAGCTTGCAGCCCGTGAGACATCAAGACATTTCCTTGTGAAATGATCATAAATAGGGAGTATGCACATAGTGAATATCAATAGCAAAATAAATAAAGAGAGATCAAACACTTCACACAATGCCTTGAAGGTAATAGCAACAATGCCCTAGCTCTCAAAGCTCACGAGTCATCGAGCATTCCAAATGCTAAGATGTAAACAATGCCACTGAAATTGATTTAATGAGAAGACAAAGCTCGAATGCCTACCTCAAGTGCTAGTGCCCTCTTCCCACACACAGGTGTCAGCCTCTTCATGCACGCCAAACTTGAATGCCCTCTTCGCGGCATCTCTTCGAATTCACATATTACAAACGAAACTTTTTTTTTTTTTTTGGTTTATAACCAAATGGGTGTCGCAATTATGACGATATCGTCACTATTACAAAACCATTTGGGGCACTTGCAAAAAAAAAATACAAAAAACAAACACAAATTGGAGTGGCGTCGCAAATTGGCATTGAAATTTGACCCCAAATGTTGTAGTGCTAAGAGAGAAATTAGTCATCAAATTGACTTTGTGCCAGGAGCTTCCTTACCTAACAAGGCAGTCTATAAAATGACACCTGATCAAAACAAAGAAATAGCAAGGCAAGTCCAAGAGTTACTTGACCAACAATTGATAAGGAAGAGAATAAGCCCATGTGCAGTCTTAGTTTTGTTAGCCCCTAAAAATGGAGGTAAGTGGAGACTTTGCGCTGATTCTAGGGAAATTAATAGAATTACTATAAGGTATAGATTCTCCATTCCTAGGATAGAGAATTTAATGGCTTGTCTTGGTGGGGTTACAAAAATATTTCTTGAGAGTGGTTATCATCAAATCCGAATTAAGGATGAGGATGAATGGAAGAAAACCTTCAAAACCATAGAAGGACTGTGTGAGTGGCTTGTTATGCCTTTTGGGCTACTAATGCCCCAAGAACATTCATGAGCTAATGAATGAAGTGCTAAAGGAATACCTGGGGAGGTTTATTGTAGTTTACCTTGATGATATCCTAATTTTCAGTAAGTCAAAGGGAGAACACCTTGAGCTTCTAGAGCTTGTGTTAAGGAAGTTGCATGAGGAATAGTTAGCCATCAATTTGGAGAAGTGTGAGTTCTTGAAACAAGAGTTGGTCTACCTAGGTTTTGTGGTCTCCCAAGGTAACCTTAAAATGGACCAAAGCAAAGTGGAAGCTATCCTTAGCAGGCCAACTCAAAAAACAAGGATAGAGGTAAGAATTTTCCATGGCCTAGCTTAGTTTTATCAGAAGTTTATTAGAGGATTCAGTGATATTTGTGCTCCTTTACTAGACACCATTAGAGTAGGAAGACCAAGTTTAAATGGACCAAGGAAGTTGATAAGAGCTTTGAGTTGTTAAAGAGGAAGGTGGCTACTCAACCCATTCTTGTGTTTCCTAACTTTGAAATTTTGCTCACTTTAGAATGTGATGCTATTAATGTTGCAGTTGGAGTAGTCCTTAGCCAAGAGGGAAAACTAGTAGCCTTCTTTAGTGAAAGGCTAAATGAGGCCAAGACAAGGTACTCGTCCTATGATTTGGAGTTATATGCCCTAGTCCAAGCCCTTAGGAAGTGGAGACATTATCTCTTACCTAGGGAATTTGTGGTCTTCACTGATAACCAAGCTTTGAGTTACATAAACACTCAAGAAAAATTAAGTCACAAACAAGCTAAATGGATGGAGTTTCTACAAGCATACACCTTCACAATCAAACATAAGAAGGGTCAAAATAACAAGGTTGTTGATGCACTCAGTAGGAGGTTGCTGACTGTTCAAGAAGTGCAATTGAAGAGTATTGGGGTGGATAGTTTCAAAGAACTTTATAAAATAAATGAAGAATTCTCTTAGGCATACAAGGTATGTGAAGAATTTAACAATCATTTTCATAGTCAGTTTGCAGACTATACTTTATAAAATGGTTTGTTGTTTAAAGGGGGATATCTATGTGTACCTAAAGGTTCTATGAGGGAGAAATTAATACAAGAAAAACATAATGGTAATCTTAGTGGCCATTTTGGGCTTAATAAGACACTTGATTTGGTACAAAGGTTTTATTTTTGGCCTAAAATGCAAAGAGATGTGAGAAAGTATGTTGAAGAGTGCCTAATTTTTCAAAGAGCAAAGGGCATCACTACCAATTCTGGTCTTTATCAACCTCTCCCAATTCCCAACAGACCATGGGAGTGTATTAGCATAGATTTCATTGTTGGATTACCTAGAACTAACACTGGTTTGGATAGTGTGTTTGTGGTGGTTGATAGGTTTAGCAAGATGAGTCATTTCATCCCATGTAAGACCATTGATGATGCCAGTCATATAGCCCATCTATTCTTTAAGGAGGTAGTACGAATTCATGGTTTGACATTAAGCATTGTGTTAGATAGGGATGTGAAGTTTATGGATCATTTCTGGAAGAACTTGTAGAAAAGGCTTGGCACAAACTTGTCCTTTGGGTCAGCCTATCACCCATATACCAATGGACAAAATAACGTCATTAATAGGGTCTTGGGTAACCTTATTAGGTGCTTGAAAAAATAGAATAGTCAGATGTGGGACCAGGTATTACCCCAAGTCAAGTTTTCTTACAATGATAGTGTAAATAGGAGTACCAGAAAAAGTCCTTTTGAAGTTGTCTATGGTGTTCATCCAAGAGGGATATGTGAACTTAGGGAGTTAGGACCTACAATACAGAAGAGTGGGCATGCTAAATATTTCTCTCAATCCATCACAGAGGCGCATGAACAAGTTAAGAGAGCATTGACTAACTCCACACAAAGGTTGAAGGCTAGAGTGGATAGTAGAAGAAGAGAGGTGCATTTTGAGGTTGGGGATCTAGTTATGGTCCATATCAACAAGACCAAACTTCAAAAAGGATTCCCTACTAAAATTCAAATGAGGAAAATATGACCTTGTCCTATCTTGGCCAAGTATGGACATACTACTTACAAGGTGGAACTACTGACATAATTAGCCATCTCACCCATCTCCAATGTGGAAGATCTGATCAAGTTCAAAGAGCCTAATGCTGATAGCACTAAGACAAGAACAAAGGTGAAAAAGGATATCCTTAGCATGCCAATTCCCTACAAAGACAAACCACATACTGCAAAGATTTTGGACTCTAGATTCAAGAAGAAGACCATGCATGGAGTGTACATGAAACACCAAGTCAAGTGGAAGAATATACCTGAATCAGAAGCCACATGGGTAGCTGAGGCAGAGCTCAAAAATTTAGGAATCAACAAATCTTTATTGACACCAGATGGAACTTAAATTCTTTTGTTCAGGGTGAGTATGGTGCAAGAGCACCTAGGAATGAGGCTAACTCCCTAGTTGCTTTTTGGCTTGTACTTGACCTTAGCCAATTCAAGGGATGAAATAAGACTCCAAGAGAGTCTAGTAGTTGAGCTAAATAGGATATGTTTTGGACTTGACACTAGGTTGCCACTAGTTGGCCTTAGGTTGCCAAGTTGGCCCAATAGGGCTTAGTGTGTGAAAGATGTTAAAATATGTTAGAAAGCTTGTTTTTAGGTTTTTTAAAGCTTTGGAGTAGACTTGAGATTGGTTTGAATACTTTTTAGACCTTTATCTTGGGTCAGAACAATGTTGCTAAAACAAAATGTAAAAGTTGTCAAATTTGTTCGAGCAACTTTGACAACATTCAGACAAGAAATGCCCAAATGCCCTAATAGTAGTTATGGATTCGGGCAGGTCATTTTCAAAGGTCAGAAGTGATATAAAAGGATTTAGGAGAGAATGTATGAGGTTGGATATTATGAGAACATAATTCCCAAGATAGATTTCATGATTAATTCTCTGAGTCTTTAATACAATTTGCAAGAGTTTTGGGACTAATCACTAAAGCTTGATTGAGTTAGGCTCTTTGTTATGTAATTCCTTACTCTACACATAGTTCTTGTGTATTCTTGATTAGTTTTATATAATTTGCAAGAATTTTGGGACTAATCACTAAAGATTGATTGAATTAGACTTTTTGTTATGTAATTTCATTTCTTTCATGTAATTCCGTACTCTACACATAGTTCTTGTGTATTCTTGATTAGTTTTGTCTGTTCATTGTAAAGTCAAACCCTCACTGGACTGTACCTTGCTAGTTTGAGTGTTTGTGGTGTAAATATGGTTCCACAATGACTTCCCTCCATGGAAACTTGAGGCTCGTGGAGGAAGTGAAGTAGAACCCTTGTATAGTATGCTTCTTTTTGTACAAGTGCCAGAAGTGATGGGAGCTCATTTTGGTGGCTTGCCCTAGGTGAGACAGATGATCTCAGTTAGGAGTAAGCCTATGACATAAATTAATTTCATGTAGGGTTGGATTAGGTAATGAAATTTGTGGATTGGAGAGTGGTCTCATGGATTGGAGGAAGCATTGCAACCAATGCCAAGAGTTGGAGAAACCTATCTTATAAGCTTTGCTTAAAGGCCTAGTCAATTAGCCCTACTTTCTTAGAAGAAGGCTCAGTAGGTATAAGGTACTGTAAAAACATTTGAAAAACCATAGACCATGAAAATCTTTGAGTTCTTCCAAAAGGGTATCTGGAACCAAGATTAGGTTGGGAGCTTCTTTGTAAGGTTTTGAAATTATTGGGCAAAAACTGAGTTCAAATATCTAGTTTAGGCCTAATAGGGCTACTAGCCTTAAAAATGGGAAACCTTGAGATCGATTACAAAGATCTATCAAGATTGTGTCATATGGCATCAAATGAGGATAGAATCACACATCTACAATCGATTCAACCTTGCTCAATGCTGGTGATAAGCATGGTGTGTTGGTGGGGAATTGTGGAAGGGAAGTAGAAAAATATTATATGCCTTATTTGATAGTAAGAAGAAAATTATTTGGTCATAAGTGCTATCAATTGCTGCCAAAATACTACCCATATGAAGTAGGGTGTTATAAAAGGAATACATTCTAATAGATTCAATTAAAACTTGTATGGAAAATCATATTTACAATGGGAGGCTTTGTGAAAGTATTGATTAAAGGTGTGAAGCCCAAAGTATGAAGTGTATGGGAGTAAAGTAGGTCCGAAGATAATTGGGAGTGATACTAGAAGGCTTGGCATCTATAAACGGTGTTGAAAAAAAATTATGTAGGGAATTTGTGATAAAGATAATAATGAATATGTGAAGCACAAGTGGGTTGCGAAGTTAGAATTGTGAAACAAGTAGTGGGCTTAGAGCTACTAGGTACCAAAAATAGGAAACACAAATTGAACAAATTCTATTTGAATTTAACTAAGAAAAATATGAATATTTATTCCTAAGTTTCATTGCAATTATTTTTAAATAAGAAATTTACTATATTTTAAATAGCATAATAAATTTCTATATTTTATATATTTTTAACTTGATATTATTAAAATATAACTATTTTATTAAAAATTAATAAGAGTGTATTGTTTCACCCTACGTTCACTCATTTTAAGTTATTATAATATAAATTATAATTTTAACAACCCTTTATCAAATTCTTAAACACCTTACTTTATTTTGAAAATCCATCTTCATCATAACCAACCCCTAATACCTAGTCAAATAGGTACATGAGGATAATGATGAGATTTACATCACATAGAAAATAAAGTTCACCAAAACTAATAAGTTAATTGAGGACAAGAGTGTTAGCTAACCAATAATAATAATAATAATAATAATAAAGGTATAGGTAAGAAACCACACTCTTTACATGCAAAAGAAAAATGATCTCTATTACACAAAATATTGTGAAATTTCAAAAAAATAAATAAATATTGAAGTATTTTTTTTAAATTTCTTTTACAAATTAAATAAAAGTAGTTAGGGGAAGAGTACTTATAGGTGATTGCACACATTCTAAGCTTCTAAACAAAACATCAAATTTTAACATTTTTTTAAAGTCTTCATATGTGACTTAATTACTTATAGCTATTGTTATGGCTTCTAGATAGTCAAGACAAACACTACGGGGTTTGTTATGTACATAAGGGTCAAAAAGTGACCATTTAAAAGTATTGTTTGATCCCTACTTAAAGATGCCCCAATAATTGTGCACTACAACCACCTAAAAATTTTGTACAACTAACCCAATATATATTAATGTAAGAACCAATACATTCTCCTCTAATAACTATTTTTATCAATAGAGGAAGAGCACCAATTACTACCCACATTCTAATATCCGCACACTCCATAGTGACCTCCTCCCCCTGCTAATTACTAACTTTAAAGAAACCCCAAAATATATAATTATAGGCCCACTACTAAATATATCATGTACCAATAGGCATCCACTTGTACTCCCAACAATGGATAATCTTGAAGAACTATTGGGACATTTGTACATAAGTATTGACAATTTTTAAATGACTAGGACATTTGTGCATAGGTATTGACAATTTTTTAAGTTGTTGTAGTGCACATTTATTGGGGAATCTTGAAGTAGGTGTCAAGCAACACTTTGGAATGACCAATTTTTTGCTCTTATGCACATGATAGATCCCACAATGCAAGTCGTTACTACCCAGAAGTAAGAACAATAGCTACAAGCAATTAACTCGCATACAAAAGACAACAACAAAAAAATTGTCGAAATCAAATTTATCATTTAAGATTCGCGAGTGTGCAAAGTTAACTATAATGACTACTAGTACACTATCCCTAGTACCAATAAAGTTTCACAACTCCTCTAGTACGCTATCCCTAGTACCAATAAAGTTTCACAACTCCTCTAGTACGCTATCCCTAGTACCAATAAAGTTTCACAACTCCTCTAGTTTAACTCTATAAATGTTAACTATCAAAGGTACAAGTGAACGACTATTGATACATGCAAAATTTATTGATAGACTTTTAATTATCATTATTTTTATTTCTTTAAGATTAATAATTGAAGAATTAAATGAACAAAGAAAGAATCATTAGAACTTGAACATAACTAAACCCCTTCCCCTCCAACTATAACAACAACATTTTATTATTATAAAAAAACCTATAATTTAGAATCCTCCTTCTCTTCACCAACTATTTAAATAAATAGTAAAAACCAAGCCTCTAAACTTGTTGTAACGTCAAAGTTTACCAACTACATTGGGGGGTTGTAACAAAAGGAATTCCCCAATAAAAAGTAATGAACGTACACTTGAAGGAATCATAAATCATATTCTAGTGGGGGTTGAGCTCCATAACAGACATTCACTCCCTATAGAAATGCCACAGGTTGACCATTAAACAAAATTAATTTTATTTTTTATACCAATTTTCAGCCAAAATTGAGCATAACAGTAGGTTTTATTGAGCAAAGAAGAAAGAAGAAATCCTAGTTGTTTGTGTAGATGAGTTGTTGACCTCGACCATCTCTACCTTTTTTGGATCTACTTTTTGCAGGCTTATTCCGTCGGTGGTTTTGGAACGCTGAAACGTACAATGCCTACTTTTTTTTAAAGTTTGGTAGCTTTTGTACGAGCGTCTATATGTCCTTGGATAATTGCTCAGACATTGATTTTTAATATTTTATTAAATAAGAAACAAATAGAAATCTGTTGAGGTAATTGACATGTCTTTTTAGGGGTCGAAGCAAGGACAAATGGTCCAATCAATTGGATAGGAACATATGGAGGAAGGAGATTGATTTTAATTGAGGACGATGGAATTGCCTAGGAAAGCAAACAAGTTTCGAAGTTGTCATATTTATGAGAGTGCTATGTGACAATCTTATCTTTACTTTTATAATAAAATTAGGTTTTAATAAATCAATTCAATTTAAATATATTCAACCTCTTGTTATTATTATTTTTTTAAATTTAGAAATTAAAATATTGTTGTTGTTTAGTAGTCTTTATTGTTGTTGTTGTTTTTTTCATTAGAAGAAAAAGTTACGAATTATAAGATTGGAACAACGAGACCAAATGACTAAATATGGAGAGTCATCAACAAAAATCTATTGCGACCACCCATTAAAAACTACAAGTTAAGGAGCACTTAAAACTCATCAAAGAACATATACAATGAAATTTATAACATCGAAGAACATATATAATGCCATTTATAACATCATTATAGTAGTCTGAACATGTAGCCAACTGTTGGAACTTGGGGAGTGACTTAATTGTCTTCCTAACTTCTTCTTTTTTTTCTTTTTTTTTTAAGAATATATGTATATTTTATAATTAATAAAATTAGACACACCTATTCATCAAAAAAATTGTTAAAAAAAGAACAATTATTTTTTCAATTGTTAATAGATGTGTTATATTGTTATAATTAGAATGCAAAGTGCTATAATAAAAATTCATAATACTTAAGTATTAATATTATTATTATGTTTCATTAAATTTATTAATATATATTAAATATATTATGTAAAAAACACTAAGATATCAATTAGACTTATTTAATCTACATTAAAATTATTTTATATACTATATATTGTATTTAAAAAATATATATTTTATAATTATTTTTAAATTTAATTATGTTTTTGATATTTTTTACAATGTTTTAATTGTGTTGCCTATATCATAATTGTACATTCTAGTTTTTAATTTTTTTTTAAAAATGTTAAAATAAATAATGTTTATTTCTTCATTTTTTGTCTATTTATTTGCATAGTTATGTACTTGGGAATCTACTAAAATAGATTTACAAAATGATTTTTATATACAAAAATAACTTTTAAGTAAAATTTCTCCACATATTATGTATAAAATCACAAGTTAAAGTAAATAATTTATTTTGGTTTAATTTTTTAAAATTTTGGTCATGGTTTTTATGAAATTAATTATGTTTTTAATATTCTTCTAAATTAGGATATGATTTGAGAATTGCGAAAAAGGTATAAATGGCGGAGGGAAGATATTTTGTAAATAGACTAAAAAAACACCAAATTCATGTTCAATGATGGATGCAATTTTTATCAATTAAAAAAAAACATCAAAGAAAACAAAATTGGGGGATAAAACCAAGATTATGAACTTCAAGAACATTAAAAGAGGGTCTAGATCTTGAGATGGTGAACACCTTGGGTTTCAATCTTCTCATTCCTTGTCTTATTAACAATTACCTACCTCTACTATCTAATAGATACCAATGTCTCCCTAGCATTGTTAAAGGTTACTTTTCCTTAATTTCAACCTAACCCTTCTTTGTCTTTCCCATCTATGATGAACCTCCCTTAATATTCTTTCCCTTAGCTCTTTTTTTTTATAACTCCTCCAAGTATGACACCCATTCAGAATATTATAGTTACAACAATTTAACTCCCAAATAATTTTCTCTTTGCATATGACACATTTCTTCCAAGGTGTCAAGGTTTGAAGTTAAGGATTCAACTTGTAACACTTTCCAATACAAGCTTCCTATAAATATGGTGTCATTCGACAAAGTTCAAAGCAAATCAAGAGTTAAATGTAACCTCCACGTAGTCATCATTAAGAAGGCTATGCATGCATGATTCTCATCCTTAATTAAATCCTATTTTTTCTTTAAAAAAATAAAAAATTAGGTTTTATTAAATCAAAACCAATTTCAATATATAGAAAATTTTGTCATTATTATTTTTAATAATTTAAAAACTAAAAGATTGTTAAAAAGGGAATTTTTTTCAAATTTTAAAATTTAAAAGATTTGTTAAATTATTATTATTAGAATGTAAACTTCGATAATGAAAGGTCACTGTATTTAAGTATTCATGATATAATTATGTTTCATTATTAGTATATACTAGGAGTCGCATGTTTTTGTGCATGCAATGGTTAGCCGATAGGAATTTTGATTTTACAAACAACTTAAAATGGACACATCAAATGTTGTGATTTATACAACAAATCAATTCAACACACCAATTTTAATGATCTTTCAAGACCAAACAATCCTGAGACACAACATTTTAACCTATTTATACAATTTTCATCTTCATATCCACATATTATACAACTATCAATTCAAATTTTTGTCAGCTGTCTTACAATATGCTCCATTATTTTTGATTTATTTCCTTTTCAACCACTGTGACCTCCAGTAAAATGAATGATTAAATAAAATTAAAAGGAATGAAAATACTTTAAACAAGTTATTACAAAAGAATTTTAAGTTCATAAGATTCAATCAAAATTTGAAAAAACTAGAAACATCTCTAAATTACATGTCGTACATATAACACTCCAAGATATACCAGAGAATGCAGCACATAGTGGTTTGTACTGCCTTGAGTGGCTTGTATTGCGCTCTTATTTGCAATGAAACTTTGTGGAATAAAATAAAAATTTAAAAATAATAAATAAAATAATTTTATTTGTCTAGTTTTAGTAAAAATTTGCAATAACTATTTATGTAATAATATCACAATCTATTACACAAAAATATATTGTTGAAGTTAATTTTATAAAAATAATTTTTAATATTATAAAAATTTACTAAAAAAAATTGTAAATTCAAAAGTTATGGGCAACTATTGATTAATAGAAAATAAATAAAAAAGCATTCAATAGCAACATTGACATCTCAAAGGTATTTAAAATGGAGTACGATTTTTGAAGAATTTTAAAGAAGAATGGAAATAGAAGAAAAAAATATTATAATAACTTACAAAAATCTAAAACATAGAGTTGGTCCTGCACAAACATTTTGAATGGCCTCTCGCACAGGCATTTTGAATGGTGTTACCGGGACTAGTTCCTCCCTCCCTCCCCATCTTACTTCTGGCGGAGGGCTTTCGTCTGTGCCTGGGGTGACAACTAGGAATGACCTTCACAATCCTAGGGGGTCGATCTCTTCTTTGACTATGACCCCTTCCTCTTTGTTGGCAGTTGGGTCTGGGGGCATCACTCCATCTGCAGCTCCTTCCTCCTCTTCTCCGCCTTTTGTTGTCGATACTATCAGGACTTCTGGTCTACAACCTCTTGCAGAGGGTCATTTTTCCAAGGTTGTTTCTAAGACTAAGGCATGTGGGAAAGGTTATAGGGTTTCTCCTGGCAATGTGTAGTTTCATCACTTCGATTCCAGTGAGTTTTTCTCTCTCTCTGTCAAGATTTCTTCTGAGGTTGAAGGGGACTTGGTGAATAGTACCAATATTTTTAAATCTCACAGACTGATTTGCCACTTTCGGGGTTTTTGGCCTAGTCTCCCCCAATTGCATGACTGGGTGTCTCGAAGATGGAAACCAAAATTATCAGCTACTGTTCATATAAATTTCCTATGGAAAAAGGGTTTTTCATAGCTAAGTTTGATAATGCCAAGGATAGATCTAAGATCTTGTGTATTTTTTCTTTAGCTGGGAGGAAGAAAAATTTATGCTTATGGTTAAGCCCTGACACCCCAATTTCAATCCTTTCTCTGAAGTCTTTAGCAAGATCCCTATTTGGGTTAGGGTCCCTAGTCTCCCCCTTCATCTATGACATGATTCCATCCTTGAGGAAGTGGTTGAAGCTTTGGGGGATTTCTTGATGTTGGATCATGATTATTCCAATATTTATCACTCTACCTTTGCCTGCATTTTGGTAGATCTTGACACCTCAAAGGGTCTTCCAATTGAAATCAAAATTGAATCATCATTGGGATCTTGGATCCAACAGCTTGACTATGAAGGTATTCCTTTTAGGTGTCGAAAATGCTTTAAGACTGGTCACATTTTTTTATCAATGTAGCTTTGTCACCAAGAAGAAGAAATATTCTCCTTCGTGGTGGAAGGGTGCTTCCACCCAACATTACACAATTATGAAAAGTTGCTCTCAGCCTGGAATAGAGGTTGTTCATGTTTTAGTCACTCAGGTGTCTACTGTGGAGATGGATGGTTCATGCCTTGATCTGCCTCTTGCTGCTCCTAATGGGTCTTTTGTGGCTGTCAGTTCTTATCCTAAGCACCCTTCCATTGGTTCTGGATCAACTCCTTCTTTGCTGGATGGTGCCAGGTTCTTTGATGGAGGTTTTGTGGTGTTGTTTCTGTCGGCCCTATTGGTGTTTTGGCAGATGCTAGCTCTGGTTTTGCTAAAGATATTCCCTTGGATGGGACCAAAGCTGGCCCTATGCTAGATGTTTCACTGGTTGATTCAATACCCTTGTTGGGTGCTAGATCTTCAGTCTTGGATTCGTTGTGCTGGTCGGATGAGGCTTCTAGAGTTGAAGAAGGTTGGATCACAGTTAAAGTTAACATTCTAAGAGGTCCTCCTCTTCTTTTGACATGACACTTCGATCCCATAAGAAGGGGACAAAAGATTAGCTGCCTTTCTTACTGTTGATGCTCTCAAATAGTTTATCTTGTGCAGTCTTTTGGGCTTTTTTTCATCGTACTGTTGTTTTTCAAATTCTAAACTTGGCAGTGTTCTTTTGTGTGTTGCTTGGGGTTTCTGACCTTTTGTTCTGGCTAGTTTGTTATATTTTGGGAACTTTTATTGTCCTATCTTAATCTTTTTCTTTGTATAGGGTTTTGGGGCCCCTTCAAAACCCCCTTCAAAACCCATTTTTACCTTATTCAAAAACTTACTAAAATCTAAATTTAAAAGTAAATTTTTATTAGAAACAATTTTTTTAAAGTTTGTTTTGTAAGGAACCTTCTATTATTTTTTCTCTTTTTTTCATTCTAATTATTTAAGTAATAAAAAGGTTAGTAAACTTTCCATTCTATTTTTTGATGTTTTGACATGAAAATAAATTCCCCTCTTTTATTTACCTCTAAATAACAAAATCTACAAACTTTCTATTCTATTTTTTCCTTTTTCATTTCAAATCATTTATATTGTAAGAAAAATTAACTTCTAATATTTCAATGATTAGAATTAAAATGTTCATTTTTAAATAATATAAATCACATATAAAATTTTAATATTATTACAATAAATTAGATTTTTTCAAAAATTGAGTTTCTTGTCAGAAATTCATTTCAAGATTGACTCATAAATACTCTATAAATATGATTAACTATAAACTAATAGTAGAAAAAGTAACCATTGAAAAATTCAGAAAATCCATTAAAGCTATTAAAATTTTAAAATGACACACAAACAAACAAATTCCAATAGCCAAAATATCATTCTAGACAAGGTAGATATCAAATTTAAAATATGACTAATGATGACAAAATGTGCTATACGCTTTATGAGATGTCATTAATGCTGAAATCATTAAACAAACTGTTAAATAAAACCTAAATGCTCACTAAATTATATCAAAGTTATATATCATAAAAACAAAAGGGGGTTGATTGCTCTAGTAAATGTACATAGAAAATAAGGAAGCAATAAGAGATATTCATCAAGATTATAATGCCCCAAAGTAATGCAGTATAAAAAATGCATTGTTGCATGATACAATGAAAACAATTTGCTGAAAAGACCTTGACAAATACAAATGAGGAAACAATGAGGGCTATTTGGTGCATATGCGATAATTTGATTTGGTATTAGGTGTAGACTATGGTATACGAGTAGGCTATTAAACATGTCCAGTTGTAACCACAACCATTACAACTAGCAAAAGATAGCTGAAACATGACAAGAGGGAGCATTTTGCAACCATTTTGTATGCATGTGTACCAAGAAACTTAGGCCTTTTCTACACCAGCTGTAAGTACATTTCATTCAAAGTTAAATTCTTTCCCTACTAACCCATTTTCCAAAACTAAAAGAACATTTCAGGGTACATTAAGAACACAGACTTTAAAATTTAATACCATTCAAGATTTTAGAGTTTGTCAAACATTATTGAGAATGGAGACTTTAAAATAGTTTGCAAATATGAACTTGGCTAGGAAAAATAGTTTTGAGGTTTATGACTAAGATTTAAATGTACCTAAAATGTTGACCTAGAAAAGAAGATCAATTGTGTCTCAAACGACAAATAGAAAATGAAATCAATTAAAAATTTGCATAAAAATTGTGAACTTCAAGAACATTAAAATAATTAAAAATAAACTAATTTTTTGTTTATCTATTCTAGATCTTGAGATGGTTGACACCTCTAGTTCAATCTTCCCATTCCTTGTCTTATTAACATTCACCTATCTCTAGTATCTAACATATGCCAATGTCTCCTTAGCATTGTTAAAAGTTGCTTCTTCTTAACTTCAACCCTAACCATTCTTTGTCTCTCTCATTTATGATAAACCCCCATTATCTTTCTTTCCCTTAGCTCTCTTCCTTTTTTATAACTCCTCTAAGTATGAAACCCAATTAGAATGTCATAGTTACAACAATTTAAATCCCAAATCCATTTCTCTTCATATATGACATGTTTCTTCCAAGATATCCATGGTTTCAAGTTAAGGATTCAACTTGCAACTCTTCCTAGTAGTATCTCCCTATAAACATGGTGTCATTTAATAGATTTCAATGTAAATCAAGGTTCAAATGTAACCTCTACATAGTCATCATCAAGAAGGCTATGATTGCAAGAGTCTCCCTCTAAAGTAACTCCTATCCACATGAAAGCCCAAATGAGTGAAAATAGTATGTAAATGAGGGTTACACACACACATGTGGTCTACTTATCTAAGTTCTACCATGGAAATAATGGCCATTAAACTTCCACAAAAAATATTATGAACTTTGAAACAAGTGTTCCACCAAGGATTACCTAAAACAAGGATTCCAAAATTTGGAGGGAAACAAATTGAAGTTAAATTTGAAGTGCATAGATTGCCTCATAACAGACCATTAAAACTTAAAATTATAAATGCATATAGATGATTAATTGTTTGAGTCTTGAGATGATTTTGCATCACTACATAGAGGTGTGTTGATATGCCCATAGTGGAAAGTGATGGGTAAACATTATAAATCACAGTGGAACTATTTTTTTAACATTATTATGTTTGACAACTATGTAACTAGGATAAAATAATGAATGAAAGGATAATAAAAATAGGGAGGGATTTGTAGCAAAGGGTGGTCCTATATTTTAAAACCCAAATGAATTTGTGAAAAAAAATCCAAGCATGGGTTTGAAACATGATAATTTACTACTATTTGAGGGATGTATACTTACTTACCGTGGCTTGTTGATGCTATCAAATTGAAGTAATTGATAAATTTTAGGTGATTAAAAATGAGATTAACAACTTGAAGGATATTAGAAGATGGAAAATGAGTGGTTAATTATTTCTCTAATATAAATACTACAAGGGGTGAAACCTTGTGACTTAATCTTTCTATTAACTTGCCCCATTAAGATCCCCTTATCTTAATTTCCTAAGGACTTAATTTTCACACTAAATTTCCCTATTAAGATCAAATTATCTCAATGGCCTAAGGATACAAACTATTTACTAGATCCACTAATGGTTACTTTCATTTTCCTTTGGCTATATACTATCTTTATATGACAACTTTACCTTAATGCCAACCCCTAACCTTTATTTTACTATATTAATTATAAAGTATCTCCCTTGTTTTTCTTTCACTCTACTCTCTTATTTTACAATTTGATGCAAAGGAGGATGGGCAGGGGCCAAGAAATGGCTCACCCTAACCTGATCCACCTTGCTCAAACACACGCGGAAGCAAACAACAACACAGTGAGAGAGAGAATGCAGGATCTTTCATTAATTTTCATCAAATTGAATCATACATGTCAGGCTGTAAGGCCTTCCCAATTACGGCCACGTATTACAATGAATTACAAAAGTCCTCAAACATGTGAGGATCTGCCCACAATCTTCCAAACTATCTTCTATCTCAAAAATCCCTCCTAAACACAACCAAACAACTATATTTATACAAGAGTCTACCGAACTGAGTCAGCCTTCAAATCCAAAATCAATGGAAGAAACGATCAAATCTGGGACCACATGCTTCCCAATGATGGATTCCAGCATTAAATCCATGACCCATAATAAATGCACAAGTTAGCCTCAACAGAAACAAAAAGAAACTACTCGGTAAGCAAGGATGACCAAGCAACAGACAAGCATTGCTGGGCGCTAGAGAAAAAAACTGACCACCTAGGAGAGAACTACCCACACTCAACAACCAAAGGAAATCGGCCAACTACCAACCAACTTGGTCAAAGAAGGAACTGAGCAAAATAGACAAACTCCAAAATGTTTTTGGTGACACAAGATTGCCAAGGACCCGAGATGCTCCTGCATTAGACACTTGGGGTTATTTTGAAATGATTCTCCTAATCATTTAGTAGGTATGATCTGAGCTGCATCCAACTTAGATTGTGAAATCCATGAACTATCTTCAATCGGTCTATTCTTCCACTTTACCAGATATTCCATGTATTGTTTTCCTCTTGTACTTTTGCCAACTCTCTGTTCCAAAATCTGCTCAACTTCTTCATTTTGCTTCTTAGGATATTCTGTCAGTACTGTCATTTCTTCATCAGGTTCATGATACTCATACACATCAGCAATGTTGAAAATCGGTGATATGTCCATGTCATCAGGTAACTCAATCTCATATGCATTTCCACTGTCAAATTTCTTCAAAATTTTGCAAGGTCCAAACTTCTTCATCTTCAGCTTCCCATACGTTCCAATAGGAAATTGACCTTTCTTCAAATGAACCATCACTTCATCACCAACATCAAAAGTTTTATGTCTTCTTGATCTATCAGCTCTATCTTTGTATTTTTTATTACTCTCTTCCAGCTTGATTTTTACATCTTCATGCAATGTCTTCATGTATTCAAAAAATTTCACTCCTTCAACACTTCTCTTACTTTCATCATCAATGTCTCTCAAATCATATATGCCTCTCAGCTGTATGCCATTCATAATCTCAAAGGGTGTCTTTCTAGTACTTCTATTCACTGAATTATTATATGCAAACTCTGCTTGTGCCAACATAGAATCCCGATTGCCTGGTGTGTCTCCAACTAAACATCTCAAAAGATTTCCAAAACTTTTGTTCACAACTTATGTCTATCCATTAGTTTGTGGGTGAAATGTAGAACTATATTTCAACTCGGTGCCAAATTTCTTCCAAAGAGTCTTCCAAAAGTATCCAACAAATTTACTATCTCGGTCAGAGATAATACTCCTCGGTAATCCATGCAATCTAACAATTTCTTTAAAGAAAAGATCTGCTACATGTACTGCATTTGATGTCTTTCTACATGGTATAAAATGTGCCATTTTAGAAAATCTATCCATAACAACAAATGTAGAATCATTACCTCTTACTGTCTTCAATAAGCCCAGAACAAAATCCATACTAATGTCAATCCAAGGTTTCTCAAGTATAGCAATCAGTGTATACAATCCAATATTTTGACTACCTCCTTTTGCAACTTGACAAACTCCACAACTTTTCACAAATTTTTGAACATCTTTATACAACTGAGGCCAAAAGTATTTCTCCTTAAGCAAATTCAAAGTTTTATTAATACCAAAATGTCCAACCAAACCACTACTATGTTTCTCCTTTATCAAATTAGTTCTCATTTGTCCTCTCGGTATACATGATTGAATACCCTTAAACAACATACCTTCCTGAATAAAATATTCTTCCCATTTTGTACTCGGTTGATCTTGAATAGGTGCTCTGCACTTTCTCCACGACTCAGAAAAATTAGGATCGGTTTCATACAAATCTCTCATCTCGTCAAAACCAAGAACTTCAATTTTCATCTTGGTCATCAAAGATCTTCTTCTACTCAATGCATCAGCAACTCGGTTAGTGACTCCACTCTTATGTTTTATCACAAATGTATAGCTCTAAAAATACTCAACCTATTTCATATGTCTTTGATTCAACTTATTCTAACTACCCAAATACTGTAAAGCCTTATGATCAATATACAACACAAATTCACTCGGTATCAAATAATGTCTCCACTTCTTCAGTGCTTGAACAATAGCATATAATTCTTGATCATACACAAAATATTTCCTTCTAGCATCATTCAACTTTTCACTAAAGAAAGCAACAGGTTTACCTTCTTGACTCAACACAGCTCCAATTGCACTACCACTTGCATCACATTCCACTTGAAATACTTTATTGAAGTCAGGCAATGCCAAAATAGGCAATTCAACAACCTTCTGCTTCAGAGTCTCAAAACTTTTATTAGCTCCATGTGTCCACTTAAATTCTCTTTTATCTCCTCTCATAGTCTTAGTCATAGCATTACATATTGAACTGAAATTCCTTATGAACTTTCGGTAAAAACTTGCCAATCCATGAAATGATCTTACCTCACTAGCATTCACAGGTGTAGGCCAATTTAGAATAGCTTCAACCTTTTCAGGATCCATCTTCAAACTATCAGCTAAAATTACAAATCCCAAATACACAATCTCCTCTTTCATGAATGAACACTTTTTCAGATTTATTAGCAACTTTTCTTCTTTCAATCTTTGCAAAACTTGTCTAACACGTAACAAATGTTCTTCTCTAGTCTTACTAAATATCAGAATATCTTCAAGATATACAATCACAAACTTACCCAAGAATTTCTTCAGAACTTCATTCATCAACCTCATAAAAGTACTCGGTGCATTAGTTAAACCAAAAGGCATAACCAACCACTCATACAAACCTTCCTTTGTCTTGAAAGCAGTCTTCCAATCATCACCTTCTCTGATTCTTATCCGATGATACCCACTTTTCAAATCAATCTTTGTGAAATACTTTACTCCAGTCAAACTGTCCATTATGTCATCCATTCTCGGTATAGGAAATCTATACTTCACTGTTATCTTGTTGATTTCTCTAGAATCAATACACATTATCTATTCTCCATTCTTCTTAGGTTCCAATACAATAGGTACTGCACAAGGACTCAGAATTTCTCTGATCAAACCTTTATCCAACAACTCTTGAATCTGTTGGTTCAATTCCTGATTCTTGGTAGGTGTCAACCGATGAGGTGCCTTATTCGGTAAACTAGCTCCAGGGATTAGATCCATACAATGATCAATGCTTCTCTTCAGTGGCAAACCATCAGGTACATTATTAGAAATGATATCACTGTACTCGGTGAGTAACTTATCAATCTCCTCAGGAACATTATCCTCTATTTTCTTACTCAGTTTGTTAGGAATCACAACAAAACATACATAATTCTTTTTCAAATCTTTCACAAACTTTCTTCCTTCCATCAAACAAACTTTCACAGATGTACAAACATTACTAATAGGTTCTTCCATCAAAGGTAACAAGATTTTTTTTCTTCCATCAGCCATAAGAGTATACTTATGCAGTCTCCCATCATATATAGCATGTCTATCATATTGCCAAGGTCTATCCAACAAAATATGACAACAATCCATAGGCATGATATCGCACAACACCTTATCATAGTATTTCCCAATCTTCAAATTCACATAACATTGTTCACTTACCAAGAGTGTATGCTCATCCTTGATCCATGAAATCTGATAGGGCTTTGGATGTTCCAACCTTTCCAACTGCAATTTTGTGACCATCTCTTAAGATGCCAGATTCTCCGAGCTACCCCTATCAATGATTACCTTCCAAACTTTGTCAGAAACTCTACATCTGGTCTTGAACAAACTTTTCCTTACTGGATCTTCCTTTTTACTTTCATTCCACAGTGCTATCCTTACCATCAAGTTATTTTCCTTCTCAGGTTCATTTGGCGACTCTTCTTGCACCAAAGCATTTCTGTTGCTACCAGCCTTCTTACTTGAGTGTGTACATGCAAAAGATCTATGTCCTTCTTCCCCATAATTGTAACAAGTTCCTCGGAAATTACCTCTACTATAACCACCTCAGTAGTTACTGCCTCTACCTCTAGATGAACTTTCACCTTTCCACTCAGTCTTGCCTTTACCCAGATTTGTCTTTTCTGGTTCAAATCTACTATTTTCACCATAGGGTCTACCTCTTCCTCTAGGGAATCTTCCACCTCTACCTCTTTGTCTCTGCTCATGTCTTTTGTTCAATTTCTCCTCATCCTTCAATGCAAATTGATAAGCCTCTTCAATACTTTCCAACTTAACCATGCTGATCTCTTCTTGGATGGAAAGTCTCAAACCATTCAGGTATCTAGCAATTCTTTCCACATCATCTTCATCATGTCCAGATCTGATATCCAATCTATAGAATTCCTCAACATATTCTTTTACCGAGCTATCTTTTTGCTTTAAACTTTGCATTCGCCCAACTAGGTTAATCTGATAATCACAAGGTAAGAATTTTCCTTTCAACTTATTCACCATTTTATTCCATACCTTGATTTTGTCTTTGCCTTTCCTTTTTCGGTCCATCTGCAGATGTTCCCACCATAAGGATGCATGAATTTTCAACTTTGTGCTTGCAATATTTACCTTCTTCTCCTCAAGTATGTTCTCATACTCAAAATATTTCTCCATCTCGGTGATCCAGTCTACCAATTCATCAAAATCCAATTTACCATCATACTCAGGAGGATTGAAATGTGGTGTAGACTTCAGACTTGTCAAAGCCTTCAAAAATCTTTCCTCACCCTGATCCATCACAAGTGTAGGTTCTGCATTTTCTTGTTCTTCAACTTCATCATCACTAACATCCTCAAGATGTCAGCCTCTTCTCTAGGTTGTTTCAACAACTTCTAATCTTGCAGCAATTTATCTTAGCAAATCTGCCAATCCTAGATCTGCATCTCACCTCCCATGAACCATCTTGAAAACCCTTTGCAATTGCAGGTCAGATTGCAATCTGCTACCCCAAAACAAATCAACTAGGGCTCCATAAGAAGGAACCCTCAAACCTAGATCCGCAGACCTAGATCAAGATCTAACCTCGCTCTGATACCACTTGATGCAAAGAAGGAAGGGCAGGGGCCAAGGAATGGCTCACCCTAACCTGCTCCACCTTGCTCAAACACATGTGGAAGCAAACAACAACAAAATGAGAGAGAGAGAATGTAAGATCTTTCATTAATTTTCATCAAATTGAATCATACATGCCAGGCTATAAGGCCTTCTTGATTATGACCAGGTATTACAATGAATTACAGAAGTCCTCAAACATGCGAGGATCTTCCCACAATCTTCCAAACTATCTTCTATCTCAAAACTCCCTCCTAAACTACAACCAAACAACTATATTTATACAAGAGTCTACTGAACCGAGTCGGCCTTCAAATCCGCAATCAACAGAAGAAATAGTTAGATCTAGGACCACACACTTCCCAATGATAGATTCCAGCATTAAATCCATGACCCATAATAAATGCACAAGTCGACCTCAATAGAAACAAAAAGAAACTACTCGGTAAGCAAGGATGACCGAGAAACAAACAAGAACAGACCACACTCGGTAACCAAAGGAAACCGACCAACTATTGACCAACTCGGTCAAAGAAGGAACCGAGCAAAACAAACAAACTCCAAAATGTTTTTGGTGACACAGGATTTCCAAGGACCCGAGATGCTCCTGCATCACAATTACCCTTTCAACATATTTTAAGCTGAGGAGTGGGATCACTACATCTTCTAGTTTTGGGTGAGCTTCTTTACCCCTTCTCTCATTTTCATTTGTTTTCCTTCCTCTTCATCACAATTTTCTAGCCCGGCATGGTCTTCTTTCTTTTCAATTATATTTATCTTTCTCTCTCCTATTACTTTTGAGATATTTTTTTTTCTTATGCTTGTTTGTTTATGCCAAGGTTGGGTGTTTCTACCATGTCTATGTGTATGGATTCCATGATATTTAAATTTAAGGTTTCATTTTCAATTAACTTAAAAGGCATGAATTTTATAAGGGAGTGTAGGTTGAACCCTAGTTTGTTAGTAAGGTTTGTGTGGCATTTTCAATAATCTATTTTAATGTGGTATTGTAGTTTTTAATATTTAGTTTACAAGGATCATTTTATGTTTTTTTTTAGGTGAGATATGGGGTTTCAAGCTACATGAAATTCAAAAATTATGAATTATCTTTTCAATAATTTTTGCTATATAGGAGTGCGTTGTTATGTCATTAATAGAAAGTAAAAGTTAGTAATAATATTGTGTAATATCACAAATTTGTACATTAGTGTAATTTTCCATTTCATAATGTCCCTACCTTAGCTTAAGACACAAAATTCCATGTCACCCATTTGTGCCTATTTATTCTATTTTACCATTATTCATTCAAAATTTTGGCCATGTAGTTTGGATGGTACATTATGTGTGCACGCCATGGGGACATTTATGTGGTGCACACTTGTCTATGAATCTGCAGATGTGCAACTTGTCATTAGCAAGAGTTACGAATTACCACCCTACAATTGTAATGCCCAAATCCACTGCCCATTGATGCCAAATTTTGAATTCCTCCATTATAATCCCCATTTTGAGCTTCATTTGGGTCTTCTTTACAAATTGGGCACTTTTCTTCATGCATTCTACATAATTTTTGATCCATCTTGAGATTTCTATACAAATTTCCATCTTTGCTTTCATCTTGTGGAGCTAGGATTCATTTGAGTGTTGTCTACATTTCCATATTGTGCCTTTGATATCATATTGTATCTTTTATCTATCTCTATTTACATTATCATTTAGATACTTTTTCCATACTATTATCTATCACCAATATCGGGTCTATTTCACCTGTGCTGGAGGTGGAAACACCAAAGCAAGGATTTGACTGAGGTGGGTCTCAAAACAACCACCCCCAAAAAAATTTTGTTTCCATGCGTGTAGGTTCATGAGGGAGAATGAAGTGGTTTTGAAAGCTTCATCAAAATCAACTTGTATCTCCCATAAGGTTGTTTCTCTCTATTCTCTCTCATTTCTCATTTCTTTTATAGTATAATCATACTCTTTAGTATTATATTAGCCTTTGATTTTCTACTATGTTAGTCTAGTTATTATTTGTCAAATTTCTTGGATTCTATGTCATTCTCCTTACTCTATCTATATGGGACATATGTGCATCATGTTGGCATCTCATACTGGAGCATTGTTATCCTTGACCTGCACATGCATCCTGGCTAGTGAGCTCATAGAGTTCAGTGTCTGGTATTCATAGTTGGTTCTTTTAGTTTCCATAATCTAAATATTTTAATCTTTTAGCCTCTTCAAGTTATTTACTTTTTTCTATTCAAGTAGCATCTTAATTACTCAATTTATTTTGTATCTAGTGTCTTAGTTCATGAAATCATCTTTATCACACTTAGTGTCTAGATCCCCTAGCTCACCAGAGCGCTATTAGAAGTGTGGTGGTGCAAGGAAAGGTCCATCCTTTGAGACTTTAATCGGTGTTGAGGTTGGTGCACTTTTTCCTTCTCCACATGTTGTTCATTTGACCTTGTGATGTTTCACAACTATATAACTTATGAAAAGGTTTATCTAAATATAGATTTGAGAGATGATATTTTTGTATGATTTGTGATATGTGCACCATAATTGCATAACCTTATTGATTAAATCAAATTTCAAAGCAACTAATAGATGACAAGGTGAATATTAAAAATAGTACTATAATATGCTAAATAAATAATGAAATATTATAAATTTTTGTGGCTAGAGGCATCAAGAATTGAAATCTTCATAAATTTGATATCACTAACCTATATGAGGCTCAAAGTTCTATGAGGCATAAAGAGGGATATTCAATAGATTATGTTTTTCAAGGCATGTAAAACCTTTAGTAACCCTCATTTCCTAAATATGCCTAAATGGTGTTTAAAATATCTTATTTAGTTAATGTTGTTGCTTCTGGTTTTGCTTGTGAATAGTTTTTGCATCAAGATTTTGAATCATGTTATGTGATCCACCATTGGGATGATAAAAAACTCACGAAGAAGAAAGATGCGCTTTCTATCATCTTGATGATGGATCACATTTGTGATAAAAATGTTGATGCAAAAAATTACACACAATGAAAACCAAAAGCAACAATAACAATTATTATGGATTGTGAAAAATTAATACATTTATCTTATTTAGATTGTAATAATTTGGCAATTTGTGAATATTTGTGGCAATTCAAATTCAGTGATTTGCTTGGCTTGATAAGTTTGAAATTTTTTAGAATGCACATATTGATGCTAAAAACGTTATCTATAGAAGAAAGATGCATGCTTGATATATAGTAAGTTAAAAGTTGATCATGAATCTAATGCAATTAGACAAGATGAACATCAAGATTGGAAGAATTCTAAGAGTTCTTAAGTTGGAGAGCTTGATATAAGAAATAACTGAATACGATTTGTAACTTCAATGAGACGACAAGGTGTTTGAACTTTTCGATTTTAAATTGGTTTTGTCACAAATAATTAATCTTTTAAAAATAAATATTTTTCTTTTATAATTTTTAAATAATGTAACATCTATGACTTTCTAAATGACTAATATAAATACACAATCAATAAAATAACATACTAATAAATACACTACAAATAAAATCACATTTTAGCAACTAAATTTTAACCCATAAATTCTATCATTGAAATTCAAAATATGAACATTTATACTCCACAACTTCATCACAAATTAGTTTTTTATTGGGAAAAGTTGTAAAAAAAGAATTACATATCACTAAGAAGCATCAATAGATAAAACTTCAACAACTGAAACAAGATCGACTAATAAGTAGTAACAATGGCTCATACAAGGTAGTTGTAGAAAACAATAATTACAACAACTAGAACAACAATATAGATAGTTGTAGATACAGGAAACTACAACAATAGATAACAAAAAAAAATAGTTACATTAGTCCAACCAAAGGTGAATATTAAACGATAGGATCTCCATTGCTCTTAATACTTATGTGCATCTATTGAAGAAGCTCGTAAAACTTTCCATCTTGTGATTTGTTATGTCAACTTATTTGCAATTTCTTTGTTTGGAGAGACAAGTCAACGCATATCATTTTAAGTTCTCTCTGCAAGGGAAGGATTGTGTTAGAGAAAACAACATTGCAACATAGTTTTCAAATACATTTTATAATCACCTGTTTGCAAGTGAGGGATAAAATGTCCAAGGATGAAGAAGCACCAAGGAGAGATGATTTCCAAGACCATGATTGAAGGAATAAGGCATACAAGATAGCAAACAAAGAGTTCCATAAATTGAGAGCATGAGTACAAAACCAAAAGGATTACTTTATAGATTCCGATTTGTCACAAAAAGGGTAAGTGAGCAATGTGTAAACAATTTTAGGGTGATTTCTAATAGGAAGTTTAATGTAAAGAACTTTCCATGCTAAGAGTTGAGATTGTGCATCAACTTTGAACTTCTAGATTTGGAGGCTGAGGTTGTTCCATTTGGACCGAAGAAAAGAGCAATGCCACATCGTGTAGAGACAAGGGGAGATGGTGTTATGGGGAAGGAGTTATTTGTAAATGGTTTGAAGTGGATTCCACAAGCATTAGGCCGTCTTTGATTATTTAAAAATTTTGCATGACATTCTAGAGGAAGCAAATTATGAAGTTCCAGAGTAACCAATTGTTGAATATCAATAATTGGCTTCTTATTAGAGGCTGAGAGGTGGAATTGAGTTTTAAGGAGAGGGCATGTGTTTCCATTGGAAGGTGGAAGGATTCCATAGGTCCCTAAACTCTTGAATACCTTTTATAAATAGGTGTTTTCCTTTGAGCCTATTAGAGGCACCTGATGATTTGTCATTGTGCTATCCAATTGGTTCCACCAAATAGAGGAATGAGGGAAACTTAGCCCATGGCCGATAGATTGATCAAACCAAATTAATTTTTGTGAAGTAATTTGCCAAGATTTCTAGATAGAGCTAAATGGTGGATAACCACGAGTTTTAAAGAATGGCGCTAAAAGGATCTTATATTTCTAGCAAACAATCGCCCAAGAGCATCCATCAAAGGCATTTTGGATGCAAAATTTAATTAGTTCCTTCAAAGGAGCATCTCCATCCAAATTATCTGATTATCCATTTAGTAGTTAGGCAAATTCCTTGTGTGTATGGTTAAATGATTCCTAGTCCTCCCTTATCTTTAGGTTGAATGCAATGCTATCTAGAAGAAATAGGTAGTCCCTTTTGACTCCCCCATTTGTCCCATAAAAAAGTTCTTGATAAGCTGGGTTAATTTCTTGTAGCAATTTTTAGAAGGCAACCAACATGAGGATATATAAACATGATTAGCAAGTAAGATTTTATTAGCCACTTGGATGTAACCAACCATAGAAACGAACTTGCTAGTCCAATTCAAAATTTTGGCTTTTATTTTGTTCATTAACCAATTACACATATCTTTGAGAGAATTTTCAAATCGAAATGGGATACCCAAATGTCTGGTAATTGTACCATGTTTTATTTCTTTCCATTCAGTAGGAATCTACAGTGGCCAAGAACGAGAGCGAGACATTATAAATTGTGTCTTATGCATAACTAGTTTAGATCTAGATACAATACAAAATAAGTCCAAGGTGTCTATTGTGTTAACCACATCTTCAACAAAATTTTCGATAAAAAGTAAACTATCATCAACAAAGTGGGAGTTGAGGGTAGTGGAATTATTAGGCAAGGAGATGCCACAAATAAGTTGATTGGTCTTTCTGTGATGGAGTAGATAGCCAAGGGCATCTACAACAAGGACACACAAGAAAGGGGAAAGAGGACAACCTTGACAAATAGATCTTTGGAGAGGGATTTGTGGAGAAGGAACTATGAACTTGAAGTCTAGTATTAGCATCTATGAACAACATTTTGATGTGATCACAAATTTTCGAACCAAACCCAAACCATTGCAACATATTAAGAATGAAGGGCCACCAAATGCGATCATAAGCTTTACCAAAGTCCAACTTGACAACAAGAGTGTCCTTAAAAATTTATTAGACACGAATTACCATGTAACACACATAAATTTGTTGGGCACAAATTACTATGGAATGCACATCTTTTCAAAACACAAGCAAAATGGTTTGAAATGGGGCTAGATAAGCCATCATATACATAAAACACAAAACATGCCTTTTACCTAAAAACAAAACAAATTGTCTCTACTATTTTATAAACATTCAATATCCGGTTTTAATGTTTGTTTCTTCCTGCTATAGGTCAAAGGCCTTCTTATATAGGTCAAAAGCAGGGCATGCCCGTAAATCGTATTCCCAAAAACATCCTTGTCAATGTGCACGGTAACCTTCCATCCTGCAACAAGAAAGCGATGTTCCACTGTCTCATATCGATTTGTACACAGTATTTGGGATTAATACAAACTTCTTTAACACACATTTTCTTGTGCTTTTTCCACCCCCGAGGGAGTTCCTAATCAGTTCAAAAGGTGTCCTCCATGAAGCCAAAAAACAGGACAAGAAGAAGTCGTTTCTGAACTGGTTAGTTCGTTCGTTCGTGTGCCCAAACTTTCTATGTTTGTCTATGCCAGCGTAATCCGAGATAATTTGCTAAATATGTGTGGAAATGGGTGAGTTTAGGATCAATTTCAAATGCTAACAAGACACGCTTCTCCCTCTAATCTCGGAGTTGAGAAAGTCTCGCCTTATCACGCGGGATAGATTGAGATATATTTTTAATATTATTGAGAGTTGTACAATAAAGTATAATAGAATTTTGTGTGTGTTTTATAGGAGAAATTGACTTGATTCTTATGGACTTATTACGAATTATTCAACTTAATCAATAAACTCAATGCTCATTGACATTTATTATCATTTTAATATTGAAATTAAAAAAATAATATTATACATATTTATATGTATTAAAAAATCGCATATAGATAAAATTCAATAATTAAAATTTTTAAATATTTAAATTGAATCTATTAAAAAAAATCTTGAATATTAAGTTGAAAATTTCTTATGACATAATTTTAAATGTTAAAATTACTTTTTTATTGCATATAGATAAAATTCAATAATTGAAATTTCTAAATATTTAAACTTAATCTTTTAAAAAAATCTTGAATAGTGAGTTGAAAATTTCTTATGACATAATTTTAATTGTCAAAGTTACTTTCTTATTGATTTTATAAATAGATAATAAAGTCAACAATTACATATAATTATTAAAATAAATAGATAATAAAGTCAACAATTAAATATAATTATTATATGGAGAAGCATAAGCACAACGGGATCAAGGAATTGAGTGTAATGGTGTGAATATTCTACCAAAAATTGTTGAAAGTCTTACAAATAATAAGAAAAAATATAAAATAAATTTATCTAAATGTCAATTCTCATCTTTATTTAACTTTTTTAATGAACACAAATTCTAACACTCTTTTTCATATAATTATTTTTAATAAAAAATATTTATAAGTAAATACCATGTCAAATTGATATAACACTATTTTATATGTTTATTTTACATTTGTTAATTTATGTGAATATAGTTGCATTCTATAATTTAAGAATAATTTTTATTTGGAACACCTCACAACGCAACGGTAAGTTGCGAGCCTCTCATTTGGGAGGTCTTGGGTTCAAGTCTTCTTGGGCCCCATAAAAAAAAAAAGAATATTTTTTTAAGGAAGCCCCCTCCATAAGACCACAACCTTGAATTTTTATAATTATAAAAAAAGAAAGACTTTTCTAAAATTAACTTCTTCAATATATTAAGTACATAACAATAATTTATATTATTAATTATATAAATAAATTATTTGATAAAATTTTATATTATATAATACTTTTTAGACTCAAATTCTATTTAGTTACAAGGGATAAATTTTTTTATTTTGCAACTTTTTTATTTATTGTTTTTGATTCCTCAATTTGTCTTATTTTAAATTAAAAAAGGTCCTAACTTCAAGTCTATTAGCCAACCAACCACTCTAATGTCCAAATCAATCATTATGTATAATATGACCATGACTAAAAGATGGGTATTTATAGCAACCATCATAAATAGTATGTTTAAATGAAATCATTAATAATAAATTTTGTAGATAAAAATTGAGATATAAAATAGAAGACAAATAAAAAAGAGGGAAAATATTTGTGGAGTTATGTGTCATTCCAACCCCTCATTTAAATTTTTTTTTTTTTAAGTAGCTCCACTAAAGTCTAGGGAAAGATTCCAATTTATGATCCTTTTCCCATAATTGAAAATTTGCATGGCAACACTCCATTGGATTAAATTTAAGTAGAAATTGCACTCAAGTAATTGCATGGGGACATGGGGTTAGAAGGGATTGAATTATAATTTACTACTTGGACTAAATTATAAATGCAACATAGTCTTAGAACAAGCTAAAACTATGGTGTAGGTACATTAAAATTTGAAGAATGTATATCCAATCTCATTTTTCACATTTTAATCATCTCTCATAATATACAACCAAATATTCATCATCAACTTCAACAAATTAACAAAGGAGCCAAACCCTTCTAATCTCTTTTAATTTAGATCCTTTATAGTTATTATCTAACTCTCGAATCTTTGATCTAATTCCCTACACTAATTTGAAATATATTTTACACTTTTAATCCATCGTAGTAATCATACATGTATGCAATAAAATTAGCTCACAAAGGATTATTCATGTTGTTAAGATCAATATGAAATTTTATTTTTTTTGCATGGCAAGAGTTGATTGAGAGATGGTGAGTGAGGTGGACTACATTCTTTGCATGCAAGGAGTGTGAATGATATAATTATGGGGCTCGTTGTTGGATATTTCCTCATCACAAGTAAGCAATAGGTAAATAGTTTGGGGGAGAGGCTTCCTTGCAAATACTTGTAGTTCATGAAACAATCGCTAATGTAATGTGTGAATTGTGTAATATGATGCTTTGAGGATAAAATTTATTGACAATTTAGATGAAGAATGTCCTATATAAATAATGACATATTTTTTAATGTGTCAAGATGGTGGTTCACATTCAAGGGTCTTACTAAATATTCATTTGATGTTGGATTTCTTTAAGCTAATTGTCTTCTAACTTGTGAGTGTTTCCTTGTTGAATAGCCTCAAGAATAGTCACTTGTTCTTTGATGGTAACAATTGGAGCAAGTAAGGTTTCTTATAACTCCCTTGTGATTCATTTATCAAATCTAACCTCAACTCAAGACACATAAGCACAAAAACATCAAAATCATCTTAATGTTTCTATCTCTTTGATGATAACAATTGGAGCAAGTAAGGTTTTTCATAACTCTCTTGTGATTCCTTTATCAAATCTAACCTCAACCCAAGACACATAAGCACAAAAATATCACAATCCTCTTAATGTTTCTAGTTTAATATTTTGTGTTGTTATTTGATTATAATTAAAATAAATCTTTTCAAGTTCAAAGTTGAGGTTTGTTATGCAAACTTTGAAACATGGACGCACTAGAAATTTGAACTACATTGTTTAAATGCTCACATTTTTTGCACTTTGTGTATTTTGAATTAGACTGTATGAGACTCTTAGATAAATGATGCTTTTGGAGTTTCATTGGTGTAATATTTACTTGATTTCAGACCCGTCTCTATCTTAAGTGTAATATTGTGACTATTTAATATTATTACATACAATGTTAGGAGAAATTAATTTTCCTCATTCAAGACACCGATAATGGCATTTGAACATCTTGAATTAACAAAAACAAGTGCCATCACTACCTCATCAACTTTTGATCAACAATAATTAGGTGCCACCTATTGAGAAAAGGTGTCTCCACATTGCATTTTGAATTTTATATTTAATTAGTTAATTATATTAATTTATTATTCAGCCACATATTTAGGTGCTCCCAATTGGCGTGGCACTAATTGCCACATGTAGTATGTAATCATCACTTAGTTTCATGAGAGTGGCTAAATACAACTATGATAAATTGTAAGGTGTGTAGGAGTTGCTAGATTAGAAAGAGCATGAAAATCTAAAAAGGTGGAGTTAAGTGTACATATAAGACAAAAATGGAGAGCTCAAGTTGGAAGAGGAAGTTTCCAATTAAGTTTTAGTTGTCTTGCCTTTATTTGAAATTTGAGATTTACATAGGGTTTGGACGCCACTTTTAACACATTGGTTAGGAAATGGTGGTTTCTAGTTTTAGTCTTAGCCATATATTGGATGCTTGAGATAATATCGATAATATATTGTTATAACAGTTACGTTGCCAAATGATTTCTTAAATTAGTAAGGTGTTGAAAGCTCTCATCCAGATATTGTATTATGACTATTGAAATTGGAATTCATTGGTTTGGTGCTTTGGAGTGTGTTAGGGTTTAAGTAAACTAGAGCAATAAACAATATCAATTATAATGTAGAACAAAAGAGGCTTAAAATTAAAATTTACAATAACTCATAAATTTAACATGGTTTACCCAATGTAGGATATGTCCACAAAGAAATAACCACCTACTTTCCTTCCACTAAAGAACAAATTACAATCTGATGCTTTTCGCACTCCACAACCACTTATTTATTAGGCTTTTTTGGGGGTTTAAAAAGGTCAATTTACATACCAAAATAATACTTGACTCCTTTATTAAGTAGTGGACATTTTTTTCTTTGAGGGCACTACCCCCAGTAGCCTTTGTTGGGAGCATTGCCCCAAACCCCTACCATGGGCTCTACCCCTGGACCCCCACCGAGGGGATAGTCCCCCCAAACCTCACAAGAGGCGCTCAACACCTATACTCATCCATATAATTGATTTGGGGGGGAAAACACAATTGACAAAGTCATCAAAATTTAAGCCTGACAATTTGATTGGTCACTACATACCAACATAGTGTGCATGTTTCCCATAAGGTTTTCCCAAGGTGTTTAAGTGTTACTCTTCTTTTGTGTTGGTCTATTTCATTTTTGTTTTTGTTTCTAAATGTTTATATATATGTTGATGAAAATGTTTAACATCTAATACCTTCGAGTATTTCCTAACAAGGTTAGTGCAATAATTTTTTTGTCATATTTTACTTTATATGCATACCTTCATATGCACTTGTATCTATCCTACATTAGGTTGTAAATATTAATATATATTATCACTTGCATTTACATGCACATGGATAACTACACATAGGAGTTAAGCTTGGCTAGGAGTACTAGTTGAGTTTGTGTCCATCTCTAGTCTCGTACTATTTTAGGTCACACTCTTATTAGTCAATCTTAATTAAGTGGGCATGCCTATTTCGGCTCTACAAAATCTAGACAAGTATTGACCTAAATATGTACATATTATGAGTTAATTCATCAATTTTGAACTATTCCTTTCATCTCCGATTGTTTTGCATACTCTCATTTTTTAACTCTTTCAAAGCATTCAATTAGAGAAATACTATTCAATTGAGAGTCTAATAAATTTGCATAATTCATATTAAGAATAATATATTTTTTTGGCAAAATAAGATTTATATATTTTTTGGTTGGGTCTCGTCATGTGTTCTATGTGCAAATGTGTTTGTAGTAGAGAGCCCAAGGCAATTAATAGAGCATTCAAAGGGTTTCTTGGGGTCATCCATCCTAGAGGTGGGAGGACGCAATGTGTTTAGAAAACCAAGGTGGCGTGAATGTTTTTGTTGCACTTAAGTTTGTTCATAGGCGGCGTGCTCTATTTCTTCTTACAAACTCATGAGTTGAAGGGGCGTGATTTTCTTTACACGGTTTTTGGCACTATCACACACGACTCTGTATTGTCGATGACTTCCCAATGTTTTTTCACTGCAGGTCGTGAGCAATGTCTGCAAAATCTTTTGTGCAAAGTTTCTTTTGGAAAAATATTTAAAATGTTTGAAAGTGAAATTAAGTATGGCAATTAGGAAATGATGAATTTGATCAAATGTTGAAAATGGTCAAATCATGGATTTGATAATCTGGTTTTTCATTTTTAGATTATGTTTCGACCGTTTGGTTCCATTTTTTGAAACTAGAATTGGAATTTGAGTATGATTTTTTAAAAATTATTTTAATGTTTTTAAATTTAATAATTCATTTTTATTAATGGAATTGAATTTAAAATGTAATCGCAAACCATTTTAGGCAGCCAAAGTTGGTGGCAGGCAACCAAGTTAAAATCACTGCAACCAGAATTCGAAAAAAATTCGACAAAAAATTTAGAAACTAAATTCGAGAAAAAATTGAAAAAAATAAAAAATCAATTTTAAAAAAAAATTGAAAAAAAATTGGACAAAAAAATTGAAAAAAAATTCGTCAAAAAATTCGAAAAAAAATTCGGCAAAAAATTTGAATTTTTTCCTCAAAAAATCGAATAAACAACAAAATTACAAATCACCTAGACAAATAAAAAAATAAATTAAATCCCCCCCAACACAAATAAAAAATTAAAAAATTAAGTGTTAACATTAAAAATTTAAAAATTTGCTTTCCCTCCATTCAAATTCCAATTTCAAATCCCAATTCCATCTTTTAAGATGGAAGATGTTAATGCTCATTTTGGACCAAAATGAGCATTAACACATTCCTATTCCATTTTCATATTGCACTCCCAAACTGAGGATTTGCCGAAATGGGCAATAACAAATGCCAATTCCAGGCAAATGCTGGAAATGGTCCGCTACCAAATGGTACATGGAATATGAGCCCGAATTTCAGAATACCATTTTCCGAATATTGTCTTCGATGTTTGTGTACATCTAAATAAATTGGAATTGGAATTTTGGAATTCTAATTTTGCCCACAAAATGGGCATTCCGTCTTCCACTTGAAAAGGTGGAATTGGAATTAGAGGCTCATATTCCGATTTTCGTATGCCAATTTTAAAAACTATCGGGTCCGTGTGCAAAGATATCTTTTTGACGTCCGCCTTTCGACCGTTCATTTTCACCGTGTCTTGGGATAATTTTGGAGCTGCCGCTTGGTTTTCACACTCTGCAATCGCTCTCTACAACACATTTTCACAGCTCTCGTCTGCAACTTGACCACTCTCTGCAACTCGACCGCTCTCTGCGTGGGAGCTTCGTTGTCAGGTAAGTCAGGACACTTTCTCCCACATTATTTCCTCTTCGCTCTATCGCCTACCTAACCCTAGGGTTAGAAGGTGTTCAGGGAGAAATGTTTGATAGTAAAAAATGTTTGATATTAAAATGTCTTGTTTACGTCTGAGATCATAAGGGTTTTGAATAGAAGGGTTGAGATCGTAAGGAGGATGATTTCCCATTTCTGTTTCCTAACATTTAACCATGACAGTTAAAAACAACACGCTATCCCTAATTCAGCGTTCGTTAGACATTTTTATTTTTGCCTATCTTAGAAATGTTGGGAAGCATTTTAAAAATTCTTTATCATTTTAAAGGAGGGATACTCTTTATCCGGTCATTTGGAGGAGGTTTTGGCTTCAAAACCCATATCGCTAAATCCTCTCATCTCACGTTAGGCGCGACACATTTCACTAATTGCAGTTAAAACCATAGCTAAAACAGACAGTTTGCTTTGGTGTACTTATTTTTGTTTGATCTAGGTGACACTTGAATGGTGTCGTATCTCTCAGATTTCTTGCTATATTTGGGGGATGTTGTGATTTGACTTGTGACCTAGACTTGGAAATGTTTAAATGTATTAAACAAAAGAACGGTAGCAACTATTGTGTGCCAAATTCCTTATCCACTGCATAAGAAAACTCAAAAAGTTCCCGCTCAAGTCCAGTTAAAGGATTAAGAATAACTTTTAATAAAATGAGATGATATACAAAATGGGGGCATTCCATAATCAGGATATGCAGATGAGCTTTCCTTTACCAGCCATACAATAGATGTCAACTTGGAACGATCATCCTTGCTGACCTTCCACCTACTTCCCGTCACTATGAATTATATCATCATCGCTGTTCTTTTTTATACTATTGAATTGTCGTCAATGTTATCATTCTTTCCAACTCAAATTGTTCAGTTTGAATGTCATTGTCAATCTTTGCATTCATCTTTTGTCCATTCTATTGCTGCTTAGTATTTTATTGAGAATCTTCTCAGGATGATCTTGAATATACCAATATAGCTAACATACCTTTGCAATATAGTCACCATTGACCTTCATATATGATTGATGTCAACTACTTTAATATTAATGTTTCTTATGTTTATGAATTATTGTTTAAGGGCAATATATTGCTTTTATAATCCCATGCCAATATTTGCCAAGGTGCTACAATTATAATCTAGTTACTCCATATTCAACCCAATCCTATTATAATGAACCACATATAATTTCTTGTAATGGGGTCATCGTCTCCATATATCAGCTTGTAATATCGATATTATAATTTCTTAATGCTTATAATTGATATCTCTATACCAATCATTGCAAGTGATGGACGATACACCAATGTATGTAAGTCTTGTCACCTTCAATATATATATTTTAGTCTCTATCATCTATACATAACAGGTCACTTCTTCTTGTATGATTATTGCAATTGTCTCGACTTCACATAATTGGAGTAATGTGAAAAGGGATGGGGGCATTACAAGTATCTACTCCTGAACAACATTAGCTCTGTACTACTGTAGAATTCTTTGTTGTTGTATCTACTCCTGAACAACATTAGCTCTGTACTTTGTATTATAATTCTTTGTTGTTGTAATACAATTGAGCTCTGTGTAATAAATAACAAAAGAACGGTAGCAACTATTGTGTGCCAAATTCCTTATCCACTGCATAAGAAAACTCAAAAAGTTCCCGCTCAAGTCCAATTAAAGGATTAAGAATAACTTTTAATAAAATGAGATGATATATAAAATGGGGGCATTCCATAATTAGGATATGCAGATGATACAATGTAAGCTTTCCTTTACCAACCATACAATAAAAAATAATGTGTATGGCTTTTCAAAAGATGCCAATTAAAATAAAAACCAGATTAAGGGAATGTTCCTTTCTGTATGGATATGGATACACACAATAGCAAGCCATAATGTTTGAGCAATGTAGTATTTCAGAATGGTATCCCCAACCCCATAGTGGATTTACAGTGAGCATAGATAGGAGATTGTCAATCCACCAGTCTCCCCATTAAAAAAAATTTCGGTATTTGGTACTACATAGTATTGGTACATTCTCCTGATCAGCAATTTTGGAAGATACATATCCTTTCCGGAAAGGCAATAGCCATTAAAAAACATGGCTATTGCCTTTCCGCTCTGATTTGGGAGTGAAAATATGCATATAAAAGAATGATAGGCTACACTCTATAATGCCCAAAGAAGAGAGAGGCTTCACCATTGCTTTTTGCATATGCTTTCCTTCTCACTTCCATCCCTTTTGCTTTATATTAGGTTGTAAGGAAATTAGGTGACCCTAACAAACATCATTTGCTTGCATTTACAAATGCCATTTGTCTACCTCATTTGCCTAATAAAAGAAAAGCAAAATCCACTTTTCATGTAGGATTATTTACCCTAAACCCTTATTTTGGGTACTTTTTATTTATCTTCTTTTTTATATCATTTTGTGCGAGTGTTCATTTTTGTTGATCATTTAAATTTGAACTTAACTCGTTTCAAATAAATTTCAACTTTCAATTCATTCATTCATTCATTCTCGTGTTGAAGTCAAATTTACAAGTGTATAAATGACTCAGTTTAGTTTCAAAATAAACATGGTTCTCATGTTTGAAAGTTCGTATTGTATAAGAAGCCCAAAACAATTCATTTCCCATCAATCATTCTAATCATTTCCTACACCAAAGCATTCAAATTGTGTGCTTAAGTCAAGTGTAAAAGAACATCACCTCTAGATCATTTCATTGATTCAGTGTTCCCTTTGCACCGATTTTAATTGATTTAGCACTCATCTTGATCCCTTTTTAGTTGACCTTTACAAATTGAATTAACATCTCCTTAAAATATTTATCCAAAATAATTACATTTTAGAACTATGGTAGACAATATTGTCATAGTAACTCATTGGTTATTGAATTTTCATTCCCTTGCATGTTCTTCATTGTCCTTTTATCTTCAATATTGCTTTGAACACATGCACTTTGACCATCACGGTCTCTTTCAAGCTTGTATACCTTCTCTGATTATGCATTATAGTTGGGTGTTTTCTTATGTTGTTTGGTGATTATTTTGTTGGTATGTTTAGGTAATTGATGGATCTCACTGATGATATTGAACTTGGAGGACAATTTATGAGGATGAGAAGACTCCTGCCTATTGTTGTAGTTCTTCTTGCCACCCTTGTCGCAACCATAGTAGTGTCTGTAAAAGAAGGTAGTCGAAATAAGCGTAAGTGGAAAAGAGATGTAATTCCTTTTTATAAGCGTATTATCAACTCCAATGAGACAGATTGCTTTGACCAAATATGCATGAGTAGACAATCCTTCTTCAAACTAGCCAATATTTTAAGGCAAAAGGAAAGCATCAGAGATACATAAATCCTCTCGTTAGAAGAACAATTAGTCATGTTCCTCCATACTCTTGGCCACAATCTGAGGAATCGTAAGATTGCCCATAACTTTGGGCACTCCGGAGAGATGGTAAGCCGATACTTCCACAAGGTCTTGAAGGCTATCTTAGCGCTCCATTCAGATTATTTTATACCCCCTAGTCCAAACACTCCTCGGGAAATCAGTGGGAAGACCTGTTTTGATCCATACTTCAAGGTATATCTCCCAGTGGATCAATTTTTTTTGATTGAGTTGTAATCCTATTATCGTGTGTTCATTAGATTATGATTTTTCTGACTATAGGATTGTGTGGGAGCAATTGATGGATCCCATATACCAGTCACTATGGATGTCATCATGCAACCTAAATATCGCGATAGAAAAGGCAACTTGTCGCAGAATGTTATGGGAGTGTGTTCATTTGATTATAAGTTTCAATACATCCTAGCTGGTTGGGAAGGGTCTGCTGCAGATAGCCGTGTTCTAGCTTCAGCTCTATCTAGAGCAGATGAACTAGTAGTTCCCCCAGGTTTGTAAAATATGATTATATTACTGAAGCCTACGAAAAATAAGACAATGTTATAACAATGAAAATTTGTTTTGTTTAGGTAAATATTATTTGGTCGATGCTGGATATCCAAACATAACTGGATTTCTCACGCCTTATCGATGCACGCGCTACCACCTAAAGGAGTTTTCAAGAGAAAACCCAATAAACACCCTAGAAGAGTTGTTTAATCATCAACACTCCTCGCTCAGGAATGTAATAGAGCGTACATTTGGGATTTTGAAGCAGCGTTTTCCTATCTTGAAGCATGCGACGTCTTATCAAATCAAGACACAGACAAAGATTGTTTTGGCATGTTGCATACTTCACAACTTCATTATGATTGAGGATGACCTTCCATCCGAGGTAGAATTTGAAGAGGAAGATGGTCATGATCGGATAGATGTACCAATGCTTGAGACATATGGGTTGAGCCAGTATGAAAGAGATGATTGGGGGAAATTTTGAGATGAAATAGCAAGAAGGATGTGGGAAGACTATAGATCTTGCTCTTAGTTGGTTGAATAACTACTATGGCAGTGTTTAAACTTTAATGTCAGATTTCATAAATTTCACAAACTGATATTATATATTAAAGCCATTATGACATATGTAGTGTTGTCATGTTATATTCAATGTTGTTATATTTAATGTTGTCATGTTATATTCAATATTGTCATGTTATGTTTAATGTTATATTTAATGTTTACATCTACGTATATGCCTGTTTGCATCTGTTTACATTGCAATTGACAAGTTATCCCTAACTTAGATTTAGATCTGATCATCAACATTGCGTTATGACATATCGTAGAGTTGTCGTGTCGTGTTATATTCAATGTTATATTTAATGTTCTCATGTTATATTTAATATTTTCATGTTATGTTTAATGTTGTTATGTTTAATGTTTACATCTACTTATATGCCTCTTTGCATCTGTTTACATTGCAATTGCATTATGACATATTTAGTGTTGTCAAAAGAAGTGGGCAACTCATGTTGTGCGTGCCTTAGGTATGTCTACGAATGTATAGATGAACATGGATGCTGAAGTTGAAGTGATACATCCATCTTCTTCTTCCAAGAAGGTATTCTGGACCAAAGAAATGGAACGCAAGTTGCTAGACTTGCTACAGGAGCAAGTGCAGCTTGGTAAAAAAGATGACGACGGTTTCAAGAAAGAGGCTTGGACCGCCATTAAAAGGAGGTTCAATAACGAGTTGAATATGAAGCTATCCAAGGATAAATTCAAGAACAAGCTGAAAACTTCGAAGCAAGGCTACATGGTAATGAAAGAGTTGAGGAATACAAGCGGCTTGGCATGGAATGAGAGTACCCAAACTATGGATGCCGATGATAGTGTTTGGGACGAGTTGTTGAAGGTAACATGGTCTTAAAATCTACTTTTAAGTTGAATATATCTTTTAAAGTAATGAAAGACAACTAATGAATTCAATTGTTATGCCATCATGTAGAGAAAGGAATTTAAAAATGCTAGAATGTATAAGAGGCAGCCATTTAAATACTACAATGAATTATCCTTTATTGTTGGGAATGACATAGCTGAGGGCACTGCAGCTGCAACAGCTCAAGAGATAGAGGAAGATTTCACTTATCATGGTATCGATATTGCATCTTTTGAGACTGCTGCTAATTTGGCTAGTGATAGTATGGATACACAGCGATCGAACCAATCTACTGCAAGCGGTAGAGAAAACCCTTCAGCATTGTTAAGGAGAACAAAGAGGAAGAGGGGAAGCATTGTAGGTTCCTTGCATTCAATTTGTGAAGTGATCAAAGATATGTCTGGAGGCATTACAACAGGCTTTACAGTGCCTCTGAAAGTGGATAGAGTATCATCTGGAATGAAAACTAATGCATCGAATATGTATAAAGCACTTAAAGCAATCCCTGACCTTAGCAAGGATACTATGCTTGATGCATATGATACTCTTTTGCATGATAGTGCAGCAGCCGTAGGGTTCTTGACAATGACTGAAGGGGAGAGAGTCAGATATATTAAACAGAAGTTTGGAGGACTTTAGTTGATCCATGTTTCAAATCAAAAATAATGTTTCATATTAAAACAATCAGACTTATGGATTTAATCTATTGTTTTTAAAATATAATGTGCCATGGTTGACAAATTTAACAAGAAAAGTAGTTTGAAATGCAAGAAAACTTGTTTTGCATCACTAAAGACTATTTTTCTGAGTTTTTACTGGTAAACAGCCTGAAATACATGGACGGTCCAGGTTGGAACAAGAAAAATGTGCACATGCTTGGAAAAGTTGATGTTGTCTTTTAGATTTCAAATGCAATTGGTTTCATGTAATTTTGTTAAGTTTTGAGCAAGATATGATAAAAATACCATTGGTTGCCCTGAAAGTTTGTTTTTTCTGAAAGTTACAGTTTGAAAATAGGCATGGTACGGCTCTGTATAGTCTAGTACAAACCTGCACATGATTGATAATGTTGATATTGTCTTTTACCTTTCAAAGACAGTTGGTTTCATGAAATTTCATTGGATTTTGATTAAGTTATGGTATTTTTCATGTTGATTGTCCTAACCCTAACTAGGATTTCCAGCGAGAGTAATAAATTCATAACCAGAGTTTCCACGGTTGAAAATTGATGAAACTTTTTGGTAACCTCTACCCCATTGCTGTCAACTTTCCCTCCAAAGGAGGGGTCTTGGTATGTTGATTTGTGCAAGTTATTTAAGACTGATAGTCTCATTTTGTAGAATGACTATTACAAAACTCTTAGTTGAAGGAGGGCTTGATAAAATAATGCATTGTTTGAGTTGTTTGATGTAATGATGCCCAGTAGACTATCAGAATGCATGGTGAGAGGTCTTAAGAAGCCCAAGGTTGTATGCCCTTCATTGAATTTGATTATCGTATGTCTAACAGGCCCTAGAGACAATGTGCCTAGTTTGTGAACCTAGAAGGTATCTAGAATGAATTGATTAGGTTTACACTCCTTCCTGATGTAGAGGGAAGGGTGGTGGTATTCAAAACACAATGAAAGTTGGAAATTTTAGAGGTTTAGGCACTTGGCCTATCCAAAAACCTCAAATGCTTCAGGAACTTGACTTGCTAAAGCCTTCTACAACACTCTAAATGATGATTGTGATCTTATAGATTCCCTAATACTTGGATTCAGAGGCTTTTAGGACTCTATCTCAATTCCATACAAATCTTTCTCAAGTTGAACTCAAAAGCCTAATTGGTTGTCTAATAACCCTGCAGCAGACTTGGAGAGGAGATAACTTTATCTTTCCTCAAAACACTTGACTAGATATTGTTAGTTACAAACACCCTTTACAAAGTTCCATAACATATCAAAAGATTTTATATGACTACTTTGGACAAACACTGCTAAACACGACTGTACCCCTGTTTCAATGCATAGAAATTGGCCACTTTAACAAAGGAACTATCACTTAGCGGACTCCTATCAATCCAAAAGCCTAGAGAGTATCTTGTTATGTCTTAAGTTGGCCATATACAAAAGGAATTGGTTTATAGTGCTCGACAACAACAAAACCCCAACTTGTTGTCTTCGAACCCTATCAACTAGGGCTTCCTCAATCTACTGTCTCCACATGACCCTGCAATGAATTGGTGATAGATTCAACATCAAATGAACATTTTTCAATGTTTCCAATCACCAAATAGACCCCTTGTTCGGGTAGAATGCCCACTGCTATACCTGAGCATGCATTTTCAATGCACTATCACACCGTTTTTGACTGTGACCACTCCTATCTTGCTCAATCCTACACATACATGGTTAATAATATATGATACATGTTAAATTAGGTCACTCCATGAATATCGGGCCCTCATACTCATGGAATGATTTCCATTAGGCTAAATCCCTGCTGCAATAATCGTAACAAACAAAGAAAGTTTACTGTTCTACAAACTAGCGTAACAGTGAACTCACTGCAATGTTTGGGAATTCATTAATAGTGAATAGAGAGATTAAAAAACTATGTCAATGCATATGGAACTCAACCCAATCAAATTGAAGTTCTAAACATGAGACAGTTTGTAGGAAACAGAGAGGTTTAGAACTTAATTCTGCGCCAGTTCATACAACACCAGCATTCAAGTTTCACTTCTGAGTTATAGCTGCTCTTGTTACCAAAGTTCACTTCATTTTAGTTGTTAGGTGTCGAGGTTGTTACTGGGTCTTGTAAGTTTCTTATTTGCTTAATATTTTAAGTTTTTTCATTATTTTCTTGTCCATATTTTGCTTATTTTGTTTGAATTGGCAGAGTTGTATGGTGAATCACCGAGTTCTTTTACTTTTGATATTTGCAGTCTCGTTCTAAAAGTTTACTAGGATGTTGGTTAATTCCAATAGGCTTGCATATTGAGGTCTTCCCTCAGCCATAATGAGCTTGGGAATTGGCCAAGCCCTTTGCCACAATAAGCCATCTTTTCTTGTATTAAAGATCGTATATCAAAAATTATAGATTTCAACCATATGTAACTGTTGTATCATCCTAAAAGATAGTATATGACCGTGCATGGTCAACATTGTTACTTTGCTATCCTGAATACCATTACAAAATAGGGATAGGGATAGTGTCCCCTACCACATGTAAGCTTCCAACAACATGGGAGGTTGACTCAGGGTCATCCACTACAGTCATGCGAACCTTGGGAGGTCCATCAGTTCTTCCAGCAAGATCATGGAGAAGGCTGATGTATTGGAGAAGGCTGATATAATGGACAAATATATCAATCCTTTGATATATTTGTCCATTATATTAACATGATTACTTTCTTGATTGATTGGTTTGACCCATAAATTACAGACTTAGGAGTTTGAGGAATTGTTCACTGTTTAAGGCTTATGGTTGAACATAATTTCTGCTATTTTTGAGTGCAAGGCTGATTCACTAGTTTAAGAATGAACAATCTTAAACTAGTGAATCACCCTTGCACTCAACCTGATTCATTGTGAGATGTCCTCATCTATGAAAAGGACAATCACGAATGAGGACAGTCATTGTGAAGACAACAAGATAATGTACAGTCAGTGTAACATGGATCAGTACCAATACCAATACTTCAATACCAAATGAGGAGGAGTGGCAATGAGCCCATATTTGCATGGTTCAATACCAATACATTCAAGTGGCAATTAAACAAGGGATAGTCACTGTGAGATTTCCTCATTTGGTATTGGTACTGATCCATGTTACACTGACTTTACATTATCATGTTGTCTTAAACAATGAACAATCCCTCAAACTCCCAAGTTTGTAATTTGTGGGTCAAACCAATCAATCAAGAAAGTAATCTTTTGTGTCCAGAATACCTTCTTACAAGAAGAAGTTGGATGGATCACTTCAACCTCAACATCCATGTTTCGCACTTCTTTTGACAGCTCTAAATATGTCATAACGCAATGTTGATAACATGACAATATTAAATATAACATGAGAACATTAAATATAACATGACAAGACTACAATATATCATAACTAATTATGGTTGAATCAACCTTGCCACTTTTTGTTTTTCTCAATGAATTTTGTTTAATTTTTGGATTGTTGTGGTTCATGAACTCTCAAGTATGAGTCTAATAGACTTTGTAAATGTAGAAAGTTGTATTATTTGTATTGTTCTGATATAATTATATGTATTATTTGTATTGCATTATATGTTAGAATATTTATGTAATAAATGTAGTAAAGATGGTGCAGTGCATTATTGATATAGGCTCGATGGCTCTTGTGAATGTGCCAAACTATCGATGTGGTGGTGGACGGTGCGTTATGAAGACTTCACAGACACCAAACAACCCTGGATGACAATTTTGGTGCTGCCCAAATAGAAAAAAGGTTGCTAATGCATATATATTTAATGTTTGTAATGTAAATATTATTCATTATATTATAAGAACTAATGTGGATTGGGCATCACAAGGAAATAATGGCTGCGGATATTTTAGTTGGGTCGATGACAACTCATCTGCACTATCCGCCCATCTCCACTTATCCGCAATGAAGGATTTGAGTGTAAAACGTGTCAGACTAGGGCAAATGAAATTATATTTTTACGATGCCTTCTCTGTATTGTAATTGCATATGTTTGTTTTGACCATATGCGGAGATGAGCTCAGGAATTAGCCAGTTTAGTATTTCCATATTGTAACTAGTATTTTAATATGGATTGGTGTAACTTCTCTTTGTGCCAAGTGCACATATATATGGTTTCCATCTTTTTTTACAATAATTCTTCATGTTTATGGCTCAGGTGAGCCCCAATCTGCTATCAGTCACATGATTTATTAATGTTTTCTTGGTTATTGCTTTGTAGAATTCTAACCCAGGTTTGTAGAGAAATTTTGAGGTTAACAGAGATATATCATGTACAAACTCATTTAATTGGTCTTGTTTTGATCATGACAAGCGTGGATCATTCAGGTAAGAATCAACGGAGATCATAGAAGGTAATAATAATTAATAAGATTTTTTTAAAAAACTCATACAAAAGTTAGGAGCTGAATGTACTTCATTGGTGTACTAACAAAAGCACAAAGTAGTCGTATGCTCTATGTATGTAGTGTCCACAGACAAAAACACGGGTTCGAGCATGAGAGAGCGTCAAAGACTCATCAGATTATAACATTGTATTTGCATTATGTAAATGAGGAATGCCTCATTCAAGTTGTAATTTCATATCTGCATTATGTAATGAGGAATGCCTCATTCAAGCTGTAATTTCATATCTGCTAATGAGGAATGCCTCATCCAAATTGTAATCTTATGTTTTGGGGCTAGACCGGAGGTTTTCTCCACCCAGCTCTTTCCTACCGGTGCTCCTATTGAGCTGGGTTGGCAACATTTTGAAAAAAAAATAATAATAAAATGAATGGCTTGTTTATAATGATGACTTGTGTCTTTTGGAGTTTGTTATTTTATAAATTTGTATAGGATTTTTTTTTTTAAGTTATACAAAATGTTAAATTTTTTAAAAACTTATAAACATATTTTTATTTCAAAAGATTATAAAATTAACCTTGATAGAAAATTAAAATAAAAATTAAAAAATGCCATGTGAAAAACATAATTACATTTGAAAAAATTAAAAAAAAGTTATATAAAATGTTGAATTTTTTAACAACTTATAAACAAAATTTTATTTCAAAATATTATAAAATTAATTTTTATAGAAAAATAAAATAAATATTAAAAAACACCTACAAAATTTGAAAAACATAATTACATTTGAAAAAATCACAAAAAATTTATACAAAATGTTAAAATTTTAAAAAACTTATAAACATTATTTTATTTCAAAATATTATAAAATTAACGTTGATAGAAAAATAAAATAAATATTAAAAAATGCCTAGAAAATGTAAAAAACAAATTAAATTAAACAATAAAATAATTAAATAAATTAAAACAAATTCTTATTTAGTGCATATTCCAATTCCAGTTTGTTGCACCCAAACATGGAAAATACATCTTCTCAGTCATCTTCTAGGTGCACCAAACGCTCCAACACATATTTCGGATATCATTTTGAGGGTATGTATCTTCCAGAATTGCAGCATATTCTAGAATTGACTATATCCAGCATTCTGTATGCCATGCACCAAACGGGCCCTTAAAGAAAATTAAAATTGTGATATCTTTTGACCCACTTAGAAATTTTGTTTTATGTGTGCACTTCCTACTTTCCTTTTCAATTTTCGTAGTCATATTTTCATATTATCAATGTTTTTGATTTTGAAGTATGTATCTTAAAATTATATTGTCACACAATTAACATAGTTTAACTATCATGATTGAAAATGCAGAGTTCAACTCATGTTGAAGAACAAAGGGTTGTGTGTAGGCTTACAATGGATATTGAAAGAGAATCTATTGTTGAGGAAGCAAAAGAAAAATAGTCTAACAAATGTGGTTAATCCTTTGGATTTCTATGTATGAACGTGTCCCCTAAGCTTTTCTTTCATGTATAATCATTAAACACACCCAATGAAGTTTGGCTTGCATTAGAAAAATTCTTTGGGAAAGTAGATGAAATGAAAAGTCTTGAGTTAGAGAATGAGCTCATAAATTTGAGCCTTAGTTCTTTTGACAACCTACAAGACTTATTATTAAGTTCAAATTAGTTAGGTTGTAATGATAATAATGTGGAATAAAAAACAAGGGGATCAATTAGTTCTTTCTATGCTCTCCAAACTAGGCCATAACTACTACATGTTTGTCTCCACCTTTTGGTCTACCAAAAGGGCCCTTGGGACACTATGGAAGATGCCTTCTTTAGACAACTTCAATGTAGACTTAACAAGGGAGCAAGATAAGTTAATATAGATGGGCACATTAATGTCTTTGAAACCATAAGCACACATAGTTGGGAATGGAAAACAACAAAATTCAAACAAGGGGAAGACACAAAAACACTCTAAAAGATGATGCGGCTAAGAAATAATATAAAACACAATCTTCCAATACCAACATTGAAACTTCTTCTAATAAAGAGAAACCTAAGCAAAAAAATGTTAGGTTTTCTTAGTGCAAGAAACTTGAGCACAAATGTATGAAGAAACATATTGGCTACTTCTGATATCTTCTTGAGAAAAAAAACATAAGGGTCTTTGAATCTATCAAACCATCCTTTTCATATGAAGAATTTACTAAGGCGATAGAAAAAGTAATAAAAAATTATAAGGGGAAGGCTCTAGTTGCTGCATGATCATTATTAGCCGAATGTCTTGGATCATTGACTCATGTACCTCACATCACATGGGCTCTTCTCAGGTTGATTTCACTTCCTTAGAGACTCATATTATGTATTATATCACTTTGGGTGATTAGACTTCAATGGTAGTTGTAGGGAGATGGTCTGTTGAAGTTGAAGTTGGAATATTCACAAATATTCTAAGTGTACCTTCAATTTTAGCTAATCTTCTTTTATTGTATTAGATTACTCACATAGGGAAAGAAATGGTAGTTCGCTTTTCTCTAAACTTAGTTGAGATTAGAGATTTGCATAGAAATAATTTGCTAACATTGGGAGCAAAAATTCACCAAGCCAAATTATACACATTCTCACACTTTCCACCTAATATTTCTCCTATAACATTGTTTACTCATGTAGATAGATTTAGAAAATAATATTATGAGTGGCTTGGCTACCTTAACTTTTGTTACCTTAAGTAACTTAGATAGTAGGATATGACCATTTGGTTTACTAGAGTTTGATTCTCTAAGGGTCTATGTCAGGGTTGTACTCTTAGGGTTCATCTTAAAGAGAAATTTGACAGAGACAAAAGATGGATGCCTACACAAGTTTTGGAGCTTGTACACAATGATGTATTAGGGTCTTTTCCCCACCTATCCTTTATTAAGGATAGCTATGTTCCCACCTGTAGAGGATAAAAAGGGGGTGCGTGTTTACCAAAATGTAAGATTAAATATATGTGTATAGGGTGGAGTGGAAAAATGTGTGACATGAATGATCTCTATGAATAGATAGGATTAGGGAAGGTAAGATCTTCCTCTTAACCTCAAATTCCTAAAGGAAAGATCCAAATAGATTAACCATAAGAAAATGGTCAATGCATAAATGAATCAATCGATGAAGAATATGAAGAGAGAAGAAAACCTTATATTTTGTTATGGAAAAGAGTATTAAAATCTTAATTGAATTGAAGACAAATAATAACCTCAAAGTATGACAGATCTGAAAAATGCTATTTTCTGGTGTCAGTATTGAGTTTCTAGAAATTTTGCGATCAGATCTGGAATAGAAACACAGAGACAAAGGAAACCCATAAATATTTTCCTTTTCTAGGAAAGATTGACCTTGACCCCTTTATGTCAACCTTGACATGCGTTACTCTGACGGAAATTCTGTTTGCGGATCCTGAAAGTTTGCCAAAAAGGGTGTCCAAATTTGCACTATAATTCGTTGTTCCGTACCTATTCGTGCAAGAAAAATAGTTTTGTTTGTTGGGGGGGAGGGGTTTTCCTTGGTCAAACCCCAATTTAGGAATTAACCTTGAAATTGAATTGAAATTGCAGTAATAAATAAAGTAAATGAAACAATTCACCTTGCCTATGTTGAAACCCTTATGGAGGATTTGAATCCTTGAATCCACAATTATGGATGCTCCAAATGAATGTAGAATTGGATGTAGGATGTATCAAATCAATTGTCTTTAGATCTTCAACACCAATTTTGAATGGATCTTGGAATAGGAAGAAGCTTGGATGGATGTGGATGGAGAAATCTTCAACAAGAGGGCTCCATGGAGATTGAATCCTTCAATGGCTACTAATGGATCTCCTTAATGAATTGGATCTTGAATGCTTGAATGCTTTAAGATGAATGAAAGATTGAATGCTTTCCTTCTCCTTCTTGCTTGCTTCTTGATTGCTTGATTTTTCTTGAGAGATTATGATTTTCGATGGATTGAAATGAGAGGAGAAAGCTTCCTTTTATACTAGTCTAAGTCACAAACTTCTAGAGAGGCCAACATAGGAGAATTAAATTCCCATTAAGCCTATACCCTTGGAAGTGGACCTAAATTAAATATCATTTAAGTGTTTACTGTTTCAAAGCCCGAAACAGCCGACCTGAAAGTGGAAAAATAAATATTTCTGAAACCTGACATTCAGATTCCTTTGGATTTTGAAATTTAGACCTGGGTCAGGGTGAAGGTCGACCCTGACCTAGAAGATTGACCTTGACCCTAAGGTTAAGAACCTCAAATTCTTAGAGCAGGTTGCCAGGATTAGGTATGAAGGAAGTGGAAAATGGGGTAGAACAGGGGAAAAAGCCGGATCCAAGTCAAAGACCCATTCAAGGCGTTTGACATGACTCCAAACCACTTACTCGAAGGGCTAAATCAGTCATAAATAGAAGTGCTTCCATTTTCTGATGCTACACCACCTTCATGGAAGAATTCCCTAGGTACACATGGTTCTACTTCATTTGAAAAGATTTGAAGTATTTAACAAATTTCAAGACTACAAGTTTTTTGCTAGAAAATATTTAGAGAAAGTCATCAAGATTCTTTAGAAAGATAATAGAGGTGATTATATCAACAATAGATTTGAGGAATTTCATACATTAGAGGGGATAGACATGCAATTCACAATTCCTTATGCTACCCAACATAATGGTGTTGCAAAATGTAAGAACAAATCCTTAAAAGATGTGGCTAATTGTATGATAAATTCCAAAGGCCTTACACACAATACTGTTTAGAGGCAATCAATTGTGCTTGTTACATTCAAAACACACTTTTTCACAAAGTCTTGAAGAGAATCACTCTATTTGAAGCTTGGCCAAGTAGGAAACCATCCGTAAAGAAATATAGGGTCTTAAAATTCTCTAGCCACGGCATATATGCAAACACGCAATAACATGGCAATAGAACCACAATCCAAACCTTTTATCTTTGTAGGCTATATAGATGGCATGAAATATCATCACTTGCCCCACCCTACTACACATGTGACTTATTCATTGATATAAGTGTTAAGATTCAATAAAGTCTTACTGATTCTACACTTCACATTTTTGCTTCAATCTCAATGTGTATTGCTACCGACTTAAAAAATTTGAAATAAAAAATCAAATTTAAAGCCTTTTTTGTGTTGCTTAATTTTCAATCGTGATTGGATCATATTTCGCGAGTGTTAAGAGTGATTTGTCTCACATGTGTGCATGGCCAATGGCTATGTGATATGATAAATTATGAGAAATCATTTGTGAGCTTTAGTTTCTGTTGATGATTATACTATGTTAATGTGAGTTGTGAATTTTTTATTTATGTTTTCACAGTTTTTGATGATCTAATTTTCCATGTGATTGATCATTGTCCAAGTAGTTTGAAATTTATTTGCTTCATTTCTTTCATTACCTTAACTCTTTTGTGATTTAGTTTTGAAACAATATTTTGTTTAAGTTAGAAAATTGTTTTATTTTTAGATCTATTTGTTGTAAGTTTCATCTTTAAAATCCCGAAATGAAAGTTGCTATAGTGAAAGGAAGTTACATTCATTGGAACCCAACTATCTCTGATTTACCAACAAAAGTCGCTCGTGAACAAATACATTGTTCCAACTTACCTATCCACATGGATGAGAACCAACCTCTTAGAACCTTAGAGTTTATTATTCTACTTTTCAAGAGTGGAAATTTGTTGTGAATCTCCTGTCATTATTTGTGCTAACATCGAGGTCAATAATAACTATGGGAGGAATGTGAATCCTCATTGTCATTGTCACCATATGAAGTAGATAAAGAAGTCTCCTCGTTAAAAATAGGAGGGTTAAGATCCTTAGAAGAACTATTATCATGATGCAATGTATCCAATGTGATATTGGATGGAGAAGCGGTAGAAGAAGGGCTATCATGGTTATCCTAAAAATAAGCTCTCCTCTCAATGAACAACTCATGAGTGGTAGTAGAAAGGATTGCATATCCTTTGAAATCATATGAGTATCTAACAAATATGTATAGGCTTACTCTATGGATCCATGGGATTACATTTTTATATTGGAATATGGGCCCATGCATGAGAACAAAACACTCAAAAGTGCTTAATTGAGGGTTTCTGACTAGTCCAAGCTTCAAATGGAGTTATCCACTTAACAATTTTATTAGGGAAGTGATTCTGGATATAACACACTTATTTAAAGTCTTATGCCTAGTATGGTGGTATTTAAGATTTGGAGTGTGTCTTACACTTGGAAATTTCTTTCAAGGATTGACTCTTCCGTCCTACAATTCTGTTCTGCTAAGGACTATAGAGTATTGTATGCTACAAGTCGATACCTCTAAGGCACAAAAATGCTCAAACCTATTGTTGACATACTCCCCCATTATTTGTGCATAGAAATATGATAGATTTACCAAATTATTTCTCTAGAAATGATTTGAATTCAAAGAATGAACCAAAGACTCCAATCTTTTGTTTGAAGTCAATCCTACAAGTGGGGGGGGGGGGGGACCAAGTAGAACTTGACCCTATCAATCCAACAAAGGGGTGACCAAGAAGAACTTTACCCTTTCAATGTACAAATAATTTCCTCAAGGATATTTCTAAGTATTGTTGTCTTCAAATGCAATATGAACATTAAAGATTGAGGTAATATAAGTTTCAAAGGTATACATTTGCTAAGGTATCCCATGAGAGACGAAACAATCTGATGCATTAGATCATTTTTGCATGGTTAGATTCAACCTAAAAAAGTCAAATTCTAGAATTACAAATAACCAAATAAATTTATCAAATTATAAGAAATATGTTTTATATCAAAACAACCAAATTATACATAACACTAGAACTTCAATCATTGATCACAATTCTCGAAACTAAAGTCTTTTTAATTGTTACATTTCTTAACTAAATCTCATCATAATTTTATTTACATTTCATTACTCAAACATGATTATTTATTCCAAGCTATTTATTTATTTGCATATTCATAAAACATTATAAGAGCATTACTTTAAATTTTAATATAAATAAGCCATTAGCACATGGATTTCCCTTTTAAGATATGATTACTATACCAAAAAGGGGAACCTCCTCATAGGTATTGGTCTAAATGAAACGCTTAAGAAGTTCATTTTCACCAAAAAAGAGGCCCATTCTCACTCCCATACTCATGACTCATCATGCTTGGCCAACATTTGCTATATATGTACTTAGAAAGCATTGATTATGAGGCTCAAAGTTTAATATGAAAGCCTTGAGAATGGGAAGATCAGCCTTACGTAAGCCTCCCCACGTTTTATTCTAATCTAATCTAATCATATGCGGCATATTGATGGTACCTAGCTTTACTAATTTTGAAGAGAAGTCCTACCAAAAATTCATTGTTTGGCTATCAAAATCTTTGTTCGTACTTCACATGGGCATTATTTAATATTTAGCCATTAAATTATTTCTAGCTTGTCAATGCCTTCCAAGACACTTGTAAGGATAGTGATGGCTTATAATTAAACAAGAAAAAGTTGCCAATCATGTGCCTTAGTATAACTTCACTTCTCCACCAAGTACCATTTGCCTAAGTTTATGTGAATCATTATCCATTTGGGCTAACTTTATAAAATATGCATGCTCTTAGGGAAATCACTTTTGGGGGGTCTAACTACAAGGGTGTAAGGGAGATTTGATTATTAACAATAATCATTGACAATTAGTCAAAATACAAGTAGTTATAATGTCTCATGATACTAGTAACATTTTCTTTAATATATCATGTCTCAAGGAATTAATGCTTCAGTCACCATCTTTATTGAGTTTCAACACAACTTCTTACCTAAATATCACAAATTGTGATAAACTTCCAACTAATATAATTGATGTTCAACATAAACAACTACTTGTTGAAAATGAATGCCAATATAAGATATATCAACAAGATTCTTCATTTCTCCAACTAATGAAAGAGTCATCTCCAACCATTTTATAATTGATTGGCATTATTATAAAAACATAGTACCTTGAAATATCATTATCCCTTAAAGTTATGAATATGTCCCAAGTATAAAAATATTATTGTAAATGTTAAGGAATGCCCACTTTACAAAAGAAGTACATGTGCCATAAAGACTCATTTTGTGAATTATTTAGCATGAGGTCATATGAGAACCACCATGTGTGACTTGAAAGGGCAACCTCCATCACTCACTTGTCTCAACTTTAACTTTGCCAGTGGACCTCATTAAACCTTTGATATGATAAAGAAATGAAGATAGGAGTATGTTTCACAACATTCATGGCCCTCCCCCATATCTTTCTTCCTATCAAACTCAATTCACTTTTTATTAATACAAACAAACCACATCACAATGTTCCAAACTATATGATTTTGTCATTTGTCAATGCCTTCCAAGGTAATTCATGTAATGGCCCAACTTCCTAACTAAAAGCAAAGTTGCTTCTCGGAACTCAAATCTTTACTAGATTCCAGATGCCTAGATTTAGTCTCAAGAAGATCGAGTAAAGAAGAAGTATTTTAATACATGAATGCTATTTTCTAATCATAAGAAGTAAATTTAAAAAAGCTTCTTTATATAAAGCATAAAAGATACTTTCTAACTTCAATAAAAAAAACACTTGAACAAGGAATAAATATTATAAATGTGATTGCACACGAAAGTTAATCTTGGTTTTGAGGGAACAACTTAGAGTGCTCGCGCACTCTAATTATGCAGATGTGAGTAACACACGTCAATTACTTTGTGGAATATTATTAATTATGGGATGTAAAATATTTTATATTTTAGAATGTTTAGAAATAAATATAAATTTTTGTTGGATTTTAAATAAGCAAAATAATTAATATAGAAAAATATAATATGAGTATGTAAATTTGTGGATGAATGAACAATTTAATAAGGTTAAGTTTATTGGAGAATTTATTTATATGATTGAAATTCAAGCATACAATTTAAATTTAATATATAGTAAATTGAAATTAAGATCTTTATATATCGAAAATCTATTGCAAAAGATATTACTTTCAATTACGTTACTAATTGTAAATAAGTTTATGGAGCTCTAATTTTAAATCCAACGCGAACATTTACTTTCTAGAATATTATTAATCAAATGATGTAAATTATTTTGATAAAGGATATTAATGAAAAATAATTTAATATTTAATATTATTCAATTTTAAAATGTTTAAAAATAAATAATTTTTTCGTTAGGTTTTAAATAAACAATGAATTAATATAACAAAATGTGAGTATGTAAATTTATGGATGGATAAATAGTTTAATAAGATTAGGTTTATTGGAGAATTTATATATGATTGAAACTCAAGTACAAAATTTAAATTTAGTATACAATAAATAGAAATTAAGATTTTTAGACATTAAAGATTATATTGTAAAAGGTTTCAATTATGTTACTAATTGAAAATAAAAATACCTTATTATTAAAATATTTAGGTTTAACACTAAACATATTAAACTTAAAATAGTAAGAGTTGAGATTGAAATAAATGACTTACAAGTATTAGATAAATTAGTCTAATAAATAAAAAAACTAAGAAGGAATAATTAGTCTATTTATTTTTATGTTAACTCAATTGGTCTATGTAAAGTCTATATATAGATGGAACTCTAGTCCTAAACACAACTTAGCCAATTTGTTCATAGTTTATAGCCTCATAAAGAAACTCAATGTAGTTGCTACCTATCATTCATTCACGGGTGAGTGGATTTAGATAATGTCTTGGTTGTTCTAGGGTATGGTGGTTTGATAGAGAAATTGAAAGATACCAAATTGAATAAATATTAGACCAAAAAACCATTAGACATGATGCCAATTATTTTCTTATCAACCAAATAATGCACCTAGTAATTTCTTAGTGGGGGACTTAATCACATGTTAAGTAAACTCAGGTCCTAGGTGTTATTTCTAGAACTACTAGTTGTCTAGATAAGATCTTATCCATTTCTTATCTTTATGATTCTTATTTCTTTTTAGTTACCTAGGCATTTAATGTTTTCCATTTAATTGTTCATACTACACCCTTGCTTATAAAAACAAGGATCTTGTACATTTATAACATATCCACATTGATCATCATATGATCATGTCACACATAAGCATATCTCAGTATTCAAGAAAGCTCATTATCTTGCATACTCTTTTGTGGAAGTCATGTTTGTTTTTGCAAGTGATCCCAAAGTCTACAACTCCAATGATTTCCCTTGACCTTACAAATTTATCTAGCTCAGGGATTAACTTTTCTTTTATCTATTATTGAAGGTATTTCTACGTAGATTGGTAGTTAATTTAAAATATATTAGAAGATTATACATCTAAAGTTTCAGTTCATGATTCATCCTGTAGTGAAAGATACAAATGACTGAGTGCTAGACTGTAATATTGATAATGTAATGGGTTTTAGGGAGAACTTATAATGCTCTACATTTCTCCACATTTCAATCTTTTCTCTTGTAGTTTGGGTAATGTGCTCATAATGTATGTATCTTAATCCCCTTCAATTTTTAGATGCACAATCGTACTACACGTATGATTCAATTTTCTATATCTCAAAATTGGTTGACTTGTTACATATAGTGTTAGGATCTTCAAGTTTAGTTTGTTTTCCCTAGCTTATTTGGACCTAATTGCATATATAGATGGTGCTAGAATATTTATAAATGTCATATGATTTCCGTGTGGTTCACATTATGCCTTTGGACCATTCCAGTACTCATTGGTTGATTGCATTGAATGATTAAAAGGATAAATGGTTTTATGGACAACCTAGATTTATTGTAGCATTACTTTATAGTTTTTTCTAGCTTGGAGAAGTGTTTCAAAGTGTTTTAGGTCTTCTTAATCTATTAGATTTGTTCACTTTCACTTTTATTCCATTGTAGAGCTATTTGGGGCCAACTTATTTGGCTATTACACATTTCATTTTGGCCAATTTGGAGAAGATTATTTTTAGATTGCCAAGGATATAAATTTAAGATAAAACCAATTGAAAGCGTGAGAAATTTGTGGAATTTTTTTTGGGTGTGAAGTGTGTGAGAAAACTTGGAAGCAGTGAGTTGAAGGTAAAGTTCCTAAAGTATTCTATAAGTAGTGTACTAAAGGTTGTTGATGGTATAATTATGTTTTCACCAGATGTTCTTTTTTTTGTCATGATATTTTGAGGTTGTAGCCTCCTATATGTGTCGTCATAATCAAGGATTAGTGAATTTTATTTTCCATTTATTATAGGGAATAATTTCTTCCTTGGGTAGTAACCCTTAAAAAAATTGTGTAAATTATCCTATATTGTGATAGTTCTCATTGTGGTTTTTCCCTTATTTGGTTTTACATGTAAATTTGGTGTTCAATTGTGCAATTGTGTAGAAATATTTGTTCTTTCATTTTACATTGTTGCTAATACATGAAGTAAAGGTTTTTACATAAGGAGTATTAAAATTTTAAAGGTTTCAACATACAACTAATTCAACCCCCAACCCCTCTCATTTGTCTTGTGTGTTCAACAACATTAATATTGAAGGAAGAAAGAAAAGCATCTTTAGGAACCTTTTCAAAGTAACCATTAACATTATCCCATGATAACATTAAAAATTCACTTGACTAATGATCATTGTAATGGAGTAAAGTAAGAATGAATGACTATTTGGATACTATTTTTTTTTCTTTTGACTAGAATCTTGTATCAATCAGTGAAATCATAGACAATTTAAACTACTATATTCCCAAAATATTATGTGAAATGGATTATTTTTATATTCACTCTTCTATGTCATCACTATAGACCATCACATTTAAAAAATGTGCTACTTTTCCTTATAAGCATACCATCAGTTGTCGTGTTATTGCCTCATTAGAAATTTCACATGCTCATCCAAAATCAGTAAATTGTTATTCAACAACATGAAGCTCACTAATGACTATTTTTCCTTGAAAATCTATTTCAAATAAATTATCATAACTTTTAACTCGTTTAAATCCATTTTCAAAATTCTTATAACATTGGGTTCAAACACTTTCTCAAATATATAACATGGTTTAACTTTTCATATAATCAACATACTTAAATTTTCTTAAGTATGTAGATATCATAGTGCTTTTTAGTTTTAATTCCTTTTCATGACTAATGAAATATTGTTCAAGAGAGTGATTATGATTATAATTATTTTTTACCAATATAAAAAATGACATGAACACTAGCCATTAATATCCAAAGATGAAGAGTGATGTAAAAGACTTAAAAAATTTACACAATTTTGAGGTCCTAAATATCTAGATCCTTGACATGGAGGTATGAGTCAATTACTATAAGATTGATTCAACAAAAATGCACAGTTTTATAAATTGAAGCTTATAAAAATACACTACATAATGACAAGAGACTTGAACCCTATTGGGACTTGTCATCAACTTGCTATTACACTTGAAGATAATTTATACCTATCCAAGTATTGACAAACCTTTAGTATCCAATGAATTAGACTGCATCAAGGTGATTATATATCCATTCACAATCACATCTATAATAAATGTTTTAAATATATTTTACCTAGTAAACCTATAGAAGTTACTGTTCTAATTCTCAAATTCAAGAGTGGTCTTTGTGCACATGTTCTTTATAAAGTTATAATATACTCATATTAAGATGTTATATGATAACTTTAAATATCTATATTTTTAAATAGAAGAAGCATCCTACACAATTTAAAAGGTCCATGAAATTCCATTTCTCCTTACATCTCTCATTTGTCAAGTCTTCACAATCTTCATTTGATTAACCAAAAGGAAATAAACTGAGTACTTATTTATACTAAGAGTACTTATCAAAACCTGATGACAATAATTAACAATAACAAAGCATCCACAAAAAGAAGGACATAAATCTACATGAAAAACCTTTTGGGAGAAAACTACAGAGAAGGAATTCACTATTGTCTAAATAATGCCTCACAAAATGATAAAAAGATCTTACAATATTTGCAAGAACCAACCCATTGGGGACACCAATAACCACTTATATATTGTGTACATGCACCAACCTATTGGAGAAATCAATCCCCACAATTGAGCACCAACTCAACAAGATACCCCAACCTCTTTTTTACAAAAAATCACCTGCAGTATATTGCTTCTTCAATAGATGATGAAAAAAAATCTCATTTATATCTCTACTCCAATTTATATATATTATGATGTGTGTGGAAATATGAGCAATAAAATAAATGAAATGCTAAGCTAACAAATTGATCTACACAAGATCAAACAAACACTCAAGATTGGACACTAAAAGAAGACCAAATAATAAGAAAGAAACTAAGAAATACAAACTCCCAACTCTCCTTTGTTGAGTTTTTCCTTTGATTTGGTAGTTTAATGGGTGCTCACTAATTTGTCTTCAAAGATGCTCAATTAGCTCCATGATGATGTAATGAAATGAGGATGGTAATTTGATAATGAATATTTAAGTATGATAAGGATCTTAAGATGAGTGAGATAATGCTAATATGATGCTAAATGGATGCAAAATGAGTTCTAAAATGATCAATAGAGATGATGAATTCTAAAATTTTTTTGGCATTATGATGTTGCTATGCATAAAAGTGGATGATTTGTGAAGGAAAATAAATGGATTAAATAGCAATTGGAGGCAAGGTGAAGGCGTTTGAATTATGATGGATTTTGGATATGAGATGCAGTATTTTATGCTTATGAGTTTGTCATTGATGGAAACTCTATCAGATTTGATGAATAGATTTCATATATCGATTGACTGGATGGCTAGGTAAAGAAAAATAAGCTAAGTGTTTTAATCAGTTAACAGGAAGATAGTAACATAAAGTATTTTGAGTGGGGATCGAGGTAGAGAGCACATTGGGTGATGCAATTTTTACTAGAGCATTATTTTGGTCGGTCAAGTTCAGTTTTCCAAACGCAACTTTTACTTCAATGTTTTGAGTGTTTTAGTATTTTGGTGATGTGTTTAGTGTGAACCAGTTGAGTTACCGATTGATACCTGATGATTAGATGATCAAGGTAGTTGATTATTTGTCGGTGCTTGGTAATAAAATTTTGTATTATATTTTGGGCCGACATGTTAGGTATAATTGGTGCAGATTTTCATGTGTTTGGGAAATGTTTTGGGCCAACTTGTGAAATATTTTTCAAGTCCTATCCAACTTAAGAACAATAGTATAAAGGAAAGAAAAATAACGTGATTTAAAGAAGACTATCATGTTATTCGTGGTTGCGATTAAAAAAAAGAGATAGATAGTTATGCTAGGACTCAGAGATTGTATTGGATCTATCAAGAAAGCAGTGACATTTCTAGGTCAATTATTTGAGTTCATTTATTAAGGCTAACTCTAATATGTTAGCACTTTAAATCCATTAACATGGTGGACTTTAACAGGTCTCATTGTATAAATCATTTAAGAGGGTTACTTTTGAGGAGTTCAAAATCCTCTAGCGAGGTATATCCTAATAGATCTGATTGTACTTCTAACAAGGTACTAGTCACTCTTAACTGGGTGAGCCCCTAACATGGTATTGTAAGATCCTAATAGGGAAAAAATTTTTACTGTAGTGAATAGATTCATGGGTGTCATCCCCACCATGGTTTTCTCCCTCTTACAAGGGTTTCCACGAGAAAAAATAGTGGTGTTATGTGTTATGCCTTTGTGGAGGATTGAATTATTTTACTTCTATTGCGTAGTTACATTTTCATGTTTAGTTGTATGGAAGTTGTTTAAAAGCATAATAATATTATTGGTTGAATTGGTTCATTACCTATTTGCACTGATTCACCCCCCCTCTCAGTGCCTCTATATACTAGCAATTGGTATTAGAGCCAAGTTCCCTTGAAGAAGCTTAACAACTTGGGCAAGATCCTAAGGAAGGAATAGAGAGTTATAAGTACAAAAGGCAACTTTAGGAAGAAGAGAAGGTAATCAATGAACTAAAAGGTCAACTGAAGATGTCCATATCTAAGGGGCATGAACTTTGTGAGAAATTGAATGAAATCCAAGACTACATTGAACACCTACGAGAGCATGGATCTAAAGAATCTGAGGAAGCTAATGCAAATCTGATGAAGGCAAATTAGAAGCTGACCAAAGATAAAGAAAACCTAAGGAAAGAACTTGAAGGTAAAACAATCAGAATATGTGAAGAAATGGAAGCAAGAAGAATTGCAAAAGATGCAAGGAAAGTCGCAGAAGAATCCAAAAAGGTTGTCGAGGATGCCTTAAAATGAAAAGAGGAAGAGTTGTTTAGGATTGTACAAGAGAATGCAATAATGAATGAAAGGCTCCATGACACAAATGAATAAAACTAGCAGATCCTAAGTGAAAATGAAAAAACCAAGGGAAGAGTGAGAAATTGAGGAATGAAATGAAAGTTGAGAAAGAAGCCAATGAGAAACTAAAGAAGTATAATGAAAGTTTTGAAAATATTGAGGATTCAAAGAAGAACCAAGGAACCAATCGGTCTTTGATATGTTGGTCAAGATAATTTTGAAGTCGGTGAATCATCTGGACTGAAGACTCCCTATCAAGATACGAAGGTGAATCCAAGCAATTTTGGTAAGAAACCCTACAAAATTGTTTGTTTCAACTATGGTAAGGTTGGTCATATTTCTAATGTTTGTAGAAGAAGGTTAGTCAATAGGCCTAACACTTTTGATGGGTATTGCTATAATTGTAATAAGTATGGACACACTTCATATTACTCTAGATCTAGGCCTAGTAGTAGATCTAGTAATAACTTTGATGGATATTGTTATGCATACAATAAATATGGCCATAAAGTTGATGAATGTAGGTCAAGAGTGAATAAACCAAGGTCACCTGTGTACCCAGAATACCCTTACCAAAGGTAGAGGAAATTCAATGTCACATGCTCAATTTGTGGGAACTATGGACACATGGATGTGAATTACAGAATGAGGACAACCAAAGGAAATGCTAGACCATGGATGAAAACTGGTATGGCATGTTTTTATTATCACAAGATTGGTCATCTAGCAAGGAATTGTAGAATGAGAAACCAACCGGTTAACCGATCAAAGGATCAAAAGGGAAAACAAATTGTTAATGTGGAAGAGACCAGGAAATAGATGAGAAAGATTTGGAAGAAGAGAGAAGATGTTAAGGAAGAGAGTAAGACACCACAGGGATCCACATCACCATCGGGTGTGGATGGTTCATCATGAAACTAAGTCACTATTGGCTTAGGGGGAGAAAATCAAGTAAGATCTATATCCTATCACCTAAGTTGTGTGCGCGGTAAGATTTATTAGCATATTTAGATTCCTATTGATATTATAAAAGAATCTTGTGAAGAATATTATATTACATATGATTCTGTGTGATTGCATAATGATTTTTATGACATAGTGACCATTTTATGTTCTAACCATTACAACTGGTTAAAAGTTCTATTTGAATGTTACATTTATTACTTGGAAATGAAATGTTAGAAGGGAAAAACATGAAGTTCATTTGTCACAATGCATTCTAAGAACTAAGTAGTGTGCTTGCAAGCGACACTAAGGTGATTTGAAGTAGTTTTGTGCTAGAATTGAAGTGGTATTTCAAGAACCCTTATCGAAGAGCTAAAATGGTATTTATCTATGTTGCAAAGGTTCTATACTTTGTTTCAGGAAGAGAATTATTGTTGGAATTATGGATACTCCTACATTGGTTGAGATTAAAAAGGAACTGAGGCCCATATTTAAGTCACATCCTTTGAAGGCGTTAGAGAATGGTTCCGCAAGAGCTTTGTCTTCGATACCCCACGGTGTGTTGTTGACTGAAGACATAAGATCATTTGTCCATTGTGAGATTGAGGATCTTGGTTCAAATGTAATCTTCAATGCATATACCCAAAAGTATAATGACTCTGTATTGAAGGATGAACACAAGCATTTGGAAAACAAAGGTTTTACCTATATAGTTGACATTGTTGGACTAACTATGCAAAGGTGAGTACTGAGAGGAGAGGGGTGAATTAGTATTGTAAAATAGTTTTAAACTAATTGAAATTTCCTTCTTAACCATTTACTAATTCCATAGTTGTTGCATGCATCTCATAAAACATATAAAATATATAACAGATAACTCATAACACAAATATTTTGGTATTGCAGATATCCTTGTTAGATGATAAAAATTGCAGTGGGGATGACACCCACAAGGCTTCACTACTACAGTAAAAAAAATTCTCAGTTAGAGCTACAATGTTTAGCTATTTCTGATAGCTTACCCTGCTAAGATTATTAACCTTGTTAAGAGTCTTCAGACTATTAAGTCTACCTTGTGAAAGGATTTTACAATGCTAATCTAAGAACTGTACTTGGTTAAAGGATTTACAATATAAGATCTGTTAGGATCTGCTTAGTTAAGATAGTTTAAAATTTTGATTACTCTTTAATTAGTAATACTAACTTGTTTGTTAAACTTGCATCAAACATATGCATATCAGACCCTTTATGCTCATTAACTCATTACCTCATACTATGTACCTTTCACAATAACAATTCAATACTTGGTAGATTCACTTTTAAATCACAATAAATTTTCAACTCTTTACTGCTTTGTACTCGGTGGCTTCTCTGCTCATCACCTTCTCTATAATCTCTTCTCATACATACCACTCTGATATTTACTTCTCTGATCCGTTTATATACAACTCTAGAAGTGGTGACAGGTGTTCTAGAATCATCACTTCAAGCGGTGCTAGCATTGGTTACTCCTCAAATGCATATTTCATACTTAATTCTCATTCGTAGATTTCACCTTGTAATCATGTGTAATCATCATGTTTTAATCTCAAATATTCTATTATATTATCTCCTCGAGATTTGTAAACCATTTTTTGTTCGGTGTCCAATGTACTTAAAGATTCTCCTTGTGTCAACCTACTATACTCGGTAATATGTTTTCCTCTAGCTCAGTAACTAAATCCTCTTCTTGGTTTGGTTGATGTTATAGCTCAGTATAACTTAGTTCTTGGTGCTTGATTCTACCTTGCTCAGTGCCTAAGCTTGCTTTGCTTTTACCAAAATTAAATATTCCTTATTTCCTTTACCGAATAGCTTTCCCTACTTTACCAACTTGTCTCTCCTTCATTATCGAATAACTTTGAAAAACAATATGACTTCCTCATAACTAATGAAAACAAAAAATAACTCTTAGGAGTATCAATCTCCCCCTTTGGCATTAGTTTGGTATGTTTGTTAAAAACCTTCAAAGTCATCAACAAAATTCAAAATTTGTCCTTGTCCATAAATCCATTTCTCGGTAAACATATTACTCCCCCTGAAGAATACTTCATGTACATATATCCTTCCATATACATATATTTCCCCCTTTTTTATACATAGTTTCACCCTTTTTACATATTTTCAACTGTATTATATATTCCCCCTTTTTTAACAAAAATACCTAAATAAGAACTTACTTCTTTTCTGTTGTGGGGATCATCTCAAAAATAGATTTGTACTTATCATGTGCATCCTTGAGTAATGCCTTCTATGTATCATTAAGTGTCTGTAACACTATGATTTTCTCACTTAAATCTATAGTCAAACTTACCATACTATCCATAGCACTGACATCCAGTTTGCTAACTAAATCATTTGCCTTATGAATATGTTTCTGTAATGATTCAATATATGGCATAAAAATTGTTTGGAGTTCTAGTAGATCCATTCCGATCTGATTCTCCTCCTTTCTTAGCTCATATTGCACTCCCATCAAGTGCTTCAGCCTTTCATAATATTATTTTATAGACTTAGGCTTGGTGGAAATTTTTTATAACTATATGGTGAGCTCCTTTTCCACGTTATTATCTTTCTCTCTTATATCCTTGGTGAAATTAGAAATTAAACAAGTTTTTTGAAATAATAAAAGAATTGATTATAGCTTAGTTTCCAATTCATTAACTAAGTCAGAAAGAGTTACCTTTTCTAATGCAACTAATTGAAGGATTTCTTCAATCACTTTTGTCTCCATTTCCTTCTTGTGAACTTGTAGCATATACTCGGTTGTATCTATACCAGGCTGGTTTATCTGACTTACCAATTCTCTCAATTGACTATAAATATCACCTTTTTCATTTATAGTGGCCTCAGGTACAATCTCGTTCAATATAATTTTAACTTGTTCCAAAACATTTGTTTTCTGCTTCTTTGCTATTAGCTTGTCTTGTGCAGCTTTTCTCTTCAATAAATCTCTGAACTCTGAGAGTTCCTTTGGGCTCATGGTTGTAATAGAAACCTTGGGAATAATAAAGAGTTCACTGATATCAACCTCTTTCTCAAACTTCCTCTCCTTTGATTTCCCTGTAGAACTAGATGCCTTCTTTGCATCAGATTGTGTAGATGTATTCTCTTTTTCTTCTTTTTCTTTCTTGTGCTTTTCTTCTTCTTTCTTCTCAACCTTCTTCTCATGTTTCTCTTCTTTCTTCTCTTACATCATTTCCTTTATTTGTTCTTTTTCTGGTTCCTTCTATTGTTCTTTGGTCTCGGTAGGAGTTACCCACTCTTGATTTAGACCTTTTGTAGACTTAGTTTCTTTTATTTCCACGATCTCCTTGGTTTTAGTATCTCATGCTAGCTCGATAGGGGTCTCAACATCAGTAGGTACAACTCTTGTCACCTCTAAGATAACTTCCCCTATCGTAGGAAAAATTAATACCTATTCAATTATAGGATCCTCTGCCATCAATCTTACCTTGGCAAAATCATCAACATCCATTACTTCTATTTCTATGGCCTCAGTTGCCATAATGTCTTCATCATCTTTTATTGTTTCATCTAGATCTTGGTTAGTTATGTCCTCAATAATGACTTCATCTTTTTTTATTGTCAAGTCAACTATATTTGACTTTCCTACTTGATCTTTGACTCCTTCAATAGTCGGTTGATCAATAGAGAAGATCTTTCTCCAAAGATCATTAGTGTATTTTTGAACTTCCTCAAGCTTACTGAACATGATGCTCAATTCTCTACCCTTTACTCAAAATATTTTTGAGTATTTTTGTAAGGTATCTTTTATTCCTTTCTCTGTTAGGTCTGAGATAGTAATTTATAGGGACCTTTATCTCATTTATTTCTTTGCAGCAAGAGCATACTTCCATTTGGCATCAATTTTCTGATATAATTCTCCTTCAAGATTTGGTGCCACTTCAACATGTGTTATTCTGAATTTATGTAAATTGGTAATGATAATCTCTTCAATTTTATTCTTATCGTCATCATTCCTCTTGTCATACTTTAATTGTTTCATGACCAAATATCTACCATATCTCACAAGTGTCTTGAGAAATTCATCAAGACTCTTCCCTTTGCTTGGTACAACCTTGAGTTGTGATAGGTCTTTAGACTCTGTATCACTCTCTTTTTGTAGCTTCAACTTCCTTCTAGACCTTCTAGTAGCCTTGTTTTCTCTAATGTAAGTCTTTTTTTTTATTGGTTCTACTTTTGCTTTCTTCTTTACTCTCAGTGTGGAGGGACCTTGTAGATGGTCTAACACCGATTGGGCTAAGGGTCTCTTTCTTCACTTTTATCTTCTTCTCCTTAGGCTGTGATGGTTCAACAACCTCTTCATCAATAACAACAATACCCAAATTCTTAGATAACATGTTTATCATTTTGCTTGTTTTTTTATTGTCTTAGGTATCAAGATACCTATACTTATTTTCTCTTTTACCTCCTCAAATGTTCCATACCAAGTTGAAATTCTATCAACCCGTTTCTCTAATAGTCCTTTTATTTGAATTGATGCAACATCTATGTTCATATCATAACCCATAGGTGGTAACCACTCGGTTCTAGGCTCTACAACTCTTATGATACATATGTCGATATCTACCTCAAAACATATCTCATCTTTGTACTCTTCCACTAGTTGAGGTGGAATTCTAAATTTTTTTTGCATTCCTGATTGAAATTTAACAAAATAATCATTCATAATCAAATCAGAATTATCTCCTATGCCTTGAATATACTCACTAATTTGGTAAACAATCAGTTTATCTACTTTCCAAGTTACTTCACCAATTGTTGGGAAAAAGTTTCAAAAATAGAAGAAAATGCATACCAAAAGTGGACTGAACTTCAAAGTATTGGACTTTTCTTTCTTGATGGTATTCATGTTCTCTTCCATCTACTTCAACAATATTTGATAGAGAATTATCTTCATATCCTTTTTGACAATCTTGTAAGTTATGTCAATTGCTCCACAAGGTAGACTATCTACCCGAGATGATTGAAATATTTTGTAGGATATGATGTTGGATGCAAATTTTAATTCAGGGTCATCAACGGTGGATAACTTCAATACTCTTCCATCCCATTTGGCTTTTGTCAGCTCACATAGCTTATTTTTATCAGTTTTTTTAATATGCCCTCGGTCTATTATCGACCGAAAATCTTGTGACTATGTGCAAAATGTCCTTCATGATTTTAACTGGTCCATTGAGACACATAAACTGATCATGCACTCGGCTAAGCACTATCCTCATCCATTCATGTTTGAATATAGTCAACACATGCATAGCATGCAAATGTGTGTGGTCACCTTGCAATTTTCCATTCACACACACATTTATGTATGATGTGTCAATTTCTCTTTGGCACATGTCTTCAATTTCGTAGTGGATGAAGGTGTGAATGTCTTCAATCAAAATTAACCTTAGCAGGATTGATGATAAGGCTCCATATTTGTCAATTTCCACAACAACCGTGGGAGGCAACTTATACTTTGGATTCACGAGACCAATCTTCTGAACAATTACTAGTTTTTGTATCTTAGGTGCCATCTTGATCTTAGAAATATTCTTTAAACACTAGGGTTCCACTTAAATAGTAACTAGAAATACCTTGAATGTTCTTTGCAAATGCTCGAAATGCTCAAATGATTGCTTGGAATTGCTCAGTGATCTGTTCTCTATCAAATGCTTCAAAGTGCTCGCGAAAGTGTAAGGTAAAAAAAAAATATCATGCCCTCTATTTATAGTTTTTCTTTGATTAGGGCTTCCAACGGCTATAAAATTTTCATTAAATGCTTCTTACCTACTTTATTTCACCGATAACCAAACTACACTTTCTTTCACCAAATGGAATAAAATAACTCACATACTTTACTGATCAACATATGAAATGTTAACTTCACACCTTATATCCAAATGCATCTTGGTATGCTAATATGGATCTTTGCACTAATTCTAAGAATTGATTTAAGATATAATTTAGGTTATCAGCTCCTACACATACCATTGATCGATTAAGTGAATATAGGTGCACCTGATCTAGAGGATGTGGTGCTATCATTAGTTCTAAGTTCTATTCCATCATATTGAGACTTCCTTCTCCAAGTCCTATTTATCTGATCTCTAATCTCATCAATATTAACTTGAGTCTTTTCACTCGGTTGCTCCTTGGTTGAGTCTTTATTTTGGTACCTGCAGTCTTAGGATAGGTGACTGACTTTGTGACAGTGGAAACAAGCCATTCTAGAGTTTCTCCATGATTTCTTGTTATTCATACCATGCATCCTAAAGCAATTTGTAGAAATGTGACCAAATCTTCCACATGCAGTACAAGTGATTCGTGTATTGTAATCCCACGGTATAGTTGGTCCTTGTAGGTTGTTTGCAACATTCTGTTGGTTAGGGACCCATTTCTAATTTTTGCTTTGTGATCTGCATTATCCATATTTATGACCATACCTCTTGCAATTGTTACAATAACCTTCAAATATTGGCTTCCTTGGATTGTTAATAACTCTTTCTCTACATTCAAAAGCCTTATGACCATACTTATTGGAGTTGTAACAATGACCTTTAAACTTATGAGTATTCAATGAATTACCTCTTTTGCTCCTACAGACATTTGTTGTGTGTCCTGGTTCCCCACAGTGATAGCATGTAGGCTTATTTGTCTTCGATGGGGTAGAAACATTATCTCAGTTGGCTACTTGATTGGAAGACTCACTCTTCTCAGTTTTGTTTGATTTCTTAACTATTCATCCAAAATCTTCAATGCTTCCTCATTTATTTTCAAGACTTCATTATCATCTTTCTCAGATTTTAGATCATTCTTCAGATGTTCATTCTCAGATCTCAGTTCAATAATTTATCCAAGTTTCCTTGCAACATCTTGATTTGCATTAACTAGTTGGTCTATCAAGTTGTAGTGAATTTGTGTCAACCCTAGTATTTCCCTATCTTTCTCATCCATTCTTGTGTACATTTGTCTTCTCTCATATTTAGCTATTCTTTTGTCATCTTTATCTTTTCCTTTTTGTTCTAGGATTTCACACATCCTTACCGATAGTGCTTCTTGTTCTCTTTTCAACGCTTTCACCTAATCAGCTAGGTTTTTATTCTTTTTAGATAGTTATGATATTATAGCATCAGATTCATTAGACATGCTTCCCTTTGACTGTTCTTCAAGTTCCTCAACCTGAACTTGAGTGTTTTTTAGTTGGTGTGCAAGCTCCTTCTTCTTGTTTATTGAATGTTTTAATTTCTTTCTCAATTATTCAGCCTTCTTATTAGCCATCTTAAGTTCCATTTCCATGTTCTCAATCATTCTTTTATACTTGTAGCTTTCCATCTTTCCAGATCTTTCCTCTCAAGTGATTAAACTTCTTAATAAGAGACTATGCTTTGATGCCAGTTGTTAGATTAAGTATGCAAAGGTGAGTACTTAGAGGGGGAGGGGTGAATTAGTACTATAAAACACTTTTAAACTAATTAAACTTTTCTTCTTAACCATTTACTAATTTCATAGCTTTTGCATGCATCTCATAAAACATATAAAAGATATAACATATAACTAATAACACAAATATTTTGGTATCACAAAAATCCTTGTTAGAGGATAAAAAATTTGGTGGGGATGACACCTACAAGACTTCACTACTGTAGTAAAAGAATTTCTCGATTAGAGCTACAATGTTTAGCTATTTATGATAGCTTACCCTGCTAAGAGTATTAACCTTGTTAAGAGTCTTCATACTATTAAATATATCTTGTGAAAGGATTTTATAATTATAATCTAAGAACTATACCTGGTTAAAGGATTTACAATATAAGATCTGTTAGGACCTTCTCGGTTAAGAGACTTTACAGTTTCGATTACTCTTTAATCAGTAATGCTAACTTGTCTATTAAACTTGCATCAAACAAATTCATATCAAACTCTTTATGCTCATTAACTCATTACCTCATATTGTGTACCTTTCACAATAACATTTCAGTACTCAATAGATTCACTTCTAAATCACAATAAATTTTCAACTATTTATTTCTCTGTACTCGGTGGCTTCTCTTACCATCAGCTTCTCTATAATCTCTACTCATAAAACATGCAATATCCTCTTGCATTCATACATACCACTCTGATATTTACTTCTCCGATCCATTTATATACAACTCTAGAAGCGGTGCTAGGTGTTATAGAATCATCTCTTCAAGCGGTCCTAGCATTGGTTACTCCTCCAATGTATATTTCATACTTAATTATCATTTTTAGATATCACCTTGTAATCATGTGTAATCATCATGTTTCAATCTCCAATGTTCTATTATACGATCTCCTCAAGATTTGTAAACCATTTTCTATTTGGTGTCCAAGCTCAATGTACTTAAAGATTCTCCTTGTGTCGGCCTGCTATGCTTGGTAACATGTTTTCCTCTATCTCGATAAATAACTCCTCTTCTTGGTTTGGTTGATGTTATAACTTGGTTCTTGGTGCTCGGTTCTATCTTGCTCGGTGCCTAAACTTGCTTTTCTTTTACCAAAATTATGTGTTCCTTATTTCCTTAACTGAATAGCTTTCCCTACTTTACCAACTTGTCCCTCCTTCATTACCGAATGACTTTGACAAACAATATGACTTCCTCATAACTAATGACAACAAAAAATAACTCTTAGGAGTATCATACATACCTGATGATTTTGAACCTGAATGGGTCAGATATGTGCTAAGTCATGTTCATGATTAGTTCCTATGGTTGGATAGGCCGCATAAGATTACCAATGAGATTATCCATGTAGTAACAAGATTGTGCACAACTAGTGATGTACCTATTCTTAGAACAATTCCAATTGATGAGGTCACTCATCTAACAAAGTCTAAACAAGATCAATGTGTTATGACAATTAAATACATTTTAGACATCGAGGTCAAGTTTGCATCTATGGTGATTGGTTATAAAGGATGTCAATCCAACTGATTGAATATTGTACCTAGTGGTGGTATTCATGTTGCATGTTAGATGGTGAAGGAGAATGCATAGTACAACCTTTGTGAGGTCATGATAAGTCATTTCTTTGTGAACATGGTTAGAATCAAGAAGAAAAAGAATCAAAATTTAAAGTATGGTTCATTTTTGGTATATATATTCTTCTACTTGCAAAATCATTTCCCTGGTATCAGTAATATTCAATGGTTAATCAAAAAAACAGTAGCAGTGAAAATTAAGGAATGCATAAGAATGTTAGGAAATAACTTTAATGGTGCAATATGGAGTTATTTCAAAGATTTCCATAAATGAATGCATGAGAGGGAAAGGATCCCAACTAGTATAGTGGATAAATACAAAGAAGATATATATTTTATTGTAAATACAGATACATGTATGATGTAGACAGTATAACTGAGAACTACTTGGGATCTATCAATGGGTTATGAGGTAGATGGTGATATTGTATCACTTCATACCAATGATTTACTATCTGATTCGATCGATGCTAGTACTCCTAGGTTTGGTACTTATGAAGAAACATATCTAGAAATTCATTCACAGTTAATGGCACCAATGATAGAGAAAAGGGTGAGGAAACAAGTTGATGATTTATCCAAGAAGAGGGGTATTACAAAAGAAATAATGGATAAGATCATAAATAAGTTGTTAACTAAGGAGGCAAGGACCTCTTCTACTATTGCAGAAGTTGAAGAGTTAGAGGTTGTATCTTCTACAATCGGAAAGGCATTCAGAAGAGAAACTAGCAGTTCTGTAGTGCTAAAGGAGGCTCCTTCCCCTGCTGCAAGAGCACATCCAAAAAGAAAAATCACATCAAAGCCTGAACCTACAATGGTTAAGGTTAAGGAAAAGGAAAAATGGAAGACACCTATGATTGAACAAAACAATTACTAGAGAAATAAGGAAACAACACATGGCTACAAAGAGTCAAAAGGAAAGAGAAATAAGAAGGATACAACTATGGAAGTAGAACCTCAAACAAAATCTAACAAAGAGGAAGCCGAATTGAGGGCTAGTAGAAAAAGGTCAAATATTGTTGGTATGACAACTAAGAAATTAGTTAAACACAAGACTAGGAGAACCTTTACTGTTGATAGAAAAATTGAGAAAATAAGGGAAGATGTAAGTGTGGTTGATGCCAACCGATGCTATGAAAGACGTGATTATGAAGGTAAGGAAAAGATAGAAGATGCTATTAGATATAGTTTACATAAGGTTTGTAGAGGACCTAGTGAACTGTATAAAATGATACCTGAGTCACTTTACAAGAAGATTGATACTAGGTGGAGATATGCTATGAAACTAGATAAAGAAATGATGGAACATGCAGTGATTCAACTTAAGCCTGAATTGTCTATGGAAGAAGTGAAGCTTACAATTCAGGCTATGAGACCAATTTTCAGGACAAGAGGTAGATTATGTTGAATACTCATAGGTGAATCATAGGCAGTTCATGATGAGACTATTTATGCCATGAAGAAGAAACTGGAGGAAGAAGATGAATCGATGGATGATACTCAAGAGGAGAAAAAAATGAGAAGCTACCATTGAAGAGGTAACAATAGATGAATTTGTCACTACCAAACAAGTGGTTGAAAGAATTATTAGTGATATACCTACTGATACTCCACAGAAACTACTGCTGAAGTTGAAGATGTGCAAAGAGAAGAATGTGTACATAAGGATAAGATTGAAGAGGTGGTGATACTTGTTTCAACTAATGTAGTTGGAAAGATAGATGATGTTGGAAAGAAAGATGAATCTCATGAGGTTGATGTTGCAGCACATTCACTATAAAGGAAATTGGATCTTAGTGGAAGCTTAAGTTACAAGAAAAAAGAAAAGGCTATGGATATTGCTAAGAAATAAATTGTAGATGAGCTTGGAGATGAGGATGTTGAGGTCATTCAATGACCTATTGATGTTACCAAAATGAGTCCTAGTGAATTTATAAAATTTTTAGAGATATTAAAGTTGAAAGATAAAAAGGATGAGCTTGGAGCTAAAAAGAAACATGACCAAGTACTTTAGTCATCTAGAGACATACTTGCAGACCTTGTACCAAAAGTTGACTATGATTTTATTGCTACATCGATTGAGCATATGGATACTTTGGTCAATGCAATCACTGAGCAAGTTATTAGTTTAGAGGAAGCTTTCATGAGTAGAGCTACGATGGATTATGAAAATAAGAGGACTGATAAGTTAATGGAGACTATCGCATTAGATAAAGGGAAACTTACAATTCATATGAACAAGATGCAGGAAACTTTGAAAGAGATTGATAAATTGCTTGCTAAAGTTTTTGATTTTGCATTGTTTACACAAGATTTGGAGCTAAAGAGAAATGAAGCTCAACAAGAGCTTAAGTCTTTAATTGCTAGTTTTGATCCTTTTTCACATTCAGCTACTACTTATGGATCACAAGTTAAAGTTGTCAATCACAAGATGAAAACATTACAAGAAGAATAAGTTAAGAGGATCACTACTTTATTGGAGCTTCACAATTATTTGATTCCTACAATTGATGTAATGCAATAAAATGTTAGAGATTCAAAGGCAATAATTGGGTCACCAAACATGAGTACACTTGAATCTATAGAGGAGTTAGTTTCTATATTACATGGATAGATTCATGCTACATAGAACTTGCATAAGTCATGCGAGATTTCTTTGGAGACAACCAAAATAAATTTTGAAGTGTTTTTGAACGACTGTGATTGGTAAGATGATTTCATTTTTGAAGTTCATTTTTGTACCTTTGTCTTGTTGTCAAAGGGGGAGTGTTCAGTGCAATGAAAATAAAGTTAAGGATCTTGTTTACTAATCAAAGGGGGAGTAGTTTGTTTATAGATGAGTTTGAGCTATATGCGTCTCCATGTGTATATGTTTTTTGTGAATTAGTGAGTGGAAATATTTTTCAGGAGTTAATTATTTTCACTTTCTTTCCATCAATACCAAAGGGGGAGATTGTTGGCATTATGATGGATTTTGGAGATGAGATGCAATATTTTATGCTTATGAGTTTGTCATTGATGAAACTCTATCAGATTTGATGAATAGATTGTAGATACCGATCGACTGGATGGATAGGTAAAGAAAAATAAGCTAAGTGTTTTAATTCGTTAACAGGTAGTAACATAAATTATTTTGAGTGGAGATCAAGGTAGAGAGCACATTGGGTGGTGCAATTGTTACTGGAGCTTTATTTTGGTTAGTCAAGTTCAATTTTCCAACTGCAAATGTTAACTCAATGTTTTGAGTGTGTTGGTATTTTGGTGATGTGTTTAGTGTGAACTTGTTGAATTACCAATTGATACCTGATGATCAGATGATTGAGAGGGTTGATTATTTTTCGATGCTTGGTAATAAAATTTTGTATTGCATTTTGGGCCGACATGTTAGGTATGGTTGGTGTGGATTTTCATGTGTTTAGAAAATGTTTTGGGCTGACTTGTGAAATGTTTTTCAAGTCCTATCTAACTTAAGAATAGTAGTATAAAGGAAATAAAAACCATGTGATCTAAAGAAGAAGATCGTGTTATTGGTGGTTACGATCATAAATAGAGATAGATCTTTGTGCTAGGATTCAGAGATTGTATTAGATGTGTTAGGAAAGAAATGCCATTTCCAGATAATTTATTTGAGTTCATTGCTCAAGGCTAACTCTAATAGGTTAGCAGTTTAAATCCCTTAACTGGGTGGACTTTAATAGGTGTCATTGTATAAATCTTTTAACAAGGTGACTTCTGAGAAGGATTTCAAAATTCTCTAGTGAGGTAGATCCTAACAGATCTGATTATACTTCTAACAAGGTACTAGTCACTCATCAGGTGAGCCCCTAACAGGGTATTGTAAGCTCCTAATAAGGAAACTCTTTTTATTGTAGTGAAGAGATTCATGGATGTCATACCCACCATGGTTTTCTCCCTCTTACAAGGGTTTCCACAAGAAAAATAGTGGTTTTATGTGTTATGCCTTTGTGGATGCTTGAATTATTTTACTTTTATTGTATAGTTACATTTGCATATTTGGTTGTATGGAAGTTTCTTAAAAGCATAATTAGATTATTAGTTGAATTGGTTCATTACCTATTTTCACTGATTCATCCCCCCTCTCAGTGCCTCTATATACTAATATAAGGGTCCTCAAATTGTAACACTTGTCCTATATGAGGAGAAGTGGCATCACAAAGAGTGATATGCGGAAGGGAGGCCAAGTGCCAATTTTGGGGTGTTGCCACCCGAAATTGAAGTTCTCTTCATATTTAATGATAATAGGAATGTGTACATATTTGCAGGAATTTGGATAGGGTTGGTTAATTGGGAGGTTTGGTAGGATAAGGTTGGTCTGAACCAAGGGTTAGTTTAGAAGAATATTTAGGAGGTGGTTAAGGTTAGGAGCCATGTGCTCAATTAGGAATTAAATAATTAATTTAATTTAAATATTAGAGCAAGCAAGAAAAAATGAATTAAATAAGGCACATTAATTTATTTGTTTTATTTAATGGAGGAAAGAGGGGTAAATTAATTAATAAAATGGGCATCATTGCTACTAATTAATTAATAGGAGTATTAATTGAATTAATTTAGCTAGGGGGTGACATTAATTAATTAAATAATATGTACTATTTAACCCACTATGATAACTAAATTCAATTAATGTAATTAATCAAATTTAGGTGTCTACATTTCACCCCTCTTCACAGTGGCACTAGAATAGTGTTAGTTCCTAGAAAAACAAGACATAGACGATGTGAAGAAACATGTTATGCTAGAGAAGATGCCCCAGTCAATCAAGGAGTGACGAGGAAGAAAGATGATCTGAGAGAAATAGATACCCCAATCAATCAAGGAGTGGCTAGGAGAAAAGATGATGATAGATGATGATGAGGATACCCCCTCAAGGGGACATGTTGGGTCAAGAGAACATGAACGTGCTCTCCAAATGGATGATATGACACATGCATGATGAAAGGATGATTATGAGAGATGCGTTATGAATGCAATAGCATAGGATAAATAAATGTATCTTTAAGCTTGAGCACCCTTGAAACAGACTGTTGTGTAGTGAGAAATTATTTTGATTTAGTAGCATCATTGACTAGCCAAGGCATTAAGAACCAAGGTTGTATCATATAAAAAGGATAGGATTGACACAACAAATAGGAAAGGTTATAATACCATCACATAAGAGCCATAGGATATTTTGGTAGATACGATGCTAGAAAAATTGCAAGCAAGTGATATGCACCAGTACACCATGTGACCATATGGATCACATGTGAAAGTACAACATACACATCTAAACCACACATAGAAAGAAGTAAAAACCAAAATCATGCCCCAAGTTTCATCACTCATAGAACACCATGATATAAAGGGTCATGGTGACTGTGAGGAGAGAAAGAAAAAGAGACCAAACAAAGATAAAGAAATATTCAAAAGAATCAATTCTAACACAAGTGTACCAAAAATATTTTGCCAAAAGTAATAATTGATAGATTAGACTTGATATGTCTGAATTGAGGAAGAATACATCTTTCACATACCAATAATGGGGTAATGACGAACATGCTAAGATTAAAAAAGAAACCCGAGACACACATTATGACAAAGATGCTCTACGATGATTGTTGAAGCACAAGATGGATAGGGACATGTTATTGATAACACATGACTGAATAATGCTAGAGATGGAATCTAAGGATGAGTATTTATAAATGAGCCTAGTTAGAGATGCAAGGCTTACACAATGGACAAGATAGGATTTACAAGATGCACATAGGTTGGGGAGGATGATAGAAAAATGGTGAATTTGGATTGCTTCAATCAAGTTGATGTTTGATTATTTTGATTGGATAGGATTACTTAATACTCATACATGAGTTGAAAATCCTAATGCATATAATGATAGGACAATTAGATGAGATGATTCTCTCAAGAAAAAAGGATGGTCAAGATAAGTCAAACTTCTGGCTTGAGGTGTGCAAAAACCTAAAATTATCTCATTCTTGTGAGTACTCATTAATACTAATATTCCTTTATTAATTAAATAGTTCTTTAATTATTTAACTAATTGACTTATTTCTTCTAACTAATACTCTTCATCTTAATTCCTCATTAATCTAACCTCTGCATCATATTAATTAAATAATTAATATTATTTAATTATTTTACCTTTAATTAAGTAGTCTTAAGCATTTTACTAAATTCAATTTCTATTATCCCACAATTTAAATAGTTATTCCAAATTATTTAAATTGGCTAATTAATTCTTCTAATTAAACTAATTTCTAAAATTAATTTTATTTTATTCCTCTCCTAAATTCAAATTTTATTTCTAATTTCAATTTAATTTCATTTCTAATTTCATGTCTATCCAAATTCAATTTTAATTGGATTTAAAATTCAAAAATTCAAAAATCAAAATTCTAAGTTGAATTAATTTCATTTTAAAATTAAAAAGGGAAAAAAACAATCTTCATATTAGGAATAAATCTAAAAAATGCATTTAAATCCAAAATTTTATTTTATCTCAATATTGCATTTTTGGAACCTAATATCTTAAAATCCTGAAAATCTTCTAATCTCTATCATCTCATCTTTTTCCAAACCAACTCACTACTTTTTGAGTTCAAAATGGAAATAAATCCTTATCTTATCTTTCAACTAGGAAATTTCCCAAATTACTCATAAATCAACCAATCTCCATTTTTCTCAACCAATAATTTTGATTTTCTCAAATTAATCTCAACCATTTATTTGGATTTAAAAATCTATATAAACCCACCTTCGAACCCATTTTAAGGATCCAAATTATGAAGAAATAGCCATATTATCAAGCAATCTTTATATCATATTCTCGAAGCTTTGAGGCAAGATGTTGTAGAAATCAACTCTGAGTGCCATATATCCAAGCCCCAACAAAGTGTAGAGAAGTGATAGGAGGAAATAAAAAGATAAGAATTGTGTTTGGTTCATTTCTTTCATGTTTTCAATTTCTTTAGTTATGTTTATCTTTTATCATTTGTAGGGTTTGTATGTTGGTTAGTAGTTTGATTTCTTTGATAGTTTGGTGCTACTAATCTTCTTTTTGAGCTTGTGTAGATTCCCCCTATGAAATTTGGTGAAACCAACATGAAACTACAACCCAACTATGCTTGAAGACACCCAAACTTCCACTTCCATTCTTAGTCGTACGACAAAGACATTTTTTTCATCTTCATGCTTTAATTTTGCTACTGCTAATTATTTTATGCAATTATTCTATTTAATATCACATTTGACCTATTTAATTTTTACAACTAATAATTGTGTTTCACATCTGACCTGTTTAATTTTTGCAATTGATAACTGTGTTTCACAATTGATATTTTTAATTCTAAATTTGATATGTTGTAATTGTACAATTGCGAACTATTTTCCACATTTGATCTATTTAATTCTACAATTGCTAATTGTGATTCACAATAATTTTGGTTAGTTCTTCAATTGTTTTGTTTAATTGTCTAATTGATATGTTTATTTTCACAGTTAATTCTATTGTTGATACTTTGATTTTGGATTAATTTTGACATCTAAAAAGTTAAATGTCATCTTTTGGTATCTCTATTTTTTATTTGTCTACTTGTTTGAGCAAGAAAATTAGGTGCTGAAAGCCGAAAAGATCACTAGCCGAACCCCCAGATACTGATTAAGGAAGCAACTAAGGAAAAGGATTGACAACTACTTGTATTTGGAGTGGGTAGAAGAACAAATAAGTATTGAGGAGGGAGAAGATTTCCTTGATAGATACATGGGAATAATTATTGGCTATCAAGTAAAATATAGTTCTTAGGTAATTTGGAACACCCTCTTTCCAACAAATTTCTAAATAGGTGCGAGATTAATGTTCTCAGATTGTAATCAAGATCAGTGACCTAGACGACACCTAAATGAAGGATTTGAATGCAATTCTAGATATGGAATAAATGCAATTAACTATCTTTTATGATCAGATAACTCAAAAATCAAGATGAGTTAATTTGAGTGATTTATGGCTTTTATCCATGCACCTCCCAAGCCCTGGATTTCTATAAATTAAAGGCTTCAGCTCTTCACAAATCATCTCATATTTTGCACAATCACGCTGGAGAATTGGAATTGAAGAATCAAAGCTCTTGCGAATCGGCATTTTTGTGAGATCAATCTTATTTTTGCATTCATATTTCATATCATTATTAGATTAGCATAGCATATCAGTTTTCAATAGCATTCATATCATATCAGTTTTTATCATTCTTATTGCATAGAAAATATCAAAAATATAGATTAATTGCATTTATTCCATATCTAGAATTGCATTCAAATCCTTCATTTAGGTGTCGTCTAGGTCACTGATCTCGATTACAATCTGAGAACATTAATCTCGCACCTATTAGAAGGCAGTAAATCGCTTGGTTAGATAGCTTTCAATTTTGCACGATTTTGATTATCACTAACCTCTAATGTTTTACTGAGTGTTGTGTCTACAGATCAGGTACAATTTTCACACACACATTTTTGGCGCCCACCGTGGGGCCCTGAAACGGGTTTCCCTTCATTTCTATCAATTTTTTATCTTTTGAGGATAAGGGTTTCAAGGGTCCTAGTATACTTTGTAGAAAAAAATAATTTTTGGCACTTTTTCTATCAAAGTTGTCTGTACACAGTGATTTTTATCATTTTGTCCGTACTTCCGTACATCTCTGTACAAATTCTTGCGCGAGATTTCACTTGCGTCGCGCGAGATTTCTTTCTGTGTCGCACGAAATTTCACTGGTATCATTTTTGTGCGCAAAAAATCACTTTCTGGCACGAGACTACAGTTCCTCGCGTGAGACTTTATCTTTTATCGCGCGAGACTCCACTTCCTCGTGCGAGGCTTCATATTTTTATCGCGCGAGATAGTACTTCCTCACGCGAGACTTCATTCTTCATCGCGCGAGATAGTTTTTCCTCGCGCGGGACCGCATTCTGCCTCGCGCGAGATTTTGCTACAGAGACACATAATTTGCAGATTTGTACTTTCAGATTATTGATTTCTAACGCTTACAATTTGCTGTTGATTGGTCTTGATTTTGTACTTTCGGATGTGTGCTAAATTCTAGATTGCAGAGCGTTGGACCTAAGGTATTCTTCTCAAGCTGATAATATTTTAATTTGGATCCTAAAATAAATCTCTTGTGTCTGGCTTGTGTGCATCCTTTCATGCTTTTATCTATTTCTACACACTTGCATAATTGATACTAGGTTGTAATCCCTTAAGGATTCATTAAGTAGTCTTAGAATACTTGTGATTGATCTTGATTGCTATCTTGGGTTATTGGACTCGCTAATCCGTCGGCCCCTCATTTCCACCCCGTGGTTGCAATCTCAGTGCCATAAAGGGGAGGGGTCAACAGGACAGAAGCGTTAAATGTTCCACTTGGCAACCCTTTTGTGCTTTTAGGAACTCACTTGTTTTCTAAGTTGTGGACTTGTTTTTAGCTTGTGTGAGGTGTTAAGTGTTCCACCTTGTGGACTCATCTCATATTTGCTTTAAGTGTTAAGTGTTCCTCTTTCTACTTTTTGAATGCTTTTGGTAGATTTACTTTCGGAACATATATCTGTGCTCACATAGTAATTAGGCCCTATGAACACTATTCGTGATTCTTGAGAGATTGGATTCCTAGCGAAATCTTTCTTGACGACAGAATCCTTGTAGGTAGGGAGGATACATAGTGCGTTTCACATTCAGCTTGGTTAGTGCATCTTCTCTTATTGATCGACACATTCTCTCTCCGGAGAGGTTGATAGATCACGTGAGGTTGATATCACGAGCTTTGGTGAATCAAAATTGGTTAGTGCGTCTTCTCTTATTGATTGATACATTCTCTCCCCGGAGAGGTTGATAGATCACGTGGAGTTGATATCACAGACCTTGGTGGAACAAAACTTTGTCTTAGCGTGTCGGATTAATCTGCTTGCTTTGTTTGGGTTAAAAGTGAAGAGATGTCAAAACCTTGAATCTGGAGCCAAGTCCCCTTGTGGTATACTATTGTGAGTCATCTTTAGAGAGGGTTAACCGTAGCGGACAATCCCTTCACAGGGCAAACTGCGTTGACGAAACCTCAAGCGGTAATAGCCATTTTTGCCATGGTAGTGACAGCCGCTATATAAATGTCCTTGTGGAAGAAATCTCCACGGGTATGGTTCATTGTTGGGTTGTCAGATCTCCCTAGCAGCTCTTGAAGATTAAGTTCTCGGACTGTGTCAAAACCCTGGTGCGCCGGGATTGGAGTTCACCCCTTTGAATCATAAAAGTTGCAGAGTCAAACCATTACTAAAAACCCTAGAGAGGCCAATTTTTCATTCTCAGGTATATGTGTGTTATTGCAAAACTTTTCAGAACATACACAATTAGTACTCTCAGGTATTAGCACCATTTGGTCACTTGATTGTTCATGCACAAGGTTGCTTTTGCCCTTGTTCATTATTTTCAGACGTGCTTGGAATCACTTGCTTGCTGTTCTGCGTGCTTATTTATCTACTTGGCTATTAAAAATGATCAAATCTGGTATAACCTTCAAAATTTGGATAGTACAATTTGCAAACAATCCAAAACTGAAAACCTTAAATTTTGCAAAAATTGACGTAAAGTTCTTTCTGGAGTCAAAAGTCATTTCAAGAAGTCAAAAGTCGTACGAGTTTTGTCAAGTGTCATTTCAGTATTACCCAACTGTCGTATGAGTTTAGCAACTGTCATTTCATAGACTACCCAGTGTCGTACGAGTCTGCAGAGTGTCGTTTGGAAAAATTTGAGAGAGTTGTCAGAAATTGTCAAATTGCAAGATATCCAATGTTTCCAGCCTAGTTCCAGAATCTGTCAAAAATATCATTGTGTTAGGAACAGAGCAGTAGCTATTGAGCATTCTACCATTTTCCGAGTTTGATCTTTTGAATCCGATCTAGTCTTCTGTTTGATCAATTTGAATCCTTTTTATCTCGAGTCAAAACCTTGTCATAACTATCAATCTTCAATCAATCAATCTTCAAAAACAAACTAAGTGTTGAGAACTCGTGTCCGCTATCTTTTGGGCGATCTATCCCATACATCCAGGGCACAATTTCCTTCACCCACATCTCATCAGATCTTCAAAACTATCATAATCTTGACAAGGTTGCGTCATCCGATTTTCTCGAATCAAATTGTTCTTCAGTTGTCTTCATCCTTTTCTTCTGTTTCATTCAAAGTTAATGGTGGAGACCAGAGCTTCTTCACACAAGAAATCAGAAGAAACATCTCAGAACTTACTTTTGACCAATACCCCGGGTCCAACTCTTGAACAACTCATCAAGTCAGGTATCTACGAAGACGACGGTCTCGGTAACTTTCGATTGAAAACTGGTTACATACCTCCTCTATCAACTCACAGAGGTAATCAACAAACTCCTCCTCAATCTATTCCAGGGAGCCCAAAAACTCCTACCATGTCTCAAGCAGGGACAAACCATGGTTCTCTAGGAGGAGGATCCCAGGGACACCATTCTCAACATAATGTCGACCAAGACCCTACACCCTCTGAAATCCATCAGTGTCAGAATGACGATGAATTCAAAAGAATGATGAGGCATTTTTTGAAAATGGATAGAGAGGCATACTTTTTGCAATTAGCCCAAGAAGGAGCTAAACTTCCTCCTCACTTCAATGTCAAAGATATCATCACGCATGAGGAAGAAACTTTGATGATGGCCATAATGAACCAGCTGCATGCTATGCAGGTCAAAATGAATAAAATTGAGAAAGAGAAGGAACCCAAGGAATTCTCCATGGAGGCCCTTTGTCCTTTCCCTTTTGACAAAGACTTGTATATGCCTCCATTCCCAAAAAGAGTGGAGATACCAAAGTATGACAAATACGACGGACACTCTGATCCTCAAGATCATGTCAGAGAGTTCTATACGCAATCATTGAATTCATGCATGAACTGACTTATCTAATGCATCTTTTTCCTAGATCCTTGGGAGGAGCATCCATTCAGTGGTTTTCAAGATTACCTTCTACGATCAAAACTTTTGAGGAATTGATTAAATTGTTTTATCAACAATATTCCTACAATATTCAACATCTGATTACCATGATCGATATCTGTAACCTCAAGCAATATCCAGGGGAATCATTCCTAACTTTCCTCAAGAGGTGGCGAAAGAAGTTTTCTCTATATGCTAGACCAATTCCCGAAATGGAGAAACTTGAAATCTTTATCAATAACCTTGTTCCAGAGCTCAACTATCCATTACAAATGCAAGATCATGTATCTTTTGATAAAATGGTGGATAATGCAATCAAGATTGAGAAAGTACTTGTCAAGAAAGGAGAAATCACACTTCAAAAGGATAAGTCTGAATCTGGATCTAGCTCAAAAGATAAAAACAAGAGCTGGAATAGAAACAAAGGTATCGTCTCTGACGGTGTTGTTGACACTATCCACGCCCCATCAAAGGCACTGGCCTACAATCTCACCCTTGCCACCAAAGCCATTGAAGCTTCAGAGCAAAAATCTGCCGAACCATCTCCAAAGAAGCCATTCAAACGATGGGATAATAAATGAAAGTTTACTCCCCTGGGAGAATCTTTGGAATCTACCCTGAGAACCCTGATAGCTAATAACATGATCTCTTTACCACCAATCTGAAAACCTGATCTAGATCCAAAACCATATTGGTGGAAAGATAATGCATTCTGTGCTTTCCATCAGACTAAAGGCCACAGAACTAATGGATGCTTCCACTTGAAGCATACCATTCAAGACTTGATAGATCAAGGGGACATCACAATCGATAATCCTACTAGCAATAATGATCACACAGCATTTACAGAACCTTTTCCACAACATGGCAAGGGAGTTTCCACTTCTCAGCCTAACATGGGGGCAAAAGTCAATTATGCCTACCCTGGAAACAATGCTTTCATCAATATGGTTGAACCATGTCTCTCTGAGAGCTGCAATGTCATCATGATTGTACGAAGAGATAGCAATCATTCCTTAGCTAATGCGGTTACCCGATCCCAAGCTCAGACTCATCTGAAAGGACAAACACCAAGTTCATCTAATGTCCCTAAGATACCTTTCAATCTCACATCTGCTTCTAAATAGAGGGTTGCCTTGAAATCTTCCAATCCAAAGGATACCAGACCTACATCTTACAGCATCGTACAACAACTCCAGCATACCAATGCCAAAATCTCTATGTTTGAGTTACTTCGAATATCTCCAGCTCACAGAGATATCCTAGACAAAGCTTTGCTCGGCTCTAATGTTCCTGATGATCTAGATCTAGACAGGTTCCAGACTATGGTTGGTCATCTAACGTCTTCGCAATATATCTCCTTTTCAGAGGAAGATGACAACTCTTTGAGTCACCCACACAATCAGCCCTTACACATAGAAGTCTTGATCCAGAACCGTCGAGTCAAACGTGTGTTGATAGATGGGGGCGCAGGCCTCAAAATTTGTTCTTACAACTTAATCACACAGTTGGGATTCTCAGAGGTGGCTATTGATCCTCGAAAGAAGATCACTATAAAGGCCTATGATGAACAGGAAAGATCTTCTAAGGGCACCATTGTCTTACCCATCCGAGTGGGTCCAGTCATCAAAGATACCACATGTCAGGTGCTTGATCTACCATTGGCTTATAATATCCTTCTAGGGAGACCCTGGATCCATGAAATGCAAGCCATTCCTTCTACGTATCATCAATGCTTGAAATTTCCCTATGAAGGAGTGGAAGTTACTATCCCAGCAGATCTGAATACAACTTGCAATACATTGAAGGAAAGTGTCGATAAGCTTGTTCCCAACAATAGAGAATCTTGCATCAAGCAACAAAATGTCGCTTCCACATCTAATATGGACGACATTGCTAAAGATATCAATATCAAAGAAAATGGGATGGGAGAATACACTATAGAGCCAGTCTTGTCTCTAACATCTCTCCCAATCTCACCTAAGTTGTATGCCCAATCCTTGAAGCAGTCTAAATCAGAACCTAAGAAACCTATGGAAGCATACAAAAGACATTTTGTGGTGGAGCAAGTATCCAAACAAGAATTTGAAGAGGATGAAGCTATGCTGGCATGGCTATATAAAGAGGATTCTGAATCTAAAATTGTTCAACCTAGTGAATCTATAGCACCTACAATCCCTACTAGTTCATATGGTCCAGGAAACAAATTGATAGCCAAGATGGGATATTCCGGTCAAGGACCTCTAGGAATTAGGGGAAAGGGTCTTGTGACCCCCATTTCACATATTGGTCGAGCCAAAAAAGATACTGGTGGCATAGGGTTTAAAAAGAAACCCTATCATCTCAGAGGTGGTTGTTCTCATGTCATAGAACAAATTGCACCAGGAGAACCCCTTCTTAAGAAAGAAGAAACAGAACCCTCTGATGATGATTCAGATAGCTCTGAGCTTATCCCCTACGAAAAATTGCCTAAAGAGATCAAAGATCTTCTTGATGATACAAATGATCCTATAAGAAGAATTAATGTAGTAGAAACACAAGAACCTACTGTAGCGCAAGAGATGGTTGTACCACAAGAACCAGCCAATCTCGAAGGCAATCAAATTGATCAAGAAGCAGGGGGTAGTTATTCTGACACTGATTCCCATGAATATGAATTCAAGTCAGAGACTGAGGGTAATCCTTCTTGGGGTATTCATCCTGATTTCACGCACTTTCTAAGATTTCCTAGAGATTCTGAATCAGAAGATGAGTCAAATGATTATGAATGGGGTGCCATTCTAGAAGAAGATGAGCTTATAATAGAGAAATCTATTGATGTTATTCACCAATATGTCTCTCAACCCAACGTAAGTCTAGAGCGAAACAATGAACTTAACGTGTCTGATCCACCTATGGCTGAAGAGGACTCCCATGATGACGTTGAGCCTATTCACAAATTGAACATTTTGAGTTGTAATATCACCTTTGAACTTGAGCGTCGGGTTAGGACCAATGATGACATATCCACATCCGTGAACACCATATCCCAAGCCTTTCCCGCTTTGACTATCCAACGCCCTGATCTTATCGACCAAACTTCCACAAACCCAAACCATGGTATGTATACCTTCCCAAATGACTATGCCCTTGCCTGCTACCTCAATGCAGTTGAGCCTATGAGTACTTCCATCAGTGAACCAAGTGTTAGCATGACCGAGTCGGACATCAAATATCTTAGTCAGAAAAACAAGAGTAAAAAGAAAAAGAAAAAGAGTTCTGAGGGTGAAAACCACTTTGTGGCAGTCTCAGAACTGATAAAAGTAAAAAGAAAAGACGTATCTGAAGGTGAAAACCTCTCTGAGGTGCCTAAGGATGAGATATTTGATGTCCTTCCGAGTCATTTACAGGATAGATCTCCAGTTCTAATTGAGCCAACTCAATCCATCAATTTGGGTACAACAGAGGAACCACAATTGGTACATATAGCACAATCTCTATCAGAAGAAGAGAAACATAAATTCACTACATTCTTATCAGAAAAAAAGATCAACTTTGCATGGAAATATTCAGATATGCCAGGATTGGATCCCAATCTCATTATGCACCATCTATCCATTGCTCCCGGAGTAAAACCAATCAAACAAAAATTGAGAAAGATGCATCCTCATGTTGCACTCTTAGTCAAAGCAGAACTAGAAAAACTCCTAAAAGCTGGATTCATCCGTGTCATAGACTATGCTGAGTGGATTTCCAACATTGTACCTATTTCCAAACCAGATGGTTCAATCAGAGTATGCACGGACTTTAGAGACGTGAACAGAGCATGCCCTAAGGATGATTTTCCACTGCCTAACATTGATATGATAGTGGACATGACTACGGGCTATGAAATGTATTCCTTAATGGATGGCTTTTCTGGATACAACCAAATCAAAATTGCTCCAGAAGATCAAGAGAAAATAGCTTTTACATGTGCGTGGGGAACTTTCTGTTGGAATGTTATGCCATTCGGACTCAAAAATGCTGGAGCTACATATCAAAGAGCAATGACATCTATTTTTCATGATATGATGCATAGAACAATGGAGGATTACGTAGATGATACCTTGGCAAAATCCATGATTAGAACTAAACATCTAACAGACTTGAGCATGATCCTCGACAGAATGGAAAAATTTAGTCTTCGACTAAATCCTAAAAAGTGTGCTTTTGGAGTCACTTCTGGAAAGCTCCTAGGATACATCGTCTCCAAGAAAGGCATTGAAGTTGATCCAACTAAGGTCAAGGCTATAATAGAGATGCAACCTCCCACAAATATCAGTCAAATGAGGATGTTGCAAGGCAGAGTTCAATCTATCAGAAGATTCATATCACAGCTAGCGGACATCTCACAGCCTTTTACAAAAACATTACATAAAGGTGTGACCTTTGCATGGAATCAAGAATGCGAGAACAACTTTAAACATATCAAGAAGTATCTATCAAATCCACCTATATTGATGCCTCCTATTCATGGGAGGCCATTAATATTATATGTCTCTGCAACAGATACATCACTGGGGGCATTGCTAGCACAACATGATGAGAACAAGAAAGAAAGAGCCATCTACTATATCAGCCGAACTTTAGTGGCCTATGAGAAGAACTACTCAATGATAGAGAAGGCATGTCTCGCTGTGATCTTTGCATCACAGAAATTGAGACACTACATGTTAGCTCATACTACTCATTTGGTAGCTAAAATTGATCCACTGAAATATCTCCTAAGCAAAGCTGCCCTCACAGGTAGACTAGCTAAATGGGTCATGCTCTTGAGTGAATTTGACATTGAATATGTTGAAAGAAAAGCTATCAAAGGACAGGTCATTGCTGATCAATTAGCTGAAGCACCACTGTTTGATGATACACCCATGCAAATGGAATTTCCCGATTCCTCTATCATGCACCTCTCTTCTAGAGCGTGGCGATTATTCTTTGATGGCTCCTACACACAGAATGGATCTGGAGCAGGCATATTGTTCATCACTCCTCAAGGATACTCGATACCCAAAGCATTTAGATTAAAGTTTCCTTGCACAAACAATATTGCTGAATATGAGGCACTTCTCAATGGTATGAAAATGGCAATACAGTGGAGAGTTACAGAGATGCACATCCATGGGGACTCACAACTGGTTATCCACCAAGTCAATGATGCATACCAAACCAAAGATGAAAAGCTCATTCCTTACAAGAGAATGGTAGATGATTTAAAGAAATACTTCATCTCTATCACGTTTGAGCAAATACCCAGAACAGAGAATAAGGCTGCTGACGCAATGGCGACATTATCTACTCTTTTACAGCAGCCTGAATAGGAACTACGCTACGAGTTCCTGGTGGAAGCCCTATCCTATCCTGCATATGACTCCCCTGAAACCCGCATGATCTGCACTGTTGTAGGTTATGACTCATCTCGCTACAAAAATCTATTCTCCTATCTCCATGACCAAATCATCCCTGAGTCCTTTAACCATTTTAAGAAATGAAACCTTATCCGATCCGCATCCCGATATGTCATCATTGGTAATGATCTGTACAAATGAGGTCTAGATGGTACACTGCTTAGATGTTTAGAATGAGAAGAGTCTCAACGTGCATTAGAGGAAGTCCACGAGGGTATATGTGGGTCACACTCGAACGGTTTAACGTTAGCTCAAAAACTTATTAGGGTTGGGTATTATTGGCCTGAAATGGAAAAAGAAGCTATTAAATTTGCTAAAAACTGTCAACAGTGTCAAGTACATGGCAACTTGATTCATGCTCCAGGGAGAGATCTGATTCCCTTTACTACACAATGGCCTTTTCAACAATGGGCATTTGATCTTATAGGTGTTATCCATCCGCACTCTTCTAATGGACATACCCATATAATCACAGCTACAGATTATTTTACAAAATGGGTAGAAGCAGTTCCTCTAACACAAGCAACGGGGAAACAGATCTTTATGTTCATCCTGAATTACATCATTTGCAGATATGGGATCCCTCACTCTATAATCACAGATAATGGGGGACAATTCAAAAATAAGGATCTAGATGACTTATGTGCCAGGTTCAAAATTACTCAACATTGGTTATCTATCTACTATCCTCAAGGGAACGGACAAGCTAAGGCTTCAAACAAAAATCTCCTAAAGATCTTGAAAGAACAGTGAATAAAACAGGAAGAGACTGGCATCTGATGATCAATCTAGCTCTCTGGGCATATAGAACTAGTATCAGAACGCCTACAGGGGCTACACCTTTCGCTTTAGTTTATGGGTCTGAAGCGGTACTGCCTATTGAGGTTGAAATCCCATCACTCAGGATCAGAATGCATGGACTTGTCACTGATGAAGACTACAGAGTGTCGAGGTTACAAGAACTTGAACTACTAGATGAGCGCAGACAAGCAGCATATGATCATCTCAGAGTGTATCAGAAACGAATGTCTAGAGGCTACAACAAGAAAGTCAGACATAGAGAATTTCAGGTTGGCGATCTAGTGTTGAGAGAAAATCCTAAAAATCAATCAGATCGAGAACGCAAGGGGAAGTTCGAACCCAATTGGTTAGGTCCCTTTGTTATCACTGCTACTTTTGGCTCTGGTGCCTATCACCTCTCAACCACTGAAGGAGAACAGCTCCGAGAACCAATCAACGTTCTCCATCTGAAGAAATTCTATGCCTAAGGCATTCAGTGCTTGGTAAATGTCCTGAAAAAAATCTTAAAAATCAGAAAAAGTCCTGAAAAAATGAACATCTTGGTGAAAACCTAGCAATAGGCGCCTTGATGATTCACAAAAAAATAAAAAAAATATAAAAAGTACAAAAAAATTGAAAAAATGAAAAATACAAAAAAATGAAAAAGAAGAAAAAGTGCCTTGGTGAAAACCTGGAAACAGATGCCTTGGTAGCAAAAATAGAATCTCTACCAAGATGGTGAAAACCTGGAAAACAGGCGCCACTTGTTCCAAAATGCTCCATCTATCAGCACAATCTCGGTCTTTCCCAGCTTTCAGTCTTGCTTTAGTTTGTACATATCTCTCGGTTTGTTTCTGCATATCCTGGTTTCAATAAGTTGGTTTGTACACCAATCAGCTCAAGCGTCTGTATCCTATCAATGTTCAAATTTGGGGGCAATCAATGTCATATCCTATGGTCTCCCATGTATCTTAGACATTTCCTATCCAGTCAGAGTCCTTTGAAGCTTCCTGTTGAGTCAGTCAGTCAGTCTCATCTCCAGCAAGGATTTTGCATCAACAACAATCAAACATCAAAACTCAACTAAAAACAATCTGTGCTTTTCATGCTTTTATCTCCTTGTAGGCTTACTGATTCGCATTGAGATTTTTGCATATTGTGTCCCTTCGAGCTCTTCGATGATGTCCTTTATAGGATTTAGAGAGTGATGACTGGGGGCATAATCTTTTCTTTGTCTTCTGCTTGTATGTGAAAATCTAACATCTTTGGAACTTATGGATTGAAATGGTGTCCGACTGTAAGAGCCTCTATCTCGAATTGGATGGCCATGCGTACCTCGACCATTGATACCCAGACAATTCAAGGAAGTTTGATCTAACTATTATCTTTTTGAGTAAGTTCTTTCTCCTACTGTGGAACGCAATCTTGCCTAAGGATGTGAACGATAAAGGGTCACTACGGGTAATTCACATTGGATTTAGAATGATCTCTTGACTGTTTGATGTGTTTGTAATGCAAGGTGTACTCAGGTCATCACAACGTTTATGTTTTGATGCTTGTACAAATTGCTATATCAAAATGGACATGATATTCAGGTCATCCTGGCGCTTGTGCCTTGGTGCTTATATCTAATCCGACATTTCAAAAACAAAATCAATATTCATATATCCATGGTTGTTGACCAGTGGGTGTTGTATTGATTCTTGCGCATACAAATCGATATTCATATGTCTATGGTTTCATGGCTAGTGGGCATTGTATTGATTTATCCGGTTACCTAAAAGTTCAATGATGATAACAAATCGACATATGATCAGTGACTAGGTCCTCGGTCTTAGGTTGCATTTCATTTTGCATGTTGCATGATCTCACAATGATTAAATGAACTCCAATGCTTAAATGATTCTTCAAATCGCATCTTCCAGTCTAACAAGAGCTGAATCTCACACGAAGGTTCCTCCAATGAAATAGCAAGTAGAATCCTTTTTCGGGATCAAAAATCAAAATTTGAGATCATTTATCTTATTCACTGCTTGCATAATCAACCTTCAATCATCACAGAAATCTAGTATTCAACTTAACTGATTATCTTACATCACACTATCAAAATTTCAACTTGGTCAACCATGGTCAACTCATGGTCAAACCTAGTCAAATTCGGTCTCCAGGACCTCCAAACGATGCAGAATGTGTTCTCGGACGTGTATAACCACACTTCTCAAATCAATTAACATGCTTCTAAACTATAATGCTGACTTTTCTTGTCAGATTTCAATTTTAATCCTGAAGGGGGCATGGTATTGCACATCATTCAAAGTCTGTAAATCAAATTCTATCGATCAAATCTATCAATATCTTTCATCAGTGATCAAGATAACAATCACGTCTAGTCACTGATTCATCAAAAGTCCTCATCGCTCGGGGCAAATCTATCATCACTTGGGACATATCAGATTCATCGATCCATATCAATCTGGTATTCTCCTAATCTTGTAAACTGTATCAGTTTTTGCAACCATCAGATCATAGTGTTCTTTCCTTGGTTCTTCGACAACTGAAGGGTTTGGATGTGATACTTGCTAGTTCTGCTAAGACAATCGAGTCTAGAACGGGTCACTCACTTCTTATCAATCCTAAGGTTCGGAATCAGGCATTTTGACACTTTTTCGCAATCATAGGCTCATTTGTTGCTACAGTGAACATTATCTTTGGTCATTCAAGACCTATTATCTCCATCTTAATTCAATATCAATCAACTCCTATCTCAATATCTTTCAATCGGTTTCTATCTTGAGATCGGTTTATCTTTTGAATTAGTTTCATATCTTTATCAAACACAGACTATCTTTGAACCACTGCGCTTCGCACAGTAATTCAAAGAGGGGCAAAATGTAATACCCCAAAAATGGGCTATAAGTTCATTAATCTCCTACATCTTCAATTCGAACGAAATCAACATCAAAGTCCTAACCTAAGGCATATCTAAACATCATCGAATCATAATTGATTATCTTAAATTTTGCATTAGGGAATATTCCTAGTAATATTCCTAATTATCTTAATTATCTTTAATTTAATGATTATTTGGCGATAAATCACATTTATCCTAAGTTTGATTAATTGAATATTTTCATATTTAATTAATTAGATTTAATATTTGCCACTTAATTGTGTAATTAAATTTAATTCTATCTATTATTAATTGTATCATTTAATTTTGACAATAAATCAAAATTCCTATCTTTAATTGATTAAATTCTTATTTAATTAATTAAAACATGTTGTCATTATTTAATAATATAATTTTTAATAAAAGTTTGATAAAATAGTTAATTAACCCATAAATTAATTATTTATTTTCAAAAATCAGTTGAGTTGAGGATAAATCACTTTATTTATTTATTTAATTCTTAATTATTATGCATATTCAAAAGAAACAGTTAAACTCCAAATCAGAAAATCAATGCAAGTTATTGACTTTTTGGAACTCAACATCCTTTTGGAGTTCAAAAAGCTGATCTAAACTCTAATTTGGGTTAAAAAGTTGTTTTTGCATGATTTTGAGAATTAACTATCTTTTATGATCAGATAACTCAAAAATCAAGATGAGTTAATTTGAGTGATTTATGGCTTTTATCCATGCACCTCCCAAGCCCTGGATTTCTATAAATTAAAGGCTTCAGCTCTTCACAAATCATCTCATATTTTGCACAATCACGCTGGAGAATTGGAATTGAAGAATCAAAGCTCTTGCGAATCGGCATTTTTGTGAGATCAATCTTATTTTTGCATTCATATTTCATATCATTATTAGATTAGCATAGCATATCAGTTTTCAATAGCATTCATATCATATCAGTTTTTATCATTCTTATTGCATAGAAAATATCAAAAATATAGATTAATTGCATTTATTCCATATCTAGAATTGCATTCAAATCCTTCATTTAGGTGTCGTCTAGGTCACTGATCTCGATTACAATCTGAGAACATTAATCTCGCACCTATTAGAAGGCATTAAATCACTTGGTTAGATAGCTTTCAATTTTGCACGATTTTGATTATCACTAACCTCTAATGTTTTACTGAGTGTTGTGTCTACAGATCAGGTACAATTTTCACACACACACACCCTCTTTCCAACAAATTTCTAGAGTAGTATTTCAAGATTACTAATAGGGGTATTTTCATCTAGTGGATTTTTGGAGGAAAAATTTGTTTGTCAAAGACCCCCATTTTTTTTCTTAATCATTTTCATGTAGGTTGGGGGGAAATATAAAAAAACTATTAATCATTGATGTTTGCAGGGGTATTTTAGTTTCTTTTAATTGTATCTTTTTAAATTGGGAAAAAATTGTATTTTGGCTTAAAAGGAACACCATATTTTCCTTTCATATTTCAATTGGTTCTTAAAAAGAACATGTGTCTTATGTGACTGGAAGACTTATTCTCATAGAGTGGACTTACTGCTAACACACACTATCTAGTCCCTTGGTTTTCATGCTCCTAGGTGCAAGAGAAAAGTGTTAGCGACACTCAAGCTTTATCTTTTTAGATGGGCTACCTCTCGAGTAGCCCATAAGGTCAGGTGAGAGGGGATGACCCAAGAAATAATGGGCTAAAGAAAATTCACTCTCAGTCATTATATAAAATGAGTGAGGCCAAAATGCCTCACTATGGGTGCTAATTGCCTACCCATGTTGATTTACATAGTACCCATGTTCTATAGGAAGAAAGACTCTTGAGGTAGAGAGCATGCATGGTTTCCTGGATGATAGTCCTAAACTAAAGAGCTAAGTGTTTTTAGTTTTCCAAAATCCTTCTTTTTTATAACTCAAGAGGCCACCCATGCCTCCAAAGACATCCCACACTCTCACATTTCTTAGTAGAGATAATATTTCCTTGGGAGTGATGCCCCAAGGAATTCAAAGTCTAGTGTGACTGAGAAGTGAGTGCACTATAAGGAAGATCCCATGCCTCTAGACTTCTAAGCTATCTACTCTAAATAAGTGCATTTTGAATTTATTTGTAGTGATAATTCAACAAATACTATCTCAATCTACCATAGGATTGTACTTATCTTTTGCATAACATAGCGTAGATCAAACTTTTTGTGTGTTGTATTTGGTATATTTTTAAAACTATAGATCTTACATTCAAAAAACACAAACACTTCTCTATCAAAACATGCTTGTTTGTATAAGTAGTTAGTCAATAGCCTAACTGGTCAAAATGTCAACTTGAAAACTATCAAATTTTTATCTAAAAAGAAAAAACAAGCAGTCTATTCGACACATTTCACAACTCTCTCGGTACCAAGGTCATCTTCAGAATTCAAACAGGATTATACCAAAATTTGTGACATTATAAAATATCTCTTTTGGGTTGGATAATCATCTTGGATTATCAATTTAATAGTTCAAATTAGTTTTTTCTTGATCTCTCTATAAAAATATTATCAAAACAATCAACCCAGACTCCATGCTTCATCTAAAGCAAGAGTCCAGTCAAATCAATATCAAACTAATTCAACTTTGAGATCGAGAGAAATCAAATTCTATCCCTAAGATTGACATTTATGAATAATAACCAAAACCTATTAGAAGAGGTGTTACCTTGTACCTTCAATAATCATATCATATCCTGTCACCAAGAGTGTAGCAAGATGTCCCTCTAGATGTACACTTTCTATTGGAGACCTGTAACCCAATCTCAAACTAGGAACAAGCCGTATGACTTGTACATCAACCCATTCCCTCTATGGGAAAATGAGAAAGATTCTAACCTCTATGATAACACAAACCCTTTTTTGTATTTAGAGAGTTTCTTTGAAATGGCACAACCACCCCCTAATTACTTTTTATTTCATGGCATAACTGAAGATGAACTTGGAGAAATAGAAAAAGATGAGTACTCTTCCTCATTAGTATATGTTGTTGTATAACGTAATTCTCAAAAATATCTAGTCTTGATTTTAGAGAAAAGGGTGAAACTCCCCTTGGTTTCAATGTATCCATGATATGGCCTGAAAACCCATTAGCAGGCCAAGACTCAACATGACCATCTCAAACATCGACTATAGTGTCACAAGTCACTTCTGCTATAGAGTCTTCATAATCAATTTCATCATCTACTCAAACATATACACAAGCTAGCTCCTCCTTTACATGGCACATGTCCAAAGCTGGAATGAAATCCCAAGTCATTCCTACTCATCAAAACATTTCAAGTTCACATCCTAGATGACTTCATCAAGCATTGGACCACATCAAGTACTCAAGACCAATTATTGGCACAAAATACTCACTATAGTCCATTTTCAATACCCAAACAATATAATAAGTTTCAATTGGATTCATACCTTGAAAAATGCAAAGAAAAATAGGATCAATATCTATCGATCCTATGTCCAACCAACCCCCATTGCGAGTTAGACTTCAGTATCAATATCGACCCCAATATGAACATTCTTAAAATTGCAACACATCATGTTTTCAACAAACACTATAACTTGGATATCAAAATCAAACCTATAGCAGATCATATGTTCCTGTACCAAAACTTCAATATCAAAGACAAGCTAACATATTTCCTACCAGACAAAAAATACCACAAGTTAATGTTAGAAACATGCCACCATCGCAAAATAATTTTGTCATGCAATGAGTTCAAAAAATGCAAAATTAGTTGCAAGATCTTCAAAATTAGGGTCAAAAGTAGTCCTACACCACAGAGGACTTATATCCCTATCTATTTGCTAATTGAATTTATAAGACTATGTTTCATGTGCATTTTATGATACCCAAGTTTTATAATATCAGGGCAAAATTAATCCTATTGAACACATTAGGGAATTCTTTGTGACCTGTATAGAAGTTTCTCCGATGGAACATACCACATGCGATTGTTTCCCCAAAGTCTATCCAGATCATAAATGGAATGGATCTTGCATCTACCCCATGTCATATAATATTGGGGTGAGTTAGTAGCAAAATTCATCACCCACTTCCATCATAAAATAGAGCAAAAAGCTAGTATCAAGGGCCTCTGTTACACAAAACATAAAGAGGGTGAATCCCTTTCCACCTTCCTACAACTATAGATAAGTACAACTATCTAAATTTCCTATGATGTTATTAAACAAGATATCATCATCATTTTCCTTGATAACCTCATCCTGGACATATCTTATATAGTCAAATTACAACTTGTTCAAAATTCCAAACAATTGATTGAAAAATTAATGCAATGCAAGAAAAACTTAATCAAAAGGGGAATCATTTCTAAACCTAATAAAAAAAAATACCACCAAAAATATTATAGATAAATCAAAGTGGCGGAATAATATCAAGAACATCACTAATGATGGTGTCATTACATGAAAATTGTCAATTACGCCCAACCTAAACTCTGTCTAAAAGGGGCACCTTTGCAAAATCAAACTCTAGTAACAAACACACCTATGGAAAGTATCCAAACGACCAACATTTTGAAATCCAACATGGAGACCTACAAGACCTCCATTCCAAAAATGATAATACACACCATTGGGAGAACCCACTGAATCAATACTGAAGAAGTTAATCCAAACAAATATGATCACTTTACCTGAGATACGAAAAATGTGAAAATGGTGTTGTTAAACGTAAATGGTGGAATGATAAATACTTCTATGAATACCATTGGGTTAAAGTTCATAAGATATCCAATTGTTATAGGCTTAAGAATATAATACAAGATATCATCAAGAAAGGTCACATTGATGTCAAGAATGCATGTCCAAGGGGGACCATAGATCATACAATCTTTAAAGATCTTTTGAAAAGTCACAATAAAGGGAAAATCCCTATGTATGGTAAACAATCCAATCAAACCATGTATATACCTCATCAAATAAAGTGATAAATTGCATCAATCCAACCAATGACCAAACCTTAACTATCAATGTTAAAGGTAACAACATTGATTGTGTTGTAACCACTCACCGCCTCAAGGTTGTCTTATAGGGGAAACCTTCAAATTCTTCTACACCTCAACTTTTGCTACACCTCCTAATCCACAATACAATATGTTGGATCACCTTAAGTGCACACCTTCCTAGATATCCATTTTTTGAGCTCCTACACATATCCACATAGCACATGAAAGCCTTGGATCAATCCCTTCAAAATGTAACTATCCCAAGGGACATAACCTCTAAAAATTTCAAAAGATGGTCAACTATGTCACCTTCCACAAGCATGCTACATTCATAGACCATGAGGTACCCCCACATAATCCTTTGTATAATGATCCCTTACATTTACAAGTGCAAGTACACAAACACACAATCCAATGAGTCCTCATAGAGGGTGGGTTAGGACTAGACATTTATACTTTAAAAGTCATAAAATTATTGTGGTACTTAGATTCAAGTGTTGACATTAGTAGAAAGATAAACATAAGAGCCTATGACAAAGTATAAATATCTTAAAAAGGTATCTTTATCTTTCCCATAAGGGTAGGATAAGTTGTCAAGAATACAACATTCCAAATCCTAGATCTAGAGCTGGGATACAATATGCTATTAGGATATCATTGGATACATGAGACGTAGGAGGTACCTTCTACTTACCACCAATGCATTCAATTTTGTCATCAAGGCATGAAAATAATTATAGAAGAAAATCCAAATCCATTCCAATATTTTTTTAACTTAAGGGGTAGCATTGAAAACCATGTACTTGTGAATCAAGAAGCATGTCCACCATCTACTTCTACTTCAATCCAAAACAACACACCAAGATCAAGGATAAAAATATTAGTCACAAATAAAGGATGTGATGAGTATCATTATAAAAAATCCTTCACTATCACCAACCCCCCTCTATCTCGTAAGTCATATGGTTGACTAAGACCCATCCAAATGGTAGAGCATATTCAAATAGAATTATCTATCATTTTTAAATGTCCACCCTCTGCAACATTCATCACATGGGGGGAACTAAGTGAAGAAAACTTAGAAGGAGATATTAGTATATGATTGTACCGAGACCTTCAAGATACACCACTAGTGGAATTGGTACTTACTCAATATGGGAATGTGTTTTCAATGTTGCAATGATTTGGGTATACTAGTACTATAGGTCTAGGATCATAACAACAAGGAATGGTAGAACTTATTTTGCCACATACAAAAAGAAATAGAAAAGGATTAGGATACGGTGAATCCTAGTAAAGTGTTGTCATTCATGAAGTTCCACACAAAAACATGAGGTTTTTGAGAAAAATAATGGACAAGGATATGGACATACCCAAATTAGTAGCATACTTCAATAGTTACTACCACAAGAAATGGAAACCGCAAACACATGATTATCCCTTGAGAAGGAAGCATTGGTGTATGTTGAAGATGAGATACTTGATGGGCATGACATTGAAACTGATTATAATGAGTATGAGTGGGATAGCCCTCATACCATAAGTATCTTCATCGTAGATGAAATATTTGACCAAATTATCCTAGTAGATGAACCCTATGTAGACAAACATGTTGATGTCAATTTTATAAGTCATCTATCTACCTCACATTCTCATTTTATTGGAACCATCATTTCTATTCCCTTATCTCACACTAAGTCTCAACCTAATACTGACTTATGCTTGGTGTACAATAAGAAAATGATGAAATAATGCAAATAGGTAAATCGCTTCTCCTTTTCATGAATTGAACATTTTGAAAGGAAGATGCCCCACTAGGTTCAAGAGGAGACTCAAATGCTAAGTGGGAAAATGATCCTTCACTAAAATATATAATGATGAAAATGGAAATGATGCAATGATGTAATGAAGATGACTAATTAGATGAGTTACTAAAAACTTGGAAATAATAGACTAATACAGACTAAAAATGAGCATAAATGTTTAGAAACAAAAACCATAGCACAAATTTGACCTGTGTGTGAAATGTAACCTAAAAATGTAGGGGACAGGGTGGGAACCCACTATGTACTTGGGAACAAAACACCAACGACATTCTGTACATGGTGATTTTGGCTTTAAAAAATTGGGGTCCTCCGACTATGTCCGATCTTTTTGGAGTTCATCCGAAAGATCCTAAACTATTCCTGCACACTAAAAAATAGGGAAAAGGTTGTCTAAAGGGCTTTATCTTGGTCAAAACCTTGTTTAGGAGTCAACCTTGAAAATGGAAAGAAATTACATAAAAGAAAGTATGTAAACAGGTAATTGTTTGATTTAACTTGCATAAAATGCCATGGATTGATGTAGAAATCACTCATATCCATGAAGACTCTTGAATGTACTTTAAATCCAAAGATTTGACCTTGGAGTGTGATGTAGGATCAAGTATTCTCTCACAAATTCATAGGTTTATGAATGCCACTCCTACATCTTGAATGTAGATATGCTTGACAATCACTTGCAATGAAGAAGGAACATGAATGGAAGGAAGGATCTTCTTGCTTTGTTGGGAATTAATCTACATGGCCATTATGAGAGAGAAACTTTATTCAATTGGAGAATATTTACTTTGAATTGTCTAATATATGAATAGAATTATCATTTTTGTTTAATTTTATCTTTTTTAAATCAACTTCCTCCTTTGGGCTATGCATAGGATGATCAAAGGGAATCAAAGAATTATTAGGTGTTTTGGGAGAAGAAATGTTTTGTGAAGCATGTTGACGGGCTCTAGCACATCATTTATCACAACCATCATGAGCACAATAGCTATGCTTGGTTTTATCTAGAGATTTGGCTTGGTTCAGGATCAATCAACATTAGGTCATTTTATTCTTTAGGAGGAATAATGAAATGACCCACACTAGGTTGAGAGATAATGAGAGGATGATAATTAGATAAGATAACTAAAGGTGGATCTCAGACCTAAAGTAGAAATTCTCCTACACCATGTGCTAAAATGAAATGTAAACTCCTAGGTGTCTCAATGAAAACTAGTATGCAATGCATTATTCTAAGTAAACTTAAGTAAAGTGTAATTAGTGAATAATTAATTACACCAACAATCCTAATAGTATCTAGTATTGTTCTATTTCTTTTCTCTGCAACACTATTCTGTTGTGGGATTCATGGTGCAGACATTTTCCTTTTTATCTCATGCTCTTCACAAAATGCATTAAATTCTTTAGATGTAAACTCTCCACCTCGATCAAATCTCAAGCATTTCATCTTCATACCTATTTCAGTCTTTACCATAGCTTTGAAAATCTTCAATTTGTCAAAGGCTTCAAATTTGTCTTTTAAAAATGTAACCCACATCATTATTGAGTAATCATCAATGAATAATATGAAATACCTATCTCCATAATAACTTCCAGTTCTAGCAGGGCCACACAAATCAGTATGTACTAGATCTAACAATCCACTTGAAGAATAAGTGTTTCTTTTGAAATTAGATTTAGTTAGCTTACCCAACTAACATTTTTTACATATTGCATTAGTAGACTTCGACAATTTAGGTAAATCTGTCACTGCTTTAGTAGTGCTTATCTTCACAATGTTATCAAAGTTTACATGACAAAATCTTTTGTGCCATAACCAATTGTCATCAACTTGAGAAATCAGTCATATATTCTCTACACTATTCAAATGAAATAAATTACCTTTGGTCTTTGTCCTTGATGCAATCTCAACTCCTAAACTTCCAATGATTTTGCACTTTCTATCCTTGAATTGTAGATTATAACCTTTGTCAACTAGTTGTTTGACACTCAAAAGGTTTTATTTTAAACCATCAACATATAAAACATCATCAGTGTTAGTCTTACCATCAAGTGTAATGGAACCTCTACCTTTGATCATACAAGGAGTATTGTTATCAAATCCAACAACACCACCATCATACCTCTCCAACTTCACAAATTTTCTCTTATCTCTAGTCATGTGATGTAAACAACTGTTCTTTATCACCCATTCATACTTTTCTTCAAAAAGTGTAACCAAGGATTTTACTTCATTTAGGAAACTAGGATTCTCTTCTTTAATAGAAATAAACACAATCTCATCTTCACTCTTTTCAAACTCATCATCAATTGCACCTTCACTAGAAACAAAATAACACTTCTAATATTTAAATTGAAATTTCCTAGGCTTATACTTTCATACTCTCTTAGGACATCTAGAAGAAAAATGACCAATTTTATTACATGAAAAACATTTCAAAGGTAACTTCCTTTCATACTTACCAACTCCCTTAGGAAGTCTGGTGTAGGAGCACACCTAGGCTAACCTCCATGTTAGAGTTATTTTGGCTTGTACTTGACTCTAGCCAAGTCAAGAAGAGTAGTGTGTTTGTTTTAAGACCTTAGAAGGTCATTTTATATGTAGGCTAAGTGAGTTAGTCACTAGGACTAAGGTCACACAAATAGCCAATGTTAGTAGTCTTTAATTCTTAGTGTTACTAGTTTGGGATAGAGTCTTCAATGTGTCTTAGGCACATAAATGATGTTAATGGATGTTATAGAGATGCTATAGGGTCATTAAATGAGTTGGTTCCTCAGATTCTATAAAGCATAGAGGTCCTACAAAATAGGATCAAGGCATAGAGAAAGATGCCAAATGTTGTTGAGAAGTTGTCATGACAATATTTGCAATTATTGCAAATGTTGCATGCAACTAGGTTATCCTTGGATTCCCTTGAGTATAGGAGGTGGAGATCAGCCAATAGGCCCTAAAAACATGGAGATGGAATCTACTATTTGCCAAGATTCGAATCTCAATGTTAGTGATGCATTGTAATAGTTAGTGATTGTTGAATATAGCTCTGCAACAGTGTTACAGTGAATATATCAAGCTTTTGTGTTGACAGTCATGTGAAATGGATTAAGAGACTAAAACTAGTGATTGATTAGTAATATTTGATAAGTTTTAAGAGTTTTTCATTTAGGAATCTAGTTGTTTTGAGTAGATATATTGCATTGAATAAATTGTTTTTGTTCTAGAGTTCTCACTGGTCCTATTTTGACCAATCGGTGCTTTCATGGCTCCCCCATGAAATCTAGCCATGGGAAACACCTAAGGGTAGATGGAAATACTAGGGGAGTCATTAGTGTACATATGTTTAGGATTAGGATTTGTCAAAGTTTGGAGAGATATTTTTACCACTAGGCCCTAGGCAAGTAGACAGAGCCCGGTTAGAGGTCTAGGAATGACAGTTTGAAGATTTCTTGCAGGTTAGGAAGGTACTGTATGGAACATGTACATTTTCTAAAAGGTGTTCATCATATTTTGACATACTATGAAGATTGGGTTCATACCAATCACTTAGATTGAGTTTTGAGCAAGATTCATACTAGGATACAGCCAGTCCTAGAAAATAGGTTAATTAGCCCTGTTTGTCCTAGTTTGTAGGAAGGTGGTGTAAGGAGGCTACCAGGATCTAAAACTTGCAAAATATTTTATAAGAGCCAAAAGGGTATCCAAATCCCCAATTGGTTTTGTAGGTTGTTTGAAGAATTTTGAAAAGAAAGGACAAAAGCCTCTGCAAAAAGCTACAAGGATTAGACATATTTTTAAGGTCTCTAAATGATGAACCATTGAAGCCGGTAAGGATATGATTCAAGATCCTTCCAAAATGGATCAAATTGACAAAGTTATGAAATTTTTCATAAGGATGGACACCCCTACAATGAAGAATGAATTTTGTGATAAATTAGCACTTAGAGCTTTCGAAGTGAAGGTGAAGGATCTATAAGGTGTTAGTCTTTCAAGGTTAAGCACAAAGGTTAAGAAATCTTAGAGAAGAGTTAGGATTGGGCTTAGTTAATCATCTAAACCAATCAGGACCTAGAGGAGTCTAGGTTCCTAGAAGGGACAAGCTAGGTCTCTTAGTTGTAGTGCAGGCAAGCCTTGGAACACTCCCATCATATTGGTATCAGAGCTTGAATTAATCAGGCTTTTGGTGGATGTTGCAGCCTACTAAATTAGTGGGAGAAAATACACCAATTGGATTAGTGGAAGACAAAACCATGGTGACTAACACTGAGTTAGCCAAGAAGGTTTAGGAACAAGAAGAAGATAACAAGTTGCTAAGGGAAAGACTAGCTCAAATGGAGCAGCTCTTGGGTGAAGTCCAAGACAAAGTTGATAAGGTCAAAGAAAAAATTGACCAAAAGGAAGAAGCTGAAGCAAGGGAGAAGGAATTAGAGTTGGAGGAGGAAGAACCAACACCTGACCCTGTTCTTCCTAAAGAGCCATTCTTAAAAGCATTGAAGGCATTAGTAGCAAAGCTTTGGAAGGTGTGCCACTATTTAGTGGACAAATGGATCTAGATTCAGTTGTGGATTGGATTGATAACATTGAGAACCATTTTGAATGTGATGGTATCTCTGAGGCACAAAATTTTTGTAGTGGCCAAGTCTAGACTAAGAGGTTATGCTCTTACTTGGTGGAAGTTTGTGCAAACTGAGAGAGAAAAGGATGGAAAAGGTCTTATAATGATATGGAAGGTCATGGTAACCAAAGTGAAGAAAACCTACCTTCCTGATGACTATGAAGTTCAGCTTCATAGGAGGAGACACAATCTTAGACAAAAAGATTTAGATGTCCAAGCATACACCGAGGAGTTTCTAAAGTTATGTTTGAGATCTAAGGTAGTTGAAGAGGAAAGAATCAAGCTTGCAAGGTACTTGAATGGCCTCAAATGGTCTATTCAAGAAGAGATGAGTCTAGTGAACTTCAAAACCATTCACCAATGCTATCAAATAGCCTTGAAGATAGAAGAGAAAAGCAAAAGGAAACAAGAAACCTCCAAAGGTAAAGGTAAAGTCAAGGATAGTAGAGGGCAAAGAGGTGGTTATGGTGGGAGAATTTTTGAAACAAGGACTCAAGGAGACATAAAATTTAGTGAGAAACAAGAAGGAAGCTCTAGTAGAGGTGGTAGAGGAAGGAGTTCTAACTCTAGCTCTAGAGGAAGGAATGGTGGACAAGGAGAAAGAGGAAACTACTTTGCCAATATGAAGTGCTACCATTGCAATCAAATGGGGCGCCCTGCCTATAGATGTCTAGAGAAAGGTAGTTCTTCACAAGGAGGTGACAAGAGAGCTAACCTAGTCTAAGATGAGTTTAATGTAGTAGAGAAGTATGTTGAAGTACCACTGAATTCAGAGGAAGGAGAGAATCTTATGATGAGGAGAACTTTGATCAAGGAGCCGATGAAGGAAGAGCCAAGCCAAAGGAGGTCTTTGTTTAGGATAAAGTGCAAAATGATGGGGAAAGTATGTAGGGTCATCATTGACTCAGTCTCTATTGACAATATTGTGTCAAAAGAAGCAGTCAGCAAGCTAAAGTTGACAAGGATACCCCACACCAATCCTTACAAGGTCACTTGGCTCAATAAAGGCCAACATGTGTTAGTGAATGAACAAGAATGGGTGGAGTTCTCCATTGGTAGGTACAAAGACAAAGTTTTATGTGATGTGTTGCCTATGGATGCATGCCATTTTCTCCTAGGTAGACCATGGCAATTTGACTACCAAGCCATACATGATGGAGGAAAGAATTCTTATTCTTTCAAGAAGGACAATGTAACCTTCAAAATACAGTCATTATTGGAGGATGTTGAGGTGAAGACAGTAGGTCCAAATGTACTTATGGTGGGTGAAAAAGAGTTCTTACAAACCATGGAAGAGAGTGAAGGTGTAGGCTTTGCATTGGTTCTAAGACCAAAGGAGTTAGATGAAGACAAGGTGGCTAAGAAGACAGAATTACCAAAGGAAATTCAAAGCATGCTACAGACTTACCAAGGCATAGTTAGTGATGGGAAACCATCACCCTTACCCCCTAAAAGAGCCATAAGTCATAGGATAGACCTTATCCCAAGAGCTACCCTTCCTAATAAAGTAGCCTACAAGATGACCCCTCAACAAAATGAGGAAACAGCAAGACAAATACAAGAAATCCTAAACCAAGGCCTAATTGGGAAGAGCTTTAGTCCATGTGCCATACCCACTGTACTTGCACCTAAGAAAGGAGGAACTTGGAGGCTTTGTACTGATTCAAGGGCTATCAATAGGATAACTATAAGGTATAGGTTCTCTATCCCTAGGATTGAAGACTTAATGGATTGTCTAGGTGAAGCCAAGTACTATAGCAAGATAGACTTGAAGAGTGGCTATCACCAAATAAGAATACATGAAGGAGATGAGTGGAAAAAAGCCTTCAAGACCAATGAAGGGCTGTATGAATGGCTTGTCATGCCATTTGGATTATCTAATGGCCCCTCCACATTCATGAGGCTCATGAATGAAGTTCTCAAAGACTACATAGGCAAGTTTGTAGTAGTATATCTAGATGATATACTAATTTTTAGCAAGACAAGGAGTGAGCACCTATAACATCTTGAGATTATTTTCAAGAAGCTACATGATGAGAAGTTGATGATCAACTTGGAGAAGTGTGAGTTCATCAAAACAAAGCTAGTGTACCTTGGATTTGTTCTATCACATGGCAATCTGAAAATGGACAAAAGTAAAGTGGAGGCTATCATGAATTGACCTACTCCAAGGACAACAATAGAGGTAAGGAGTTTTCATGGCCTTGCACAATATTATAGGAAATTCATAAGGCATTTTAGTTCAATTTGTGCTCCTATGTTAGATACTATTAAGGGAGGCATGAAAACCAAGTTTATATGGAATGAGCATGCTAACAAAAGCTTTGAGTTGTTGAAGGAGAAGATAGCTACCCAACCTTTTTTAGTGTTGCCAAGCTTTGAGAAGATTTTCACCATTGAGTGTGATGCTAGCAATGTGGCAATTGGGGCTATTCTAAGCCAAGAAGGTAGACCAGTGGCTTTCCATTCAGAGAAGTTGAGTGAGGCTAAGAAGAAATACTCTTCATATGACCTTGGGATGTATGCATTGGTCCAAGCTCTAAGGAAATGGAGGCACTACTTTCTTCCCAAGGAATTAATAGTGCATTCAAACAACCAAGCACTTAGTTTCCTGAATTCACAAGAGAAGTTGAGTCACAAGCACATGAAGTGGGCTGAGTACCTACAAGCTTATACCTTTAATATCAAGCACAAGAAAGGTGGCTTCAATAAAGTGGCAGATGCATTGTCTAGAAGAGCTCTCACAATCCAAGAAATTCAATTGAAGAGCATGGGAATAGATCACTTCAAGGATCTATATGCAAATGATGAAGATTTTGTAGATATTTATAAGGTATGTGCTGAATACAAGAATCATTTTCATAGTAGATATGCTAAGTATACTTTGCAAAGTGATCTTTTGTTTAAGGGGAATCAACTATGTGTTCCTAGAGGCTCTATTAGAGAGAACTTAATACAAGAAAAGCATAATGGTGCTTTGAGTGGTCACTTTGGGATCCTAAGACTCAAGAATTTGTTCAAAGGTTCTATTATTGGCCAAGGATGAATCTTGATATTAGGAGGTATGTGGAAAGTTGTGTTGTATGTCAAAAGGCCAAGGGCACTTCTTCAAATGCAGGTCTTTATCAACCACTACCTATTCCTACTAGGCCATGGGAATGCTTGACTATGGATTTTGTAGTAGGGTTACCCAAGACAAGACAAGGTATGGACAATGTTTATGTGGTTGTGGATAGATTTAGCAAGATGGCTCACTTTGTGCCATGCAAGACCACTAATGATGCTAGTCAAATAGCCTCTCTTTTCTTCAAAGAGATAGTGATAATTCATGGGTTACCTATCAGCATTGTCTCAGACAGAGACACTAAATTCATGAGTCATTTTTGGAAGACTCTTTGGCAAAGGTTAGGCACTAACTTGTCCTTTGGATTGGCCTACCATCCCCAAACTGATGGTCAGACTGAGGTTGTCAATAGAAGCCTTGGAAATTTGCTAAGGTGCTTGACCAAGGAGTATGGTCAACAATAGGATTAGTTGATTGGGCAAGCTGAATATGCCTACAATAACACCATAAATAGATCCATAGGGAAGAGTCCCTTTGAAATAGTCTATGGACTACATCCTAGAGGTGTTTGTGAACTAAGAAATTTGAAGGATGGAGTGAAGGGAAGTGGATATGCTGATGACTTTGCATATGCTATGCAGGAGATACATGAAACAATGAGGAAGAACTTGACAAAGAACACCCCAAAACACAAAGCCAAGGTGGATGAAAGTACAAAGACAGTTTAGTTTAATGTGGTTGACTTGGTTATGGTGCATCTTAACAAGTCAAGACTGCAAAAGGGAGTCCCTCACAAGTTTTAGATGAGAAGGATAGGTCCCTGTCCTATTTTGGCTAAGTATGGGGATAATGCATTCAGATTTGAGCTGCCGGAAGATAGTGGACTGTCTCCTATCTTCAACATTGCAGACTTGGTCCATTACAAAGGACCACATCAAGATATGGATCAAAACCTTCAAGAAGTGATCAGAGATGTGGAAGATCTACAATTACTTACTGCTACAGTCACAGGGGCTGACAATGTGTTGGACACAAGGGTCTATAAAAAGACTAGGACCAAGGAGTATAAAGAAAATCTCATTAAGAAGCATGGACAGACTAATGCTGATGCAGTCTGGATAAAGGAATCAGAATTCAAGAAAATGGGGATTGATCCAAGCATCATCAATCCAAGGTTGGATTGAACTTTTTGTTTTGGGGAGGATGGTGCAGGAGCACACCTAGGCTAACCTCCATGTTAGAGTTATTTTCACTTGTACTTAACTCTAGCCAAGTCAAGAAGAGTAGTGTGTTTTTTTTAAGACCTTAGAAGTTCATTTTCTATGTAGGCTAAGTGAGTTAGTCACTAGGACTAAGGTCACACAAATAGCCAATGTTAGTAGTCTTTAATTCTTAGTGTTAATAGTTTGGGATAGAGTCTTCAATGTGTCTTAGGCACATAAATGATGTTAATGGATGTTATAGAGATCCTATAGGGTCATTAAATGATTTGGTTCCTTAGAATCTAGAAAGGATAGAAGTCCTAAGAAATTGGATCAAGGCATAGAGAAAGATGCCAAATGTTGTTGAGAAGTTGTCAGGACAACATTTGCAATTATTGCAAATGTTGCATGCAACTTGGTTATCCTTGGATTCCCTTGAGTATAGGAGGTGGAGATCGGCCAATAGGCCCTAAAAACATGGAGATGGCATCTACTATTAGCCAAGACTCAAATTTTGAGGTTAGTGATGCATTATAATAGTTAGTGATTGTTGAATATAGCTCTGCAACAGTGTTATAGTGAATATCTCGAGCTTTTGTGTTGACAGTCATGTGAAATGGATTGAGAGACTAAAACTAGTGATTGATTAGTGTTCTTCGATAAGTTTTAAGAGTTTTTCATTTAGGAATCTAGTTGTTTTGAGTAGATATATTGCATTGAATAAATTATTTTTGTTCTAGAGTTCTCACTGGTCCTGTTTCGACCAGTCAGTGCTTTCATGGCTCCCCCATGAAATCTAGCCATGGGAAACACCTAAGGGCAGATGGAAATACTAGGGGAGTCATTAGTGTACATATTTTTAGGATTAGGAGTTGTCAAAGTTTGGAGAGCTATTTTTATCACTAGGCCCTAGGCAAGCAGACAGAGCCCGGTTAGAGGTCTAGGAATGATAGTTTGAAGATTTCTTGTAGGTTAGGAAGGTACTGTATAGCACAGGTATAGTTTCTAGAAGGTGTTCATCATATCTTGACATAAGATGAAGATTGGGTTCATACCAATCACTTAGATTGAGTTTTGAGCAAGATTCATACTAGGATACAACCAGTCCTAGAAAATAGGTCAATTAGCCCTATTTGTCCTAGTTTGTAGGAAGGTGGTGTACGGAGGCTACCAAGATCTAAAACTTGCATAATCTTTAGTAAGAGCCAAAAGGGTATCCAAATCTCCAATTGGTTTTGCAGTTTGTTTAAATAATTTTGAAAAGAAAGGACAAAAGCCTTTGCAAAAGGCTACAAGGATTAGGCCTATTTTTAAGGTCTCTAAATGATGAACCATTGAAGCCGGTAAGGATACGATTCAAGATCCTTCCAAATTGGATCAAATTGAAAAAGTTATGAAAGTTTTCATAAGGATGGACACCCCTGCAATGAAGAATGAAGTTTGTGATAAAGTAGCACTTAGAGCTTTCTAAGTGAAGGTGAAGGATTGTACTATCTATAAGGTGTTAGTCTTTCAAGGTTAATCACAAAGGTTAAGAACTCTTAGATAAGAGTTAGGATTGGGCTTAGTTAATCATCTAAACAAGCTAGGTCTCTTAGTTGCAGTGCAGGCAAGCCTTGGAACACTCACATCAAAGTCTCTTGGCGATTAGGGCTTCAATGTCTTCAATATTTCTCTCCTCTTCTTCAATTTCTTCCAATTCTTTTGCATATTTAGATCCATGCTTTGGCGACCTTACTCCAAGGTCATATATTTTCCTATTATTAGATATATTAACTTTAAATGTAGATTCAACTTTAGGAAGGTTATCACCGAATTCTCTCATTTCAAAGGCAAATAAATTACCAAATAATGTGTCTCTTGTTACTGGTACCACGGTCCTGATCTCTTCAATAGAAGAAACCTTGTGATTGTAAGAAGATGGCAAGGATATATGTATCTTAGAAACAATTTCATCTTCCTCCAATGTTCCACCAAGGCATCTGATCCCACAAACAAGCTCATTTATCTTTAGTATGTAAGAACTAATATTTTTATCCTTGCTCATCTTCAATGCTTCATATTTCCCTTTTGAACTTTGTAGCTTGGCTTGCTTCACACATGCATCTCCTTCATGAAAAACTTATAACTTTGTCCATATATGATGTGCAATCGCTAATTACATGACATTTGTATATTATGTATCTAACAAGGTGCTCAATAATGCTTATTTTTCTCTAACATTGTACTCAAATTATTTCTTCTCATCAACAGTAGTAGTAGTAAGATCCATAGGAGGATTGTGATTCTTCTTGGTGATCTCCCAATAATCTTTCTCTGATGTATCAAAGTGCTATAAAAAAGACACTTAGCTGGAGCAGTCTTTAAAAATAGGCAGTTTAAAGTTTAGGATTTTCCATGTCAAAATTTGAGCATTAGCTTTATCTCTAGACCTCCATGTTTGAACACTTAACTTCATCCACATGAATTTGAAGGAAGAAATGTGAAAAGGGGGGGACGAAACAACTGGTAGAGGGAAGAACAACTCTACAAGGTAGTGACAAGGGCATGGTGGAAGACATAGCAAAAAACACCCTATGAGTAGGTGGAGAATGAGGAGACATTTATGTTTCCAAATCATGTAGAATAGATTGGTGCAACATAGTGATTATTTTCCATCTCTTCAAAAACATTTAAAGCGTTGTCCAAAATCACCACTCAAATTATGCAAAATATTTTTAAATTAGTAAAAAAATAACCCTAATATGGAACACATAAGACATGCTTAAAAAATACACAATATGAAGGAAATACACAATATGAAGGCCTTTTTAACATCTCTAACCTTTAGGTCATAATAAATAAATTATTTATTCTTAAGTAGAAAAGACATATCTTATTGTAGGAAAATGAAACAACTTCTTTAAAATATTCAAAGGATAAACTAATTAGAATAAAATTACTAGATAAAGAGTTGAAAAAAAAATAAAAAATTATTTGTGTTAAATGAAAAAGCAAAAGACTATATGATGAAATGGAAACGAGATGGATATAAGATTTTATACTTTGAAATCAATGAAAGGTGAAGTAAATTGATACAAAGTTGTGATTGAACAAATGTAAGAATTTAGTATAATATTTTTTATCATGAAAGGATTAACAATTACGAAATTATTAGCTTTAAAATATGAACATTTTAATTTTTGAAATAGAGAATAAGATAGTTCTTATGATTTAGTCTAGATAAACATAATTATTGCTATAATCTAAATCATGATAAAAAATATTCCAAGAAATTAATCATAAGTATTATAAGTAAAATGATAAAACATAATAAAACATTGAATCATTAAATTATTTTTACTAAAACCATACATTAAAATAGTCTACAAAAAATCATGTAAATAAAAGCATCCATTGCATTTTTTATTATAACACTTAACAAATCAAGTTAAGTCCCTTCAATGAAAGCAAAGCAATATTAAAAAACAAACACAATATCCCTTGGAACCATAAAAAAATTATCATTCACAATTTAGGCCGTGTCCCAAGTTGTTGTTCATAATGGATGTTAGTGATTCCATTATGGCATACATATTTAATGTCTAGCCTTTGGAAGCACTCAAATATTTTGTTTTTTAGTTAGAAGAATAACATAATTGGGCTTATGATGTAAGATAAAGCTTCATGCTTTGTGTAGGTAAACCTAAAAAATTCATACCCTCATATTTTATCATGAATAATAGGAAAAGGTGGACTATGACATTCACAACACAAATGGTAATAATAAAATGAATAATTTGTTTTAAGGTACTGATAATAGGGTTGTTTGTATTGATGTTAACATCTTGCCCATAAAGTTTGTAAACAACTCATTGTTTGACAAACTTTCACGGGCCAAATGTAGGGAGATAATAATTTCAAAATATGCATAGGATTACCAAGTAAAGAATCCATTGCCATTTATTCCAATCATTAAGTTTTCCTAGTTATGCACTCATGTGATTGTGGAACTGAGGAAATTATTCACCCTTTGGGCAAAATAAGCCACAAAAAGTGATTTTGAATTCCCTTGATTTTGTTTATCTACCAAACCAAAGAAAGAGATGTTTTGGTGGAGTAAGGGATGTCCATGAAATGTACAAGGAAACCAAACTTGGAGGTTCTTGAGAGCAACATGGGAAGATCCAATTATCACCATTACAAAAATAACTAAAATTATAATAATGAGTTGGCTATGATGTTGAAATGAAGAGTATAATAATGAGTTGGCTATGATGTTGAAATGAAGAGAAGTGACTATTGACCATTCCAACTTTATGACACATGAAATGAGGTGATTTGTAGAACTTGTCTTAGATTGTGAAGAAGGGAATAATATATTTAAGTTTTTTTTTAAATGAATAAAAAATTGTTAAAATTTTTGAAAAGAGTTATTATGGTGATTTATTAAAGAAAATGGATGGAAAGAAATTGCATTTTTCAAAATTTAAATAAGTTAAGATTTTAAATAACTTAAATTAAAAAAATGTAATTAAATTATTATGCAATAAGAGTTATTAAATTAGTTGGAAGAGGTGGTGGATTGTGATAAAAGATGTAGTGGATTATGATATGAGGGTTTTTTCATACCATTTGGGAGGTCATATTTATTCCTAATGACTCTATTTTGTTTCTCATCAAGTTGTGTGTCATTTCTTGAGAAAAGAGCAATCTTAGGAACTCATTACTTAGCCCCCCAATAGGGTTTACATTTTTCAAAACCATTAGACCCTTCTCACTAATGTGACTTATGTTTGTCCCTCGACATGGTCTTCTTAGTAGCAGTCATGTTTCTCTTTGAGGTGAGAGAAAGCTTAGTAACCCATATAATGCATCCAAAAGAGCTAGAAATAGATTTATTCATTGTAGTAACTATAGCCAAAGTGAAGAAGCTATAATTCTCTTTAATACAAGTACAAAAACATTGTTACACTAAAAATATGTGGTCGCATCAACGTGGAAAATATTTCCAAATAAACTCTCATATCAAGTGTATGGCACCATGAACCATCTTGAAACCTTATTTGTTAAAAAAAAACTTGCACCCCTACATCATTCATACCAAACCTAGGATGTACAAAAATCTAGAGAGGCCTCTAATCATCACATCATTAAAATAGACCTTGACTTGGTCATCACAAATAATATTGATGAAAATATTGTCACAAGGTAAAGCTTTCTACGATTGATATTTTCCAACTCTATAAAAAACTCTTCTTGTGGGGATTCATGCAAAGATAAGTGTTAAAGCTAGTCAACAATGCATCCTCAAAGTTATGTGTAACAGGGCTACTCCAAAAATATTGGATTCATCTTTAGAGTTTTTTTAATGTACATCATTGTAGGATCCACTCCTTTCTTTTGTCTTCTCTTTGCAATCCTTTAAAACATGGTCTTTCTTACCACAATTTGAATATTTCACCTTTGATTTGTCAAGAGACTCTTTCTCTATATTTTTATCCTTCTTGCCTCTTTCTTTTAATCTACCATAGACAACCAAGGCATTTATGATGGTTTTTTGGTTTATCTACTTCATATCATTTAAAAGAACAATTACCAACTCTTCAAGTGTAAATTAAGTGGTGGTGTTAATTTCTTTTTTAGATCAGTGTACACTTATTCATTTTTTATTTTAATAATGACCAATTAATTGCATTCACACATGTATTGATGTTTGTACATGTATAATATTTTGTAGGTATAATTAGCATAGCATACTACCTCTAGTGTGGGTTCAGAGTGTGTTGGCCAGAGAGATTTGTTGGATGCAACACCTACTATGTTAGATAACTGAGAGGGGGTTGAATCGGTTAATTCCAGTTATCCTACAGTCCCAAATCTCCTATATGTATATATTTAAACTTTTTAATCAAATTATCAACTTGGTAAGCTATCAACAATATATTTCTCTTCATCTACCGATTGACAGCAAATTCAATATTGTATTTACCGATCTCACTAGTTATCAAATGTGTAAAGTAAAATAACAATTCAATCACATCAAATACACATAACACATAGATTTTTAACATGGAAAACCTATTAGGGGAAAAACCACCTGAGACCAATAACCCAAAATAATTCACTCTTCTAAAGTGAGCTCGGTTAGGAGCCAACCCTGTCAAAGGTTACAAAAAACACTGTAAGGTGTGACCTAGTTAGAGGATTTATCACTAATAGTTCTCCCTTTACTAGCATTCACTATGGGGTCAACAAAAAAAAAATCAACATTCATTGAATGTCATATTGAAATACAAAAAGACTGTTAAGTCCACTCGGTTAAGGTATTTTGTTGTAACAATGGTTAAACTGATACAGTAATGATCTTATTCAAATACAACTAAGATTTGTAGATTTTTAGATATATGCTAAGCTCAAAATACCTCCTCTGATCAATAATCAATTCAATCCTTCATATCCTCCAACTTATTCCACTCGGTGAATAATTTTCTCATGCTCGGTAATGTCTGCAATTCAACTCGGATCTATCTTCAACCAATTTGATCAGTGGTGCATGAAAATAGTCCTTTCACATGAATTCTCTTGCAATATCAATAATCTCAAACTCAATATTGAATCTCATGTCTCTTTAGATAGACAACATAAACCATTTTCTTTTCATCCGTTAGATTTTGCCTCTTAATCTTCATCATTCATTTTTTCGATTTAACCTTCCTCGGTAGTTGTGTCTATAACACATTTCATTCTTCTTCATCCGATCAATTTTGAATTTTTTTAGTCGTTAGATCATCATAACAAAATTTATCTTCTACCTTGGAATCATAAGCAATTGTCTAGCTCATCAATTCAGTCGGTTGTTATAAACTTTATTTGTTTCTTTCACTCGGTCAATACCAGAATGTGTCGATGAATACTTGCTCGGTTAATACTATACTCAGTCTACACTACACTAGCTCAGTGTATACAGAAATCTTCAATTACCGACCACATAAACTTGTTCAGTTTTGATCTTCAATACATCAAAAAATTATGTAATGCAATCAAGTCGACAACATGATGCCATAGACTCATCAATAAGTTACCCAATGTATACCATAGCCATATATTTCATATCCATCTCATTTTCATGTAGATATCTCATTCCTTTACCATTTTCTTTCTTCAGATGTTTGTAACCAACATGATAAGTATAGTCAAAACTAGTTGACATCAATGACAATACATTGACTGATTTAATTGCCTTACATATCACTTTAGTAGCTTGGTGACCTTCAATCACTGTCTTTTACTTATCCATTCATTCCATCAAGATATTCAATCAGTTGTAGGTTATCAATCTCTCCCTTTGGCATTGATGGAAACACAATATGAAATATGTCATAGAATACGAAACATTTGTTCTATAACTCTGTAGGTAAATATTGTAGCTCAGTAAGCTCTCCCTAGCTTGTTCATTTAATATGTTTAATCACTACACAACATTTCATGCAGACTCTCCCTGCGGGTTTGATCTTATTCTTTTTCCTGTGTGATTGTTCTCTCCCTTTTGCTTCTCTCCCTTTGGATAAATATTTCATTGATTCCTTCTCTCCCTTTAACAACAATGCCAAAAAGAATAAACAGCTCTGTAGTAGCCAAAATATTATCTCTAGTGTTCGGTTCAGATCAAGTACCTTCATGTACCGATATGCAGTGTTCTTTGTTCTAGCTTTCACAACCTTAGAAAACCTAAAGTGTGAACAATATGCATCAACATCATTTGATATTCTGATAAATTATAGGTTGATGCAACCTCCTAATTACCTTAGTGACCGATAGACAGGGGATGGACCCCTAGTCTAGTCCTCAAGTACTCAAATCTATCCTTAGGTAAGGGTTTGGTAAATATATCTGCAAGTTGTTCTTTTGATTTCACAAACTTTAGTTTCACTTGCTTTTCTTGTACTTGTTCCCTCAAGTAGTGATACTTTATAGATATATGTTTGGTCTTTGCATGCATCACTGGATTCTTAGAAATGTTTATAGCCCTTGTGTTGTCACAATATATTATCACTGGATCAGTGATCTCTTCATTCATCCATTTCAAAAGTTATTTTATCCATGCAATATTTGAACAATTAGCAGCAACAACATATTGTGCTTCGGCAGTGGACTGGGAAATGCATCCTTGTTTCTTGCTTATCCAAATAACTAATATTTCTCCCAAAAAGAATGCTCCATCGGCAGTGTTCTTTCTATCATCAATGTTTCCAGTTCAATCTCCATCGGTGTAAACTTGTAGATCAAAATTACCCTCTTTCTTGTACCATAAACCATAGTTCTCTGTGTTTTTCAAGTATCTCATAATCCTCTTAACAACAGTCATATGTGATTCTTTAGGATTAGTAGAAAATCTTGCCACAATCTCAACTGCATGTGCAATATCTGGTCTACTATGCACAACATACATCAGTTTTTCAATCATTGATCTATATAATGTTTGATTTACCTCGGTTGATTGATCATCCTTTTTTAAGTTGCATCATGTGACCATCGGTGTACCAACCGGTTTTGAATCTTCCATTCCAAAGGTCTTCAACACTTCTTTGATGTACTTTGATTGTATAATGAATATGCCCTCACTTTGTTGTAGAATTTGCAAACCAAGAAAGAATATAATCTCTCCAAACATTGACATTTCAAATTCTTTTCTCATTTCATAAACAAATGATTTGCATAAATTATCATGTCCTCCAAATATGATATCATCAACAAAAAATTTAGCAATACGAATCTTGTCACCAGTTTCTCCTTTCAAATACAAATTGTTGTTATCACTTGAACTAACAAATCCAATACTAATAAGATATGAATGCAGTCTTTCATACCATGCTCTTGCTGCTTATTTCAATCCATACAATGCTTTGTGAAACTTACATACCATGTTTCTCTGATTTGGATCAACAAAACCTTCAGGTTGTTCAATGTATACCTCTTCCTCAAGTATTCCATTCAAAAATGCAGATTTGACGTCCATTTGATATACTTTGAATCCTTTGTAGGCAACATATGCAAGCAATATTCTAACTCCTTCAAGTCTTGCAACTGGTGCAAAAGTCTCACCATAATCAATACCTTCTTCTTGTGCATACCATTTTCATACAAGTCTTGCCTTATTTATAGTGACTTCACCATTTTCATTCAAGTTGTTTCTAAATATCCATTTGGTTACAATTACATTCTTATCATTCAGTCTCGGTACTGATGTTCATGTTTTGTTCTTCAGTATTTTCTCAATCTCCTCATTCATTTCTTTAATCCATTCATCATTCTCAAGTGCATCCCTAACATTTTTAGTTTCAAATTCACAAACTAAACATGTGGTGTTTCTCAACTTACTTTGTGTCATCATGCCAGCTTGCTTGTCACCAATAATCTGATTCTGTGGATGGTGTCTCCTCGCAAATTTTGCTAACACTTTCTCTCTTCTTTGTTCATCATTCGGTGTAGGATCAAGATCTTCCTCGGTAACTATTTCTTGATTCTCGGTCTGTATAGGCTTATGTATGGTATCATTATCTTGTAGCTTAGTAATTTCATCTTGTTGCTCAAGTAGAATGTTAGGTTTCTCAGTGTATGTGAATCTACCGTAGTCTTCTAGTTCCTTTTTGCTTTCTTCATCATTTTTCTTAGCAAACTCATCAACCCTCACATTTGCACTTTCAATCACTTTGTTAGAAACCTTATTCAAACATTTGTAAGCTTTTCTTTTAGTAGAATATCCTAAGAATATTCACTCATCACCTTTTGAATCAAATTTTTCATTTCTATCCTCTTTCAGAATGTAACATCTACTTCCAAATATTTTGAAATAACTTACATTCGATGTGTACCCATATCGTAACTCATAGGGTGTCTTGTTTGAATCTTTCTTCAGTTGTACTTGATTTAATGTGTATACAACAGTGCAAATAGCTTCTCTCCAGTACATTTGTGCAACATCTTTTTCAATCATTAGTGTTCTAGCACAATCAACTATGGATCTATTCCTCCTTTCAGTAATTTCATTCTCTTGTGGTGTTCTCGGTGCAGAAACATGTCTTTTAATTCCATGCTCATTACAAAAGTTAGTGAACTCATCAGAAATGAACTCACCACATCTATCTGATCTCAAGAATTTTAACTCTTTTCCACTCTCTTTTTCCACTTTAGCATTATACCATTTAAACATCTTGAAAGCTTCAGATTTTTCTTTCAAGAACATAACAATCATCATCCTAGAGTAGTCATCAACAAATAAAATATATGTCGCCATAATAACTATGAGTTCTCAAAGGACCACACAAGTCTATATGAACCAACTCCAAAATAGCTTTAGATGAATAGTTCTTGCTCTTGAAACTAGATTTTGACATTTTTACCATTTGACATTGTTTACACATGACATGGTCAGGTTTAGATAAGCTCGGTAAGCCTCTAAATTTTCTTTTCTTACTTATTTTAACCATGTTAAAATTCACATGACATAACCTTTTGTGTCATAACCACACATCTTCAGTTCTAGGCAATAAACAAGAAGTTTCAGCATTGTCAAGATAGAATAGATTACCTTTTGATTGTTCACCAGTACCGACCAACTTTCCAGTCTCATCATAGATTTTCACCTTTCTATTTTCAAATGCAACTTGGTGACCTTAGTTATTCAGTTGTGCTACACTCAACATATTATAGTTAAGTCCCTTCACCCAATATGCATTCTCACATCTAATCTTATTGTTCAACAAGATAGATCCTTTTACTTTTACTAGACAAGGTGTATCATTTCCCATTTTAACAGATCTACCATTATACTATTCAAGGTATTCAAATTTGTCTTCATCACCAGTCATTTGATGTGTACATCCACTATCAATAATCCATGTATCATTCTTTCTAACTTTAGAAATAAGTGTTGTTTCAACATACCTTTCTTCTTCTTCTTAATCTTCTTTCAAATCTACGAATACCACCTAAATGTCTTCATTAGTGTCAGTGTCATCATCATCATCATCATCATCATATTCAACAAGGTAACATGATTTCTTGCCTTTATCTTTGTAGTCTCGGTTGCTTCTTTTGTCATATTATCGGTTGCCTCTGTAATCTCGATTATCTCTTCTGTCAAACTTTCTTTCACCAGATCGTTCATTGTCTTTGTCATCTTCTTTTCGGTTAGGACATCTAGCTGCAATCTGACCAATTTATTTACAGTTAAAACATACCAAAGGTAGTTTCCCTTTGTATCTTCATTTACCTTTTTGTAGTCTTCTAGCCATTAATGCTTCAAGTTCATCAAGTTCATCCTCATCACGGTCACTGTCACTCTCATTCCTGGTCATGTGTTTATTGTTTGATTTACCAATTTTCAAGGACAACATAAATGCAGATTCAATATTTGGAACAATATTGTTATCATAGCTATTCAACTCAAAAGTAGTCAGTTTACTGATTAGGCTATCAAGTGTAAGAGTGTTACTTGGGGTTGATCTCATTTCATGGATTGCAGAGATTCTAATAGCATAAATAGGCAGCAAGGTTCTAAGAATTTTACTCACGACAGTGTCTTCATCAATAACACCTCCTACTCCTCAAATAGCATTGACAATCTTCTTAATTTCATTGATGTACTGTGAAAAATTTTCTCCTTTCATCTTCATGTCATCAAACTTTCCTCTAAGACTCTCAGCTCTTGTTCTCAACACATTCTCATCTCCTCCATGAACTAGTGCAAGTTTGTCCCACATTGCTTTGGCAGAAGTACATGTCTTGATATCTTCAAATTCAACGTTTGATAAGGAGGCAACAATCCCTATCATTGTCATATTATGTTCATGTCTATCTCTCAACTGATCAACAGTCAAAGGTCCATTTGGTTGAATGTAATCATTACTCAAGTAGTATATTGCAGATTCTCCAATTCCAGATATATGCAGCTTCATTTTGTTTTGCCATGTTGAGAAGTTGTCTTTATTCAACTTTGGCACCTCTCTCTTATACATCTTGTGATCTTTAGCTTAAGTCCTTCAAAATTTCCTTCCAAGCAACCAATTCTCTGATACCAATTGTTAGATAACTAAGAGGGGGAGTGAATCAGTTAATTCTAGCTATCCTACAGTCCCAAATCTCCCAGATGTATATATTCAAACTTTTCAATCAAATTATCAACTCGATAAACTATCAACAATATATTTCTCTTCATCTACCGATTGACAACAAATTCAATATTGTATTTACTGATCTGACTAATTTTGAAATGTGTAAAGTAAAATAAAAATTCAATCACATCAAATACACATAACACAGCTTTTTAACATGGAAACCTTGTTAGGGGAAAAACCACCTAGGATCGGTTGTTAAATTTTGGATCAGATTTATGCCTTTTAAATTTTCTTATATTAACTCAATATGTGTGATATAAGTTCTCCAAGTATTGTTGATGTATACTTCAAGTATTACTGATATATATGCTTCTCATGTATCGTTGATGTGCAAGTATCAATTGATGAGCAACTATCGATATTCAATATCGACAAAGATTATCAATCTACTGCTGCATATATAAAAGTTTGTTCACCGTATCTCATTGAAATGAGATGTCACTGAATATATTCACTGTGTATCTGCTGTATATATTTTTCCATATTCGATGATCAAAAGTTAAACAGCACATTGCAATAGTATATAATGTGTTCAGTCTAATTTGATGAGTCGTGACTCATGAATGAGTCACGACTCATCAACTACCGTTAAGACTGTTAAACATTATCATAAGCGTTGTGTAATGCACTGAGTATAATTTAACATTCCTGCGCAGTTAGGAATATAGATAGATATCGGTTAGTAAATAAACATTGTATTGACCAATACTCATCGCTAATCGGTATAATATTAAATATTATTAAATCAATTATAATATACATTATATATGTATATATATATATATATATATCTATATATATATATATGTCATTATTATATAATATGCATATATATAATATAGAATAATATAATAATATTATCAATTTAGATATAATAATATGATGTCATTCGATCAAATCCATTTCAGTAGTTAATTTTATTAATAATATGATAATAGATTAATTTTCTCAATTATGATTTGTATGGAAATACATTAATATATATAATAATATCTAATATTATTATCATATATATTGATATGCATAAGTTAATATATTCTCATAATATTAATATCTCATTCAATTTATTTGATCGAAGCTACAAACATCAACACTCCCTCTTAGCTAGGTAAGATAAAATTCATCATCCAAGATCACATCAAAAAGTTAATTGTGAAAGTCAGATCAGAGATATCAAAATATCTTCATTAAGTAGATTTTCTCCAATGGTGATTCTATCCACCAGCTCTCGTGTGAATTTCCTCCATCGGCGATTCTATCCACAGTTGCACGAGCTTCAATGTGTGGATTGCCTCAATCAGCGATTTGATCCACAAGCTCTCTTGTGGATTGCCTCTATTGGAAATTCGATCCACAATTCCTAGGTGGATTGCCTCCATTGGCAATTAGATCCACAAGCTCTTGTGCGGATTGCCTCTATTGGCAATTCTATCCACAACTCATGAGCTAAGGTGTGGATTGCCTCTATCGGCGATTCTATCCATAAGCTCCTGTGTGGATTGCCTCCATCGGCGATTCTATCCACAACTCATGAGCTACAGAGTGGATTGCCTCTATTGGTGATTCTATCCACAAGCTCCTGTGTGGATTGCCTCCATCGGCGATTCTATCCACAACTCATGAGCTATAGAGTGGATTGTCTCTATCGACAATTCTATCCACAAGTAAGATATATCTATTACAAAAGAAAAAAGTTATTGCAAGATCGTCACCTTCCAATAACTTTAACAAATAAAAGTGATAAATCATTTGGAAGTCATCACTTCCTTATGATTTACACAGGGCCCATATAATAATAAAATAACATTAGCATAATAATCAATTACAAGTTTACCTTAGAAGTGTTCTTATCTTTATCAGTGAACTCCCTCTCAATCATAAGGTATCTTGAATTCCATTTAGAATAAACATTTCTCTGAAGTATTATTAATGTCTTCAAGTTAGTCTTCCTTAATACCAACATCATTCGAAGTTTCCATGATTCAAAATCAGAGGCATCTTCAAGTCTGTCCTAGTCTCATTACATTTGCCATTATGAGGTTTTCCAAAAATAACCTGATCTTGATCTTCCTTCAATCTGATCGGAACTTCCTTCAAGCGGTTAGGCTTCAACGAAGGAACCTGTCTCTGATACCATGTTAAATTTTGGATCAGATTTATGCCTTTTAAATTTTCTTATATTAACTCAATATGTGTGATATAAGTTCTCCAAGTATTGTTGATGTATACTTCAAGTATTATTGATATATATGCTTCTCATGTATCGCTGATGTGCAAGTATCAATCTATGAGTGCTGAGCAATATTGTTGTATGAATATATTGATGAGCAACTATCGATATTCAACATCGACAGATATTATCAATCTACTTCTGTATATATAAAAGTTTGTTCACCGTATCTCATTGAAATGAGATGTCACTAAATATATTCGCTGTGTATCTGCTGTATATATTTTTCCATATTCGATGATCAAAAGTTAAACAAAACATTACAATAATATATAATGTGTTCAGTCTAATTTGATGAGCCGTGACTCATGAATGAGTCACGACTCATCAACTACCGTTAAGACTGTTAAACATTATCGTAAGCATTGTGTAATGCGCTGAGTATAATTTAACATTCTCACGCAGTTAGGAATACGGATAGATATCGATTAATAAATAAACATTGTATTGATCGATACTCATCACTAATCGGTATAATATTAAACATTATTAAATCAATTATAATATACATTATATATATATATATATATAATAATGTCATTATTATATATATATTAATATGCATATATATAATATAGAATAATATAACAATATTATCAATTTAGATATAATAATATGATGTCATTCGTTCAAATCCATTTGAGTAGTTAATTTTATTAATAATATGATAATAGATTAATTTTCTCAATTATGATTTGTATGTAAATACATTAATATATATAATAATATCTAATATTATTATCATATATATTGATATGCATAAGTTAATCTATTCTCATAATATTAATATCTCATTCAATTTATTTGATTGAAGCTACAAACATGAACATCGGTAACCCAAAATAATTCACTCTTTTGAAGTGAGCTTGGTTAGGAGTCAACCCTGTCAAAGGTTACAAAACACACTGTAAGGTGTGACCTGGTTAGAGGATTTATCACTAACAGTTCTCATTTGACCAGCATTAACTATGGGGTCAACAAAAAAATAATCAACATTCATTGAATATCATATTGAAATACAAAAAGATTGTTAAGTCCACTTGGTTAAGAGATTTTGTTGTAACAATGGTTAAACTGATACAGTAATGATCTGATTCAAATACAACTAAGGTTTGTAGATTTTCAAATATATGCTAAGCTCAAAATACCTCCTTTGATCAATAATCAATTCAATCCTTCATATCCTCCAACTTATTTCACTCGGTGAATAATTCTCTCGCGCTCAGTAATATATGTAGTTCAACTCAGTTCTGTCTTCAACCAGTTTGATCAGTGGTGCATGAAAATAGTCCTTTCACGTGAATTCTCCTGCAGTATCAATAATCCCAGACTTAATAATGAATCTCATGTCTCTTTAAATAGACAACATAAACCATTTTCTTTTCATCTGTTAGATTTTGCCTCTTAATCTTCATCGTTCATTTTGTTTCTTTAACCTTTCTCAACAGTTGTGTCTATAACACGTTTCCTTCTTCTTCATTTGATCAATCTTGAATTTTGTCAATCATTAGATCATCATAACAAACTTTATCTTCTACCTCAGAATCATAAGCAATTGTCCATTTCATCAATCCAGTTGGCTGTTATAAACTTTATTTGTTTCTTTCACTTGGTCAATATCAAAATGTGTCAGTGAATACCTGCTCGATTAATACTATACTCGATATACACTACACTAGCTCGGTGTATACAGAAATCTTCAATTATCGACCACATAAACTTGTTCAGTTCTGATCTTCAATACATAAAAAAATCATGTAATGCAATCAAGTCAACAACATGATGCCATAGACTCCTCAATAAGTTACCCAATGTATACCATAGCCATATATTTCATATCCATCTCATTCCTTTACCATTTTCTTTCTTCAGATTTTTGTAACCAACATGATAAGTACAGTCAACTTGTTGACATCAATGAGAATACATTGACTGATTTAATTGCCTTACATATCACTTTAGTACCTCGTTGACCTTCAATCACTATCTTTTACTTGTCCATTCATTCCATCAAGATATTTAATCAGTTGTAGGTTATCAGTGTTTAGGTAATTTTTAAATACACTTTTAGATGTGTGTACTTGTACTTTTGTAAAATTTGTATATTTTGAATAGTTCACATAATTATGTGTATATAACCAATTATTCTACTAAATTTGTAGGGGTTAGTTGGTACTTCACAACCAGAGGATGCTCATGAAACTTGATCAGAGGGTCGCTCTGTTTGTATGCGTCTGGATGACTCTCTAGTTTAGGGCATGTTGCAGATCTTTCATTATTATATATATTTGATATAAATTTAGTTGATGATCTTCTCAAGATATATATTTGTATGATCTCCAGATCAAGACACAGATGATTTATGTGTTACATTTATGATTTGACATTATATGTGTTTTTTGACATTTATGTATTTATGATTGACATCCATATGATTTATATGTACGTTACATTTATGATTTGACATTATATGTGTTTATATCTAGATTTATTTAGATGGTTTGATTAGATTATATGATGTTAAATGATTAGATTAAATGATTTTTTTATGATTTGACATTTATATCTATGATTTATGATTAGATGATTATATTTATGATTTATAATGTTACATTTATTATTTGACATCTATATCTAGATTTTATTAGATGATGTTAAATTATTAGATGCTTTGATTATCTATTCAATAATCAAGTAACAATTTAAATAGATTTAATCTTAACGTAGAATCAAGTACATATCTAGATCAATAATTATAATTTCACTTGTACATACATACATACATCTATATATATATATATATATATATATATATATATATATATATATATATATAGACACACACACACACACACATACATCCTAACAATTTAAATCTTTAATCTTAACACATATTTGAAGTAACAAGCAATTGACATCAATAGATATAATCACTCAAGTACATATAATATAACAATCAAGTAAAATCTATATCAATCAAGTAACATGTATCTAGAGATCAAGTAACATGTAATAGAAGTATCAAGTAACATGTATCTCAATCAAGTGATTCATGTATATTGAAAGTAATATATATAAATCAAAAAATGTATGTATATCAAACTTAACATCTATAAAGAACAAACAACAAAGTATATCAATCTAACTTATAATCCATCATATTTTCAATTATATTAGCAACTTGTATTATATTCATCATAAATTTAGATCAAGTCCTAAAATATGAAATATGTAAGTAATATTATTTAGACCATCTCAAGTGGTTTAGAATGCTCATGGAGAACATTTAATATTCTCTCATGATCCTCACTATCTAGTCTCCACTTACGACGTCCACGTTGAGGTTTAACTGAATGGAGACAAAGGAGGGTAGCAACTACTAGGTGGATATATTGAAACACCTTATAGAAATATTAAAAAAATACAAAAAAGCAAAAAAATGAAAAAGAACAAAAAAATCAGAAAAGAGAAAAAAAATGCCTTGGTGAAAACTTGGAAACAAGTGCCTTGGTAGCAAAAATAAAATAATCTCAAGTTGTGAAAACCAAGAAAATAGGCATCACTTGTAATCAGCACTCCATCTATCAACGCATGGTTGAGCCCTTGTGCTTTCAATCAGCCTCTTTGCATCCATCTTGCTATTTGTCTCCTTGTGACACCATGGGTTGGAACTAGTCTTAGTCTTGTCCTTGATTCTTGTATGTCGATTGGAGGCAATCATATGCCTATATGAGCTATCTGCGCTTTATCACTTGGTTGATTTTTTGAGCTTAACCTCAGTCAGTTTATCCATCCTTCCTGATGGGTAATTTATCACTTACACTACTTGGTGTTTCTCAACACCCCAAACCTACAATGTTTCTTAACACAACCAATCTAGACATTACTATGTTTCTTAACACATATCAGATCTTGCATTATTCACTACACACTTACACTTTGACACTAGCACAAAGGTGTTCCTTAACACCCAACACAAATTACAACCCAGAAAACTGAAAATGATTGAAATATGCTGAACTATTTTCTTGTGTGTTGTCTGTAATCGTTGATTATCGTTTGCTATGTCTTCTAAGGTCGCTCGACAATGTCTACTTGAATAGAGATTCACGACTAGGGGCATAACATATTTTCTTTGGTTTATGCTTGTGGTGATTTTAATGATCCTAATTTGTCTAATAAATTGGGTGTCTTTGGTAAGAGCCTTCATCACAACTGGAACATCGCACATACCTCGACCCTCTTTAATCGAACACTTAAGTGAGGTTGGAATTATCTCTTTATTTTTAGTTGTGTGTAACACGTACGACGACACTCCTAGTTTATTGGCTTATTGTGCTTCGATATTGTGTGCTAAAATGTTGTCACACTTCTATGAGTCATTAAATCCAAGATTGCTCAAGAATGAGGTCTCAAATGGTGACTCATAGCTCTCTATTCATGGAGTGCAAGGGTTTATAATGGAGGCCCTCATATTAGACCTAGTTTGTGCCCATGCAAGTACACCATAAAATGAGAGATTCAGAGAGGAAAAATAAGAATGCTAGTCTCCATGATCATCAATTATGCATGTAAATGAAAATGAAAGCTATTCTATATGATAACAATGCATGAAAGCAAACTAATCTATGAAAGGAAATGCTCATGCAAGATTATTCTATGAAAGGAAATATGAATCTAATCTAATATGCAAGTGCAAGATTAATCTAAATGGATTGCCATGGAAGCATGAGAGAAGAAGACAAGAAAAAAGAAGTTGCAATATCCAAGCTCAAGTGCTCAAGAATCTTCTCCAAAGTTGCTCTCCAAACCTACAGCATAACAATACGAAATCTAGATGCATATAAAAATGAGAAGGAGAGGGCTCCTTATAAAGGAAGGCAGACGGTCAAGATTAAGAGGCAAAAAGAAATGAGCAATGGTGGAGATTAAATCTTCGTTGATCCATGTGCTCAAGATTCTTTAACAGGCAAAAAGATGAAAAAGGCCCACCACTTAAAAGTATGTGCATTTAAAGTGGAGAGAAAAAGAGATTTTTATTTATTATTTATTTATTTTATTTCTTTTTTTAACAAAAAGAGATATTTAAGTGAGGATTTTATTAAAAGAGGAATTTTATTTTAATAAGATGATTTATTTAATTAAAAAGGAAGTTTTCTTTTAATTAAATGAGGCTTATGATAAAATGATCAAACCTTAGAAAATATTAAAATAATTAAATTAATTACGATTTGATCAAGGAAATTGATTTAAATTGAAAATATTGCAAAGCATTGATTCAAGAAATTGATAAATTGATGAATGGGGGCCCAAAGTCTAGGCGACCATTTTAGGGTGCATACATTTGCCCCTCTTTGACTAATGTGTGATCTTCATTGGAACACATGTAGTCAAAGAATGAAGTTGAAGTGTGAGATTGATTTGGGATCACAAAACAACCCAGACGTGTGATTGACGGATGGGAACACATCAGGACAAAGATAAGCTGATTGAAAAAGACAAGGCCAACACCCTTGTAAATAGGTAATTGTCAAGTCTCAAGCAAGGTTGCTCCAAGTGAAGCAACTGATAGGATTGATAAAGCTGAATCAAGGATTGAAGTTTGATAGGTACTGCCCCCTCGTGATCGAAATCAAAATGAGATAAAGGAGAAATAGTAAATTGATAAATTTGATCAAATCAAACTAAAAATAAGTTTCTTGATGTAAGATGAAAGATATAAGGATCATAGAACCAAGGTAGATCATCAAGCATGAAAGATTATGCCCCAAGATTGAATTAGAAGAAAAGAAGTGGGGTGAAAGAGAATGGAAGATAGAAGTTTAGAAGAGGTGAAAAGAAATGGAGAGAAGAAAGAAAATTTGTCTCAAGAAAGAGGATGCCTCAAAATCAATCAACTGTTTAAGATAGGAAATTTCGATTGAGATCACGAAAGAAGATAAGGAAATGAAGAACGTGATCACAGTTGATTAAAAGTCCAAAAGAAAGATGAAGGAAAACCCTCTCAAACTCATAATGCAGCCTAAAATGCAAATTAACATGAAATCTAACAATGCAAGCTACATGAAAATGCAAAGGTGTACTTGCAATAGAGCAACTGTAACATAGGATTTTGTGTTCATCATTCATTAGAGAATGTTAAGGAACTTATTTTCATCATTGGGCCATTATTAACGGACATCGTAAAATCACACAATCATCACTAGTCACAAGCGCAACTATGAAGATATGAATGTGATTTATATCAGATTGGAATGTGGAAAGATTCTAACATAAGCATCAAAGATATAAAGGTCAAGATGACTTCGATGTTAGCTTACCCAATTTAATGTAGCAAAACTATGCTCGCATCAAGGCAAAGATGTCAGGATGACCACAAGAACGATTGTGCAAAAATAGTCAAAGATGACACCTCAAATCTCCTAAGTGTTTCAAGGGGACAACAAGAGATACTCAAGAGTTTCAAGACCACACCCACATGTAGAAAGCAAATAAAAACATGCCCCATGCCCCAAGTCCTCTAGCTATGCATCCCGGAGAGACTTATTAGACAAGGACACTCAACAAAAATCAATAACAGTCAGCACACAAAGAAAAGATCATGATAGAGCTCAAGCATTAAGTGTTGTGTTTAAAAATTTAAATGTGTTAACTGATACTGAGTTCCGAGGATAAGGATCGAATGCTTGCAAGCAGGTAAGATCACATGACAAAACTGGGTAAGACCAAGCCAATAAGTGTTGAGAAACACTCGATGTCAGGGGTTGTGTTGAAAAACACAGTTGGGGTGGTGTTGAAAAACACCGTTTGCAAGGTGTCCTAAAAACTAACGCATCCAAGAGACCAAAGCTAACACAGTTATTCCCCCTAGACAAAGACAAAGACCAATTCCAAACCAAGGCAACAAGGGCAAGGCATGATGGAGAAAGGTTGTGTCGAGGACGCATGCTAAGAAACAAGGGTGCAAAGGCCTCAAGTAGCGCTCGTTTCCAGGTTTTCACCACTTGAATTTTATTGCAATTTTTCCCTTTTTTTTTCTTTTTTTTAAAGACTTTTTATAATTTTTTTGTATTTTTGCTACCAAGGCGCCTGTTTCCAAGTTTTCACCAAGGCACTTTTTCTATTTTTTTGAATTTTTAAATTTTTCTGATTTTTTATTTTTTTTGGAATATATAATTTTTTTTTCTGAGATACATCAAAGCACCTATTGCTAGGTTTTCACTAAGATGATATTTTTTTTAGGATATTTTCCAATTTTTAAAATTTTTGACAATATACCATTTTTTTAGATTTTTTCAGGATCAATAAGTATGTACAAAGGATGCCCCCAGACAGAACGGGCATTATGGATAGAACTTCTTCAAGTGCAAGACATTGATAGGATCAAGGAGCTGCTCTCCCTCTTTAGTAGATAGTAAATAAGCACCTGTCCCAAAAGTTGTTGTAATGATGTAAGGTTCAAGCCAATTAGGTTCAAATTTTCCCTTTTGATCTCTATGTGGTTGATTCTTAGGATTTTCACGTAGGACAAGATCTCTCACTTGGAATTCTCTAGGGTGAACCTTTTTGTTGAAGGCTTTGGACATGCGCTTTTGATAAACCCTCATATGGTCAAATGATGCTTGACGCTTCTCATCTAAAAGTTCTAACTCTTGAAGTCTTATGGCACGATAGTCTTCATTTGTAACTAGACCTTTGAGGGAAACTCTAAATGAACGAATCTCAACCTCTAAAGGTAACATTGCTTCAGTACCATATGTAAGGGCAAAAGGAGTAGCCCCAGTAGGAGTACGAATATTCATTCTATAAGCCCACAAAGTTGGATTTATCTGTAAATGTCAATCTCTACCATTCTTACAAACTGTTCTATGTAGGATTTTAAGAATGGTTTTGTTTGATGCCTCTGCTTGACCATTTCCTTGCGGGAAGTAAATGGAGGACCAATGTTGTTTAATCTTGAATTTCTTGCAGAGTTGTTTAAGGTCCTTATTTTTGAACTGACCTCCATTGTCAGTGATAATCTCAGAAGGCACTCCATATCGACAGATGATATGGTTCAGAATGAATAGAGAGACTGTCTTGCCCGAGGCAACAGAAAGTGGGATAGCTTCTACCCATTTAGTGAAGTAGTCAGTAGCAGTGATAATAAACTTGTGTCCACCTCATGAGTTGGGATGAATCTTTCCAACAAGATCAAAGGCCCAGCGCTGAAATGGCCAATGAGACATAGAAGGAATGAGCTCCCTGCTTGGAGCATGTATCAGGTTACCATGTTTTTGACACTTTTCACGTGACTTTGCAAAAGTTACTGCATCAATCTGCATCATAGGCCAATAGTACCCCACCCTAAGAAACCTTCAGGCCATGGCAAGACCATTGGAATGTCCCCCATAGATGCCCTCATGAATGTCAACTAATGCTTGATCGAATTCTTCCTTTTCTAAGCATCTAAGAAGTGTTCCTTTGAGACCCCTCCTATACAAATCACCAAAGATAAGGGTATGGCGGGAGGCGTTTCGAGTAAGGTTTCTGCGTTCAGATCAGTTAAAGGTTTCAGGGATAATGCCATCACAAAAGTATGAGTAAATGGCACCATAACAAGATGACTCACGGCCAACAAGAGTACAAATGACATGGTTTTCTTGGGAGTCATAGATAGGGTAATGTAGCTCTTCCACCAGAAATTCAAATCTAGATTCATGTTGCTCTAACTGGAGGAGTGAAGCAAGTGTAGCCATAGCATCAACTGCTTTGTTTTATGTTCTAGGGATTTGCTGAAATGTGACAAATGTGAAGTATCGTTTCAAGGAGTCAACCATTTTCTTGTAAGGTACCAATTTCTTATCTTTTGTTTGATATTCTTCATTGACTTGGTTGATTATCAGCTGTGAATCCCCACAAATATGTAGCTCTGTGATTCTCCATTCTATGGCCATCTTAAGTCCATTTGTTAAAGCTTCATACTCAACAATGTTGTTTGTGCATGGGAACAATAACTTGTAAGACTTAGGAATCATGTACCCATGAGGAGAAACAAACAACACACCAGCTCCTGAACCATTTTGCATAAAAGATCCATCAAAGAACATATTCCATGATCTTTCAGTCATATACATGAGATGCTCATCTGGGAAGTCAACTTGAATAGGTGGATTATCTTGAATTGGGAAATCAGCCAATTGATCTACTATAGCTTGTCCTTTGATTGCTTTACACTCAATGTACTCTATGTCAAACTCTGAAAGGATCATCATCCATTTAGCAAGTCTACCTATGAGGGCAGCCTTACTGAGTAGATACTTTAGTGGATCAATTTTTGCTATGAGGTGTATTGTGTGCGCAAGCATGTAATGTCACAACTTTTGGGAAGCAAACACCACTACAAGGTAAGCTTTCTCAATGCTGGTGTAGTTAACCTCATATGAAACAAGAGTATGGCTAATGTAGTATATTTCTCTTTCTTTCCCATGTTCATCAAGTTGAGCTAGTAATGCCCCCAAGGAAGATTTTGTCACTGACATGTATAGAATAAGTGGTTTCCCTGGGATAGGAGGCATTAAAATAGGAGGTTTTGCCAAGTATTTCTTAATTTGATCCATGCTCTTTTGGCAATCCTCATTCCAAACACATTTGACTCCTTTGTGTAAGTTCTTGTTAAAAGGTTGAGCTCTATCTGCCAATTGTGAAATGAACCTCCTTATGGATTGAAGATGTCCTTGAAGACTCCTCATTTGACTAATGTTTTTAGGAGGTGGCATATCCATGATTGCTTGGACCTTTTCAGGGTCTACCTCTATTACTTTTGCTGAAATGATGAATCCTAGAAGTTTTCAAGAGGTGACACCAAATGCACACTTTTAAAGATTTAACCTTAGTTGAAATTGTTCCATGCGTTCTAGAATGACTTCTAAATCATCTAAGTGTGAGTTTTTTTTTTTAGACTTGGCCAAGGTGTCATCCACATAATCTTCCATATTTTTATGCATCATGTCATGAAAAATGGCTGTCATAGCTCGTTGATAGGTGGCTCCTACATTTTTTAATCCAAAAGGCATAACATTCCAACAATAGGTACCCCGTGCACAAGTGAATGCAGTCTTTTCTTGATCTTCAGGAGCTATCTTAATCGGATTGTAGCCAGAAAAACCATCCATCAAGGAATAAATCTCATAACCCGCAATCATGTCCACTATCATGTCTATATTGGGGAGTGGAAAATCATCCTTTGGGCATGCTCTGTTGACATCTCTAAAATCTGTGCAAATTCGAATGGATTTGTCATGTTTGAAAACTGGTACAATGTTTGATATCCATTCAACGTAGTCAATAGCTCTTATGAATCCTGCACCAAGGAGTTTCTCTAATTCTGCTTTGACTAGAAGAGCTATGTGAGGATGCATCTTTCTCAATTTTTGTTTGACTGGTTTGACACCCGAAGCTATGGACAAGTGATGCATAATAAGATTAGTGTCCAACCCTAGACTGAAGATCTGTCTTGAAAGTAACTAGGAAGACGATCAAGTACCTCATCCTTAGGCGCCTCAAAGAGGTTTTCACCCTTGGATACGTAATTTATTTTTACTTTTTTTGGTTTTGACACCGCCACACAGTGGTTTTCGCCATCAGAACTCTTTTTCTTTTTTTCTTTTCTTTTTATTTTGTGACTAAGGTACTTGATGTTTGACTCTGTCATACTGGTAGCCGGTTCACTGGTGGAAGAGACTACGGGTTCAATGGCATTCAAGTAACAAGTTATCTCATAGTCATTTTGGAACGTTAAGAGCTCAGGTTCTTGATAACGTTGGGACCAATCAATGAGGTTAGGATGAGCAAGAGGTAGGTTAATGGCTGGTTCAAGGTTATGAATGCGAATGATATCATCTCTAGTGACCGAAGAGTCAAAGTCCGTCAAGTGTCCTTCTAAGCTACCCAAATCAGGATCGTCCTAACAAGTGAAGAATCATCCATTAAGGCAACATGTGTGTTCAAATCCTCTAATCCTACATGTGACTTGTCAACTACTTCGAGTTGAGAACTATAAGTGTGTATGACATCAATATTCATGTCAACTGTAGAAGGCTCTGAGAGAGAGTCCCATTCATACTCATGTGAATCTGTTTCTGAATCCTGACTAGGATGTTTACACCATGAAGGTTTGAGATGTCTTGATGTGGAAGGTCTAATATCATCAAGGGTAACATCTCTCTCCATCAAACGAATAATATTCTTACGTTGACATTCTCTAATGGGATCTTCTACAAATGATTCATCTTGTTCTAATGTTGCAACTGTCGCATGAGTGACTGAATTATCTGAAACTCCCCAAAGGAGATTGGTGGAAGGGACCCAATCTTCACACATATCTTGTTGATTTGTCAAATTAGGCATGTATTTTGGTTCATCTTCACTATCTGACTCATCAAGGATAGGAGCAGTGCTCTTGTTATGATTCGCAAATCCTAGGCCAACCGTCTTCTTAGACTTGCGTCCAAAAAGAGCATGATCAATAGGTTCAGCTCTAGCATCCAATCTTTGACTAAGAGGGCCATGCCCAGAATAGCCCATATGTTTGACAAAAGTATACCCTCTTCCATAAGCCTTAGGAGAGGGAGAGAAGTTCTCATTGTGCATGTATTTTTCTTCTCTATAAATCCACTCTTTAATAGCCACCTCTTCTTTCTCATCTTGAATGGGCACTGAGGACTTTACAAATGTGCCAAATAAAGCCATAGCTGAAGAGGAAGGTGTCATTTCTTGTGAAGGCTTGCCATAAGACCTAGGTGAAATTGGAAGCTTTGTAAAAGAGTTAAGGTGATACCCCCCTACACCAAGGTCCACTATCTTAAGCTTGTCTTTGCATTTTGTTAAGATTGCATTGAAATCTTACGCTTCTCTATTGAGGGGAACATGAGTACTTGCTGAAATTGAGTTGACAGATAATGTGCTATCCCCAGGTATACAAATTTCTACTCCATTGTAAGGGAACTTAACACACTGATGATAGGTAGACGACACTGCTTGCATATCATGAATCCATGGTCTACCAAGTAAGATGTACACAAGGGGACCAGCATCAACAATTTGAAATAAGATATCCTTCTCAACAGGACCAATCCTAACAGGGAGGACGGCCAACCCCTTGGAACTTCTTTCCGCCTCATCATAGGCTTTGATAGTGATCTTCTTTCTGGTATCTATGACTTGTTCAGAATAACCCAATATCTTCAAAAGACTCAAGGAACAAATATTAAGCCCAACACCCCCATCTATCAACACACGCCTAACACGGGTTTTGTGGATCATGACTTCAATATGAAGGGCAAGATTACATGGGTGGCTCAAAGCTTTATCATCATCTTCTGAAAAGGTGAGGTAATGAGGGATGGCAATGTGGTTAACCATGTTTTGGAATTGATCAACATCTGGGTTGTTAGGGACATTCCCTGTGCGCAAAGCATCCTCGAGGACTTGATTGTGTCTTGGGGACAACTCTAAGAGCTCAAAGATCGAAATCTGAGCTGGGATTCTCTGCAACTTATCGACAAGATTATAGCTCAACTTGGGATTCACAGCTGGTTTTGAGGTGACATTCTTGGATGCCACTTGCTTTGGTTTACTGGGTTGACTTGAACTGGGTCCTCTAATGACAACGGGACCTTGACTTCGTGTGATAGCATTAAGAGGTTGGGATGACATTCTAGAGTTAGGACCCCTTAGCACCACAACAGGTTCTTCATCAAAGATAGGAGGAGAGTCCATGTCTAGATCATAACCATAGGGATCTTTATTTCTCATCATGTTGACATTTTCTTCTACCACTTCAAGCATGTTGACAACATTCTCCGCAGTTGTGTAAGTGTAATTAATCTCAGCCTTGCCATTCTTAGGTTTAGAGGTTTCCCTCTTTTCATACTTGGGCAAAGGCTCTTTGAATGCCTTATGATCAGCATTAGTGTTCAATCCATCTACCTTAAGCTTGTCACTCTCAATGAGATCTTGGATGATGTGCTTAAGTTTTCAGTAGTTTTCAATATTATGTCCAATGCCATTATGAAATTTACAAAAGGCATTCTCATCCCACCAATGTGGCTTAACATTAGGTATATGATGCTTTGCAGGATCTTGAGGATGCACAAGATTGTTGGCAATGAGTGTTTTGAAGACATCCTCATATGAATCACCAAGTTTAGAAAATTGACGCCTCTCTTTCTTAGGTTTATCTTGGTATCTTGGCTTGTACTCTTGTTGGTTAGATGAGTTGAGCTTCATAACTTGAACAACACTAGACAAGTGAAGAACAGCTTGATCCTTGGATTGAGAGGAGTCCACAACTCCATCATTGACCATTTGTTTGTTCCTGTTCCAATGTGAGTTCTTTCCTTTATCCTTATTAGAGTTTTTGTTATTTTGACCATTATTGTTGTTTTTGTTGTTGGCCAAAATTCTTTGTTCTTTCAAAACATCCTCAATCCTACATGCGGTTTTGACCATGATGTCAAAGGAATCAAAAACCATCTTCCTAACTTCATACTGCATTTCGGGAACCAAGTTGCTAATAAGGATGTCAATCTTCTCATCTTCATGAATAGTCCTAGAGTAGCGAGAGCATTGTCGCCTCCACCTTTGCAAGAAAGTAACAAAGGATTCCCCTTGATGTTGCTTTAAGTTGCATAAGTCCAACATGGTGACAGATCTTGAAAGGTTGTATGCAAAGTGTTAGACAAATCTATGGACAAGCTCTTTGAAATTCTTGATGGGGGGAGTTATGTTGGTGAACCATTCCATCGCTTGACCCTTAAGACTCCTTGGGAACAATCTCATAAGGTAGGAGTCATCTTGATGGAACTCAAAATTCATAATGTAGAACTGACGCACATGATCATGTGGATCTCCATTACCATCATACTTGTCATATTGGGGGATCTCAACTTTTCTAGGAAAATCTTTCATACTCACACTCCTGTCAAAAGGATTGGGACAAAGTGAATCAAGATTGAATGAGCTCTTGGGTGCCAACATCTTTTCCATCATACTCTGAAGTTGTTTGATCCTCTCATCCTGAGATGGATCTTGCTTCTTGATCTTTCTATCCACATCAAAGTTGTAAGGAACTTTAGCACCTTTGCTAATCAAACTTTCTAGGAACTTATCCTTGTTTTGCTCCAAGTATCTCTCCACATACTATTGGAAGAGTGGTTCTTATTGTATCTTCATGAAGTCTTGGGAGTTGAGGTCAAAACTTGAGCTACTTCCCCCATATTGTGAACCATGATGAGCATGTTGAGAAGGTTGTTTTGAGTTCCTAAGAGGTGTTTGTCTCCTATAATGATCAAATTGTGGAGCCCTTCTTCCTCTAGGGCTAGGAGATCATGAAGGTGATCTTGAATACCTTCTACTTCGTGGAGTGTTAGGAGGAGTGGGTGGAGGAGAGTTGTTTCCACCACCAACATACATGTTGTTGTATTGATCATTGAGTTGTTGAGCCAAGAGTCTATCTTTCTCTTCTTGTGCAGCTCTCCTTTCTATTTCCAATAAGGCTTGTCTTTCCGACTCTAGGAGTCTCAACTTCTCTTCCTTTGCAGCTTGTTCATCTAGGAAGGCTTTCTTTTCATGCTCAATTCTCTTGAGTCTTTCACTTGTGTATCTTGAAGTTGTTTGGAGCGGTGAACTTGGTCTTGAATGTTTAAACAAGTCATTGGTATATGTTGCATTCACATTAGTATCATAAGGTTCATCGTCTTAACTGTCATGTTGTGATTGCTCTTCTTGACAGGATTTCTTCATTTCCCTTTCAGCCCTTTGATGCACATCCAAATATCTAGTAGAAATAAGAGATGAGACTGGTTGATTTTCATGAGATGAACTGCCAAACAGAATGTTATCTCTATGTCTTTCCAATATGTTGTCAATACTTTTATCCCTTTCTTCCCTCTCCCTTCGAGTCATTGTGTAACTCATATCCATATCTAAATGAGAAGGTGCTAAGGGTGTGCTCAATTCACTAAGATTGCTCTTGGGGTCAAACCAAACTTCTGAGGTATTCCTAGGAGATTGATCAAAGACAGGCTCTTTTCCCTTACGTTTTTGGCGAGTTTGAACTAAAGGTAATGGGTCAAAGACTACTTGAGGTTGTTTTCTTTGATTTACTTGATATCTTGTTGTAACCGACATGAAAGAGAAAGATCCTAGGTGATAAGATGACCCTAAGAAACGTTGGTATCAAACTAGGATAGTAAAAGCACTCAATTGTCCAAAAGAGATGTGATTAGATAGAATTTTTGCAAAAGGTATAAACCAACACTGCCACAGAGGTGCCCAATGAACGGATAAGTATCCTAACACATATGGATCAGGAGGATGATTTACCCAAGTTATATTTGATTGAATTTGATTTTGGATGGAAGTGAATTGGACAAGAGATTACTAAGACTCTCCAAGCGAGTTGTCAAAGAATCTAAAGGTTTACTTTCTCAACAAGGATGATTTCTAACTAACCGATTTCAAGCAAGGTCACTTGTGAAATCAAAGAATACTAATTCAAGAGGTCAAGACACAGGAACCCAAGGTGCAAACAGGCTTCTAACAACGGGGTAAGTGACCTACCAAAAATTCGGATCAGCCAAGGAAAACTGAAAATGACAGGAATCAGCTCACTATTCTGACATATTGGGGACAGGTTCGTGCGAGAGAATGCAGTCCTGCATGAGGAAATGTCAGGGATCACACGAGAAAATGTTAGGCTCGCGTGAGAATGTGCACAGAGCCAGGCAACAAAATAGGATCAGGCTACTTGACAACGAGTTTGTAAACTCAGGAACTCAATTTTTGTTCGTTTTAAAAGATCAAGTAAGTACATCAACATATTTTTATCATCTACCAAGTACGCAAGACAAAAATCAAGGAGTTCAAGCAAACAAATATCTTCAAACAATGAGCAAGGGGCAAAGCAACCTTGCACATGAACAAGAATAGTGACTTAGTATGCTACTCCTTGAAGATTCTACTTTTGTATGTTCTTAAAATGTTTTTCAACCATGCACATAGTCCTAGAAAGAAAATTTTGGTTGCACTATGGTTCTTAGTAATGGTTTGACTCTACAATTTTTGCAATCTCAAGAGGGCAAACTCCAATCCAAGTGCACCAGGGTTTTGACACATTCCGAGAATTTAATCAATCGAAGATGCTGAGGAGATCTGACAACCCAACAAGAAACTACACCCGTGGAGATTTCTTCCACAAGGACATTTGTATAGCGGTTGTTACTACCACGGCAAAAATGGCTATTACTGCTTAAGGTTCCGTCCACGTAGTTGACCCAATAAAGGGAATGTTCACTACAGTTAACCCTCTCTAACAAGGTGACTCACAAAAAGGACCACATGGGGACTTGGTTTAGATTCAAGGATCTTAGTTTCTGATACTACCCAAAAAAGGAGTAGAGCGTAATCCTCTAGCCTCTTCACTTCACCCAAACATAGCAAGCAAGTTCATTGACACGCTAAGATTGAAACCACCTCACCAAGGTTCATGATGTCAACAACAATGTCCACCGAGCTCTCTAAGAGGGTCCAAGAGAGAATGTATCAATCAATGTTGAAGACTAAACCAAGTAAGACCGTGAGATAGTGATGAAGGGTGCTCCCCTTAATACCACAAACACATAACAGAAATAGAGAAACAACAACAATATGCAAGAACAGAAAATTGGCTTCTTATTATCTCCACAAATGTGGAATTACAAACTTTCAGAATTACAATATGCAAAGCCACATGGGCATTCCCTTACAATATTCTTTAGGACAAAGCCTCGAACCAATACCCAGATCTACTACCCAGAATTATTCTGAACTGCCTAAGACAATAATACAGCCTTCCTTATATAGGCAATTTTCCACCGCCTGGGAAGGTTCCAGAATTTTTAGCCAATAAGGCCGACCAAACTTAGAATTATTTTATTTTACATTTTATTACATCACAGTCGGCTCAAGATAACCTTTGAAACCCGAACAGAAATTTTGAAGAAAATTATTTTTTTTTTGCCATTTCAGGTGGCCCAACTTCCGAAGACCATAAGTCATCACCCGTTGACCCGCTCGGCTATCATAACCCCATTTCAGAAACGCCACGAAGCGCTCTACAGGCTTGACCTGCGCAAGCGCCTGTCACCCAAATTTTTGACCTCATCCGGGGCCTCTAAAGCCTTCAAAACTGAGTTCAAAGTTTCTGTACCCTGCTGCCAATACCGAAAATCTTCAATATCTTCCAATATACACTTGATCTGGCAATGAAACTTTACTGGCAGACTTATATGACCAAAATGAACCTCCAAGAAAGAAATCAGATCATTCTGAGCACATGCGAAAATTACCAAAAATAGTAACTTTCCATAAATAGTAGCTCTGCACAAAATAGCCCTTATTGAATTCAAAAATAGAAATATTTTTGGGTGATGCAAGATTGCTCTTACACCCAGGATGCTCCTGCATCAGACACCCGGGGTAATTTGAGAAGTGACCCTGTCACGACTCAGGTGTGCAGAGGAAAACCAAGACGGTTAACCTCCTCCTTTGTTAGCCATGATGAATCTTCAATAGGTCGTCCTTTCCACTTGACCAGATATTCTTCATATGTCCTGTTCCTTGTGCTTCTGCCAACACGACTATCCAGTATATCTTCAATCTCCTTAGTGTCTGAACTAGTTGCTGGAATACTCCACTGCGCTGCTGTGATCTCATCTTCAACACCTCCTTCATGATACTCCGTCAAATCTGAAATGTTAAACACTGGTGAAATATTTAGCTCAGTAGGCAATTCTACCTCATATGCGTTTCCTGAATCATGTTTCTTCAATATCCTGCATGGTCCAAACTTCTTCATTTTCAGCTTGTTATATGTACCAACTGGAAACCGCTCCTTCCGCAAATGAACCATGACTTCATCACCAACCTGAAATTCCTTATACCTCCTTTTCTCATCTGCCTTAGCCTTACTGTGCGTTCATCTTGGTAATATGCTTCCTCACCTCCCCATGGATGTTCTTCAAGTGTTCTGCAAAATCTTCAGCTTCAGCACTACTTATTTCTCCTTTATCTATCTTCCTCAAGTCAGATGCATTTCTTGGACTACTTCCATATACAATTTGGAATGGTGATTTACCAGTGCTCCTATTGACAGAATTATTGTATGCAAATTCTGCCTGTGGTAAAATCAAATCCCATCCTGTTGGCTTATCTCCAACCAAACATCTCAGCAAATTTCCCAAACTCCTATTCACCACCTCTGTCTGTCCATCAGTCTGTGGATGATGTGATGAACTGAACTTCAAATCGGTCTTTAACTTCTTCCACAATGTACGCCAGAAATATCCAACAAACTTAGTGTCCCGATCTGAAACTATGGTCTTTGGCAAACCATGAAGTCTCACTACTTCTCTGAAAAACAATTCTGCTATATGAACAGCATCATTAGTCTTCTTGTAGGGAATGAAATGTGCCATCTTCGAGAATCTGTCAACTACCACAAAAATTGAATCGTGTCCCCGCTGAGTCCTCGGTAAACCAAGAACAAAGTCGATACTGATATCCTCCCAAGGCTTCTCTGGCACAGGTAATGGCTGATACAATCCTGTATTCTGCTTCACTCCTTTCGCCATCTGACATACTCTGCAACTCTGTACAAACTTCTTCACATCTTGCTGCAACTGCGGCCAATAATAATTCTCACTAACCAAACTAACGGTTTTATCACGACCAAAATGTCCAGCCAATCCTCCACTATGCTTCTCCTTGATGAGATTCTCCCTCATAGAACTTCGTGGAATGCACAACTGACTCCCTCTGAATAGCATATCATTCTGGATGATGAAATCCAACCATTTCATCCTGTCTAGAGTAACAGGTTCTGTACAAGCTTTCCAAGCTTCACCAAAATCAGGATCCTCTGGATACAAATTCTTGAGTTCCTTGAACCCAATCACTTCAATCTGCATTTCTGTCAGCAATAGTTGCCTTCTGCTAAGAGCATCTGCAACCCTATTAGACTTTCCACTCCTGTGTTTCAAAACAAATGTATAACTCTGCAAAAACTCAACCCATTTCAAATGTCTTTGATTCAATTTTCCTTGACTATTCAAATATTGCAAAGCTTGATGATCAGTATACAAAACAAACTCCTTAGGAAGCAGATAGTGCCTCCACTTTTTCAATGCCTGAACTATAGCATAAAATTCCTGATCATAAACAGAATATTTTCTCTTGGCATCATTTAATTTCTCACTAAAATAAGCAACAGGTTTACCTTCTTGGCTCATAACAGCTCTTATTGCGGTACCACTAGCATCACAATCTACTTGAAACACCTTATTAAAATCTGGAAGTGCTAAAACAGGTTGTTCTGTAACTTTTTGTTTCAATAATTGAAAACTCTTTTCTGCTCCTTTAGTCCACTTAAACTCTTTCCTATCCCCTCTCATTGTTTCAGTCAAGGGTCCACAAATACTGCTAAAATTTCTGATAAACTTTCTGTAAAAGCTAGCTAGACCGTGAAAAGATCTTACCTCAGTAGCACTCCTTGGAGTAGGCCATTCAAGGATAGCCTGTACCTTCTCTGGGTCCATTTTTAGACCTTCTGCTGAAACTACAAATCCCAAATACACTAACTCTTTCTTCACAAAACTGCACTTCTTCAAATTAATCAACAATTTCTCTTCTCTCAACTTCTCAAATACCATACGAATATGCATCATATGCTCATCCAATGTCTTACTAAAGATCAAAATATCATCTAGGTAAACAATGACAAACTTACCCAGAAATTCTTTCAGAACCTCGTTCATGAGCCGCATGAAAGTGCTCGGTGCATTGGTTAGCCCAAAAGGCATGACTAACCACTCATACAGTCCTTCCTTTGTCTTGAAGGCAGTCTTCCATTCATCTCCCTCCCTGATCCGAATCTGATGATATCCACTTTTCAGATCTATCTTTGAAAAATACACAGCTCCACTCAAACAGTCCATAATATCATCCATTCGTGGCAATGGAAACCTGTACTTGATTGTGATCTTGTTTATTGCTCTGGAATCTGTACACATCCTCCACTCTCCATTCTTCTTTGGTGCTAATACCGCAGGTACAGCACAGGGACTCAGACTCTCTCGAATCAACCCCTTCTGCAATAACTCGTGTACTTGTCTGTTCAACTCTTCACTTTCTGCTGGTGTCATTCTATGTGCTGCCTTGTTTGGCAAACTGGCTCCTGGAATCAAATCCATCTGATGACTGATCTTCCTTACCGGTGGTAATCCATCAGGTACATTATCAGATACAATATCCTGAAACTCATTCAACAAATCTGCAACCTCTACAGGTACATCCTCTACTTCTTCTTTACCAACTTTTGAAATTAAACCAAAACACACATGCTCATGCCTCATACCATCTAGGAATTTTCTTCCATCAACAAATGTTATTCTTGCATTACCACATACCTTTTCTTCAGTCTCCTTCAATGGTTTTAGCTTATGCCGCACGCCATCCTTTGTTAGGGAATAGGTATTCGCACGACCATCATGTACAGCACATCTGTCAAACTGCCATGGTCTACCCAACAACATATGACATGCATCCATAGATATGATATCACACAATACCTCATCTTGGTATCCGCCAATCTTGAACTTCACCAGGCATTGTTCATTGACCATGACCTTGTGGTCATCCTGTACCCAGGCAATCCGATATGGATGTGGGTGTTTCTGTCTCTTGAGCTTCAACTTTGTCACCATCTCTTCTGACACCAAATTGTCAGTGCTTCCACTATCAATAATCACATCACAACATTTACCTTCACACTTGCACCTGGTGCGAAACAGGCTCCTCCTTTGCTCAGGTTCATTCTCACCACTCAACAGGACTCTTCTGTTAATCAACGTTTCTCCTCTTTCAGCATCTTCAGAATTTGATGATCTGGCATCTTCATCTACGTGTGCAACTCTGGCCTGGCCTTCATTTCTCCTGTCTGTTCTGCCTTGGCGCTGAGGACATTCAAATGCCCTATGACCTTCTTCTCCACAGTGAAAACATGTTCCACGGAAGCCACCTCTTCCAGATCCTTGTCCTCTTCCTCTTCCTCTCTGATCTCTATTATTCTGATCCTGGAAGCGATTGAAATTATTTCCTCGCTGATTCTGACTACTACTGGCCTCATCCTTCTTTTTCAGATCCTCATTTTGGCCACCATATGACCGTCCACTAGATCGTCCACCGCGACCTCTTCCATTTTGTCTGCTCTCAAACTTCTTGTTCAGCTTTTCCTCTACTTTTAGGGCAAACTGGTATGCCTCTTCAATACTGTTCATTCGAACCAGATTCAGCTCCTCCTGAATGCTTGGCCTTAACCCATTAAGGTATTGGGCAACTTTCTCCTTATCAGCTTCTGCATGGCTTGTTCTGATGAGAAGTCGATAGAACTCCTCTGTATACTCCTGAACAGATCTTCCTGCTTGCTTCAAACTCTGCATTTTCTTCAGTAGGTCAAGCTCATAATCAACAGGAATGAACTGTCGCTTCAATTTATCCACCATCCGATCCCATCTTGTGATTTTATCTTTCCCTCTTATATTTCGCTCCAATTGAATTTCTTGCCACCAGATCTTCGCATGACCTTTCAATCTGGCCTTCGCAAATTTGACCCTATCAGGATCTTCAACATCTTCATACTCAAAATATTCCTCACATTCATTGATCCAGTCGATCAATTCCTCTGGGTTAAGATTTCCAGAAAATGTAGGAACCTCAATCTTAGGTCTTTTCCCAATCTTGGAAATCGCCCGAAAAAGTCTTTCTTCCTCCTGGTTCACAATTTCAACTTCTCCTTCTTGATATTCTTCTTCGGCTTCATCCTCACTTTCGTCTCTGACATTAAGATTCATTCCTCTACGAATCTCTTCTTGCAATGCTCGCACTTGTCTCTGCAACTCTCTAACCTCAGGTGTCACAACACCAGGTCTTCCGCCACGTTCTCTTCGTGGAGGCATTTTCGCGATGCGCGCTGAAACCCTAACCACGGTCCTGGTGCAAACTGCCTCACAGTCGGCGATCTGTTTACACACTCAAGAAAACCTGCTCTGATACCACTTGATGAAGGGTGCTCCCCTTAATACCACAAACACATAACAGAAATAGAGAAACAACAACAATATGCAAGAACAGAAAATTGGCTTCTTATTATCTCCACAAATGTGGAATTACAAACTTTCAGAATTACAATATGCAAAGCCACATGGGCATTCCCTTACAATATTCTTTAGGACAAAGCCTCGAACCAATACCCAGATCTACTACCCAGATATATTCTGAACTGCCTAAGACAATAATACAGCCTTCCTTATATAGGCAATTTTCCACCGCCTGGGAAGGTTCCAGAATTTTTAGCCAATAAGGCCGACCAAACTTAGAATTATTTTATTTTACATTTTATTACATCACAGTCGGCTCAAGATAACCTTTGAAACCCGAACAGAAATTTTGAAGAAAATTATTTTTTTTTTGCCATTTCAGGTGGCCCAACTTCCGAAGACCATAAGTCATCACCCGTTGACCCGCTCGGCTATCATAACCCCATTTCGGAAACGCCACGAAGCGCTCTAAGGCTTGACCTGCGCAAGCGCCCGTCACCCAAATTTTCGACCTCATCCGGGGCCTCTAAAGCCTTCAAAACTGAGTTCAAAGTTTCTGTACCCTGCTGCCAATACCGAAAATCTTCAATATCTTCCAATATACACTTGATCTGGCAATGAAACTTTACTGGCAGACTTATATGACCAAAATGAACCTCCAAGAAAGAAATCAGATCATTCTGAGCACATGCGAAAATTACCAAAAATAGTAACTTTCCATAAATAGTAGCTCTGCACAAAATAGCCCTTATGGAATTCAAAAATAGAAATATTTTTGGGTGATGCAAGATTGCTCTTACACCCAGGATGCTCCTGCATCAGATAGCAACAATATCCTCCCTACCTACAAGGGGTTCTATCGTCAAGAAGAGCTTCGCAAGAAACCCACTCTTTCAAGAACGCCACAAATAGTGTTCATAGGGCCTAATTACTATGTGAAACACATATGCAAGAAAGTGAATTTATGTTCTTTTTAGAGCCCAAAATTGAAGTGTGATCTATGAAAGCAATAAACACTCAAGCTAAACATATGAGAGATTCATTTTACGCCCAAAATCCAAATGTTGTAGAGATTATAGCAACTCACCTTAGGTCCAAAGATCTGCAAACCAATGCTATGTTGCCTCAGCAATCAGAATCAGGGAAATAAACACAGCAAGCATTAATGTTAGAAAACAGCAAGTAAAACTAGCAAATCTAGAAATTTTGGTCTCTGTTGTCAGAAAGTTCGCACGAGACAGTACACAGTGCCGCGCGAGAAAGTACCAGGCCTGTGCAAGAAAGTATACAAGCCTGCACGAGAAAATGTCTGTTGTGCGGAGAAATGCTAATACCAGCAAAACTTCGCACGATACAGCGAGAAACTTCGCGCAAGAGTTCATACAGAGACGCATGGAAGTACGAACAACACACGAAAATCGTCAGAAAAATAAAATAAAATAATATAAGGCAAGAAATGCAATTTTCATGCCCCACGATGGGCGCCAAAAATGTGTGCTAAAATATAGTCACACTTCTATGAGTCATTAAATCCAAGATTGCTCAAGAATGAGGTCTCAAATGACGACTCATAGCTCTCTATTCATGGAGTGCAAGGGTTTATAATGGAGGCCCTCAGATTAGACTTAGTTTGTGCCCATGCAAGTACACCATAAAACGAGAGATTCAAAGAGGAAAAGCAAGAATGCTAGTCTCCATGATCACCAATTATGCATGTAAATGAAAATGAAAGCTATTCTATATGATAACAATACATGAAAGCAAACTAATCTATGAAAGGAAATGCTCATGCAAGATTATTCTATGAAAGGAAATATGAATCTAATCTAATATGCAAGTGCAAGATTAATCTAAATGGATTGCCATGGAAGCATGAGAGAAGAAAACAAGAAAAAAGAAGTTGCAATATCCAAGCTCAAGTGCTCAAGAATCTTCTCCAAAGTTGCTCTCCAAACCTGCAACATAACAATACGAAATCTAGATGCATATAAAAATGAGAAGGAGAGGGCTCCTTATAAAGGAAGGCGGACGGTCAAGATTAAGACGCAAAAAGAAATGAGCAATGGTGGAGATTAAATCTTGGTTGATCCATGTGCTCAAGATTCTTTAAAAGGCAAAAAGATGAAAAAGCCCCACCACTTAAAAGTATGTGCATTTAAAGTGGAGAGAAAAAGGGATTTTTATTTATTACTTATTTATTTTATTTCTTTTTTCAACAAAAAGATATATTAAAGTGGGGATTTTATTAAAAGAGGAATTTTATTTTAATAAGATGATTTATTTAATTAAAAGGGAAGTTTTCTTTTTAATTAAATGAGGCTTAAGATAAAATGATCAAACCTTAGAAAATAATTAAATTAATTACGATTTGATCAAGAAAATTGATTTAAATTGAAAATATTGCAAAGCATTGATTCAAGAAATTAATAAATTGATGAATGGGGGCCCAAAGTCTAGGCAACCATTTTAGGGTGCATACTGATACAAGTGTTATCTTAAAACATTAAACTTGGAAACCATGTTCAAGTCATCTCGACGCTTATGTCTCGATGCTTGTATGTGTTTCCTACATCTTATCTGATAAGGTTGTATTCATATCTCCATGGTCTCTCTTGCACCAGTGAAGGTTGTAATGACCTTCGATGTCCCAAATTGACAAAAGGTGAAAAATAAAAGGCTACAGGATCAGTGACTTGACTTGTGCCTTAGGTTGCATGTAGTTGTGCATTTCTGGTTCCCTTGAGCCATCCTTCCTTTTCCCCTGTCAAGGCAATTGACAATGAATCATCATCTCTAATCTTGATTCTATTTTCAGGATCAAAATCAAAATTTGAGATCATTTAATTGTCGACTGCAATTTATCGATGACACTATCTTTTTCTGCTCGCTTCCATCTTTCTTTCTTCCTTTCCAGTTCGATCATGAGGGGGCATGACAATATAGCAAATCTTCTTCATCAATCAAAACTCCTAATCTTCAAATCTACCAATTGAACCAAATCTTTATTGATCTAGTCAATTAGTGACTAAAACATCATCACTCGAGGCATCTCAGGTTCATCAAGAACCATATCAAGTTGAGATTCTCCACATCTCTCTTTGAAAGAGTGTTCTTATCGCTTCATATCAGTTCACTCAAACATGCATCGTCTTGATCTCTTGGGGCATATTAGGTTCATCAAGACCCATATCAATCTGGTATTGTCTCTCAGGTGATTAGCTTCCTCAAAATCCTTTTCAAGGTAGCTATCTCAAAATATTTGGATAGATATTCAGTCTCGTCGCTTCATATCAGGCTGGATACTCTCATCCGCTTGTCAGTCTTCACTAAATCATGTCCAGAGCTGATATCTCTTATCAATCTTCGTTCGATCAAGTTCGGAATCGATTCCTTATCTGCAATCTATTCTTTAAATCAGCACGTTACTTGCACATCGATTCAAAGAGGGGCAAATGTAATCACCTAAAATTTGTCTAATAGAACCTGAGCCCCTAATTTCGATCAAATTGCCTCAAATAAAATCCTAAATCTCAAATGCATATTCAGTATGCATAATTGTGCAAAGTAACCCTGAAAATCTATTTTGCATAATTAAATCAAAAATCTTATATCAAGCTTATACTATGGTCTAATTTCTAGAGCTTGCATATTTATTTAATTTCTATAACATTACTTTTAATATAAAGTTCCTACACTTTTATTAAAAGAACACATTCACATGTGTGCACATACTTAATCTAGATTAAATAGCAATTAAAAGAGATTTGTGTTTTCAAAATTTCTATTTTATCTTATCTTACCAAACATCTCTCTTTTGCCTCTTAATACTCACCACTCATCTCTACCTAACCTTTCATCTCCTTCATTCTCCTTTTGCCTCTTCATCTCAATAACTCATTCTTTTGCCTCTTAATCTTCACCCTCCATTCTTGAGGCAATTCCTTTAAAAGGAGGTTCTTCCTTGGCTCAAGGATTCCATCTTGCATCTTGGTAATCTTGATCATTTGCATCTTAGTCTTTTACATCTTACATTCTTAGAGTAATCTTGTTATTTGAATTCCTAGCTCTTAGTTGCTTTCATTTACATACTCATAGATCTCTCGCATTCTCAGTTTACTTCATCCTAAGCATAATCTTGCATTGATTAATCTAGTTTTCTTTCTTGCATAGTTTCATAGCTTAGTTCTTGCATCTTCATTCTAGAATATTAGTTGTTTGCATCCATTCTACCTTAAATCTCTCATTCTAGCTTAAATCTTGCATACTAGTTTCTTTTTAGTTTTGCATTGCATTTAGAATCTTCTATTTTGGAGTAGTCAAATCACTAATCCTCTACCAATTTGATGAGCATCATGAGAAGGATTAAGCTCGCTTCAACTAGGAAGCAATAAGCCACTTTTGAGATTTTAGTTGGTTCATTTGAGATGACCTCCTATAGCTAAATTCTTGAGCAAATGGCTTATTGAGTGTTGGTTATTCCTCAATTTGAGTACCAATTTTTTACCACACGGTAAGCTCCACCAAAAACCCCTGAAATGACAGATGATACCATGACTAGAGAGTTCAGAAACAACATTGTCAATACATTTCTCAACATCCTCATCCATGGAAATCGTAATAGGATTTGAAACAGGAAAAGGCCCCTTTGATTTCAAACCCAAAGCACCTTGACAACCTGTGGCAGACCCAGAAACCCCATAGAAAGAATGGGAAGGGTGACCAAAGGAGGGGACCGAGGCCGGGACAACATTGCCTACGATCCCAACATCCCCCAAACTGGTAGAAACGCCAGCGGGAGAAGCATTCCCAACTGATGGCACTTCACCAACTGGTGGCACACCGAATAGAAAGGAAGCGGCCACCGTCGAGGAGATGAGGGTAGGCCCCGCAGAGAGAGGATCTGCCCCATCACCAGATGAAGCCCACCCAAAAAACACCTGTGAGGAAGCGCACAACGAAACAGAAGTAGAGTTTGAAATTTTCCCAAAGCGGGAAAGAGGAGAAGGCAACGCCATGGTGCCCCTCAAATCATCATTCTTTGTATTTGTTAGTTGCTCTACTAGAAATGAATTTGTGCAGTTCTTTAAAAAAAATTGATAACAAGTAACTTTTTTAGATAATGGATACCTATTTTGTAAATAAAAGTACCCATTTCTGTGGGATGAAAGCATGTACCCATTTCAATTTTGGCCTCGGGATCTCGATGCAAAACATAGAACAATTTTTGTAGTCTTTTTTTATAAAGCTAAAAATTCCCCTTAATAAGGACTCAACTTCTTGTGCTCACCCATTAGACATGGTTAATATGAGAACACATGACATAATCCACTAGTTGCATGTGTCACTCTCACCCATCCTTGGGTATTTGAGTCTCACACCCTCTTTTGGATTTATTTTCCATGTCTCATAGTCATTTGTTTTTCTTTATGTAATATGGCATTTACAAACTAAAACTATCACCTATTTTGGGTAGTTGGCAGTTTGAAATTACTCCCTTATTTTTCTATATAAACAACACTCACCTCTCCTTTTGGCTAGTTCAACAATGCTAGTTAAATGTTAAGGGGACAATAACTTTATTCATCTCTAGATTCTAAATCTTGTTTTCCTTCAATTATTTAGATTCTAAGTGGATTTGCAACCAAATCTAACAAGTCATCAAATTTAGTTATGAGTTGTGAGTTAGCAACCTTTTAGAAATCTAGGGGCATTTCATTCTTAGAAAAAAAAGTATTCTCTTCTCTTGCATATGATGATGATTTAGAGAATTATAAAATCTTGATAGAAATTTTAGTTTATAAGGGGTTCCTTGTCTAACCTTATATATTGCAAGTATATCAAAGCTTTCTATAGAAATTTTGAGCTCACCCTAAAGTCTTGAATGGACAACTAAGTCAAAACTGTCTTTGTTCTCATCCACATCAAAGGTGAGATTTGTAAAGGGTTGAAGAATAGAGATTTTTTGTGAAAATACAACACGTTAAAAATTAAAGCATTTTGAGTCCAAATGGCCTAAAAACCCAATTTACCTGTGTGTGTGTGTGTGTGTGTGTGTGTGTGTGTGTGTGTGTGTGTGTGTGTGCAACCTTTGAAAAATAAAATTGATGAAGGTTACTCCCCTTACCAACCCAAACACAAAGCACAACAGAGAAATAAATAGAAAATTGCAAAAACTAAACAATTGCAAAAACAAAAACACTTTCTATTATCTTCAATGAAATGATATTACAATATTCAAAAAATAACATGCACAACCACATGGGCATTTTCATTACAATAATCTGCAAGTCAAAGCCACCATATGCACCATCAGAAATGCCCAGTGGTAACCCTATTTGTCTTCTTTATAGTGGGAAGTTTAACCACCCTAGAAGGTTCTAGAAATTGTAATCCCCTATTATTTAGGCCAACTATCTTTATATTATCTTTCCCTACATAGTAATATGTTGAGAATATGCCCCCAAATAGGTTTAGGTACTCATTGGAGTATTTGAAAGGATTTTATTTTTTCTCTTAATGTAGCGCAACTTCTAGAGGCCATATCTTAATGTAGCGCAACCTCTAGGAAGATATGATGCGTTGTTAAAAATTAAAGCATTTTGAGGCCAAAAGGAACTTTTCGTAAGTCTAGAAGGCCTAAAAACCAAATTTACATCTCTCTCTCTCTCTCTCTTTGTGCGCACACGCACATACACACATCAAAAATTAATATTTCCAATTTTCTTAAGTTATGAAAAATAAAATTGATAAAGGTGACTCCCCTTTCCAACCCAAACACAAAGCACGATAGAGAAATAAATAGAAAATTACAAAAACCGAACAATTGCAAGAACAAAAACACACGGGAGATGGTTAAGTCATGTCACGAGTCCCCAAGGAGATGCTAACCACCAAGTCAACAATCTCCCCCTCAACACCAACTGAGTCTTCAACACCCACTAAAGGGAGACTCGAACCCGTGACCCAAGGCTTTGATACCATTTGTTGGAATCATTTTCCATTGCACCAAAAGCTCAAAATATCAATGCCCAATACAAATGCCAGATCCAACCCGACCCACAAGAGATGGTTAAGCCATGTCATGAGTCTCCGAGGAGGTGCTAACCACCAAATTGGCAGGTCTTCTATCAATGATTGGCTTGTTAACATAAATATGCTAAAATAAGCTTAGCAAACAAGTTTAAAGCTTACTACATAGTAGGAAAGAAGCACACATTAAGCTTTCAAAATTGAAATATGCAAGAAATTTACAAAATGGAGTCAACTTGGCAAAAGGGTCTGATGCTTTTCTTGTCCTACACGTACAGAACAAACAAGGATATCTAGAATCTTTTGAAAGTAAAATTTTCAAGAAAATAAAAATTGAGCTTAGTAGGTGTTCCAAAATACATTTCAAAGACGCATTCATTTAGATGAAAAATTCTATGAGAAGGTGAAATGGTGCTTTTCATTTTTTCTCAGATACGTCCGAATGAGATTCAACAAGATCTTTGTGATGCAATTTTTTGTTGTTTTATTGAGTCCTTGAGTCTAAGTTCTATGTTCACGGGATGCATTTTACATTATTTGTGACTAAGGAGCCTTGCTGCCAAGCAAACAAGCAGATGTTTTTTTGTGTTAGAATAAGGTGTGGATTAAATGCTAACTTATGAAGTTGCAAATTGTATAAACAAGGCACCGACACATTTATAAGTTGCCATTTTTTCACTTGATCAAAAGTTTGTATTTACTCGCAACTAAAAGTAAAACAATTCAACTTTTTACCAGAATTACTTCCCAATACATTGAGATCAGAAACTACAGCTTGAAGAGTGAGCTTGTTAAAGCTGCCATTTTTTCACTTGATCAAAAGTTCGTATTTACTCGCAACTAAAAGTAAAACAATTCAACTTTTTACCAGAATTACTTCCCAATACATTGAGATCAGAAACTACAGCTTGAAGAGTGAGCTTGTTAAAGCTGCCATTTTTTCACTTGATCAAAAGTTCGTATTTACTCGCAACTAAAAGTAAAACAATTCAACTTTTTACCAGAATTACTTCCCAATACATTGCAAATCAGAAACTACAGCTTGAAGAGTGAGCTTGTTAAAGCTGCCATTCTAACAGAGGCACGTATTGAGGAGCAGCTCACCCACATCAAACCTCAGTTTCCTCATAGTAACCCAGACTTATCACTCAACCCAGACCCAAAGAAATCAAAATTTTATTGTAGACTATATTGATTTTAGATTCATGCTGTGAATATGCAGATAACAACAGTTCACCGCAAAATATATATTTGGGCTCCAAACATTTGGATTAGTGTTAAAAGGATATCTGATGGATTTCCTATACTGAGTCACCAACATGATTTGTACATGTATTACTCAAATTATGATAGATACCAGTAGTGTGAACATACTCCGATCTTACAACCATGAGCACTGTTTTTAAAACTGAACAAACCCACATGCATAATTGTTGTCAGCAAATGCAATTCAAAGTTCATCATGACTTTGGGGTAGCGAATTCTTTGAAAGAAAGGATGGATCACTGGAAGTAAAATGAATTTTGGTTTCCTTTTCATCATTGATATCTAGATGTACATCACTATTTACAGGATTGGAGATGCTGGTCTCATGTAAATTATTATCCAAAAATGATGGGTCAGAGGAGGGACTGGCATCCATGGAAACTGTTTTTTCGGAGGTTTCAATAGTCACTTTCATATTCTCCTTTATAAAATATGGACTGCTAGCATGCTGTGGATAGTCTGAAGCTAGTTTTATTTCTGGATGATCTGATCTCATTGATGCAGACAATTTACGCTGTAACTTCAAAAGCCCAACACGCTTGGTGAAGATGTATAAAACGACCAAGCAAAAGAAAACAAATCCAACAACCATTATTATCCTGTCATTCATGCAAAAATTATGTCAGAAAATGGACTAAAAATTGATTCGATATGGCAAACACAGTACCATATAACCAACCTGAGAAAATGGTATGGCTGGAAATTTGACTAATGACTTATTATAAATAGATACTTGGGTTGGGTTTTAAAAAAACAGAATTCTTGGGTTGGCTTGAAAATGCAAAACAAATCACAATGCTTTGGAGCCAATATATAAAATGCCAGCCCAACCGGATAACTGATGGTTTCATGACATTGTAGCAGCACAAGCAGAGTTAAGAAAGACATCAAAATATGAATAGCATGGTTGGAGAAAAGTCCACCTGTCAAGGATATCCTGTCGTCGCATAGTTGTGAGCAGGCGTCTAGTGCTCATCAGTAAAGAGCGGTGTCCTTTATATTCGGAGTCAGCTTTTATGAGAGTCCCAGTGGATTGATCTGGGCTTACATTAACAGAAATCAAAGTAAAGTTAAAAAACTCTTTTACTATATGCCTGATCAAACTTTCAACATTAACAAAAAGAAATTCAAACCTGGCCAATAATTTACATGTAAATAGTTATACAACAATTGAAGGAACCCAAATAAGAACAAATTTCATCATGGAAAGCAATCACAATAGTTGCATTGATTTTCCAATTAAATCATGCAGGACTCTAAAATTTCAAACTCAATTATCAGGCGAAGAACTCTGTGAGAATTCTATATTCTTGTGTGAGAAAATAATCGACCAGTCTAATTTGACGAGCACACTGCAGTTTTCCCAGAACATGAGATACTGTAAAACATTTGTTTTTAACCTCAGAAGAAAACATGTTTATAACTTTTTGGAATGGGTAAAGCCAGAAAACTAGAAAGCTTCATAAATAAAATTCACTACATAAATACTTAAATTCAAAGGTCAATAGCAACAACAAAAAATCATTCCTGTGATATAAGTTGCATAACTTGCCAATGTCAAATCTTTTCTGGGAATCTCCTACACTACTGACAAAATGCTTTAATTTATCTAGCTCCTAAGTTTATCATTATTTAAACCATGAGCAGATCAAATTTATTTAACAGTTAAATAGAAGACCAATCAACCAGCAAGATAATGTTAACTTATCTGCCTCCTTTGTCTTCACAATTATGCTAACTCATGTTTACAGAATTGCACTAAGGTCCAGAACCACAGAAGCAAATTGAATATCCAACTAGAGAAATGAAGATAGCACATTGAATGGTCATCTAGAGACTCTTGCTATAAGAAAAAAACAATGTCAGAGGCAATAACCAAAATAATGAATGGTCCATAAAGGCACAACACTTGCTGAAGGTTTTGTAAATGGGGTAGCAAGCTAAGTGGGCTTAACTTTGGATGAAACACCATGGTTAAGGGTACTTGAGTTGGAGCAATACTAGGATGGGTGACCTCCCGGGAAGGCCCGATGCTTCACCCCTATAAGCATCACCTAGATGCAATGAGTGCCAAGTGTTCCATTCATTCTCATGAGATATGGGTTCTTGTGAACCACTACTAATGAAAAATGGGTCAATGAGTTTGACTCAGAAAACTACATAGTTAAATCCTCATAGCAATATCACAATTTGGCTTGCTATGGAAAATATCTCCTACTTATCAATTGATGAGCTAAAGGGTGTTGTGAAATCTGGATCGTCCTATAGAGAATATATGTGAGTGCTGTAGTGAAATAGATTACCATTGTGATTGATCTTTTCACCAGCCATTGATATATATTTATATCTTTTGAATAGTCACGTCTTGAAAAGTCATGACCATATAATAATATAATATGACAATTATGATAATAACCATAATAAATATATAATTAACTATAATAATGACAATAATATAATATATATCATTGCATTATAATATTATCATTACTATATTAATAATATGATAATGATAATAGTATAATACAAATATCACAACTCTTCATTATATATATATATATATATATATACGAATGAAGCTATATCTTAACACTCCCTCTTAGTGAGTGAGTATTAAATATCAAAAGTCTATCATGACATCCGCCATTTCGGGACGCACAAGTTAATGTAGTCTCGTCATGAAAATAGACTTGAATATCATGATCTCCGCACAGTCGGGACACACAATTAAGTAGTCTATCATGATATGGTTTCGTTATTACACTACCAGTAATAACAAGAGTCAAGATCTCCGCACAGTCGGGACACACACTTTAGTAGTCTATCTTGACACTTTGGTTAACTATTTACAAGATCGTCACCTTGAAATGTTAACCCACACACAAATGATCATTTTTACACAATATTGCAATATACATTTTTATATTTATTCATGAATAAAAAAACCATAAAGTCACCTTGACTCTTCTCAAAGGGTGGATCCATTCTAGCTCATCCAGAGAGTGGAAATCAGGACTTCCACCTTAGAATTGTCTATCAAAGACAAGAATTATTTAAAAATTCAAGTCAAACTCTTAGTCATGACAATTTAAAACCAACAACTCAATGTTGTCTAGCCATGAACATAATACAGTCCGAAACACATCATAACAGTTTGAAACCAACAACTTAATGTTGTCTAACCACGATATAGTTATTGCACAACAAGTAATAACATAGCGTTCAGGATACCTTCTTTTCACCTAATAAGACTTTATTCCTCAACATACCAAGGTTATCTGAAGGTACACAATCTTCTTTCTAGCAAGACGCTTGGTATCGGTGGTTTGTTCTTTAGTGAGGATGTACCTCCACTGAATTACATTTGTTTGTATGATCTCATAGTCTTGGTGAATTCTGAGATTATAAAGTATACACCATCTTGGTGAATTCTGAGATTATAAAGTATACACCATCTTGACATGTTATACTCCCTCTGAATTTGTATGACCAAGATCCTAGGGTGCCAACTTAATTTGATTTCTAGCTTCTCTTTCTGACATATAACCTTCTCACATGGTAATAACCATAATTGTCTGCTATAATTTCTTGATTATGAGAGAACCAACAAAACATGGTCTACTCCCTCTGAATCAAGATCTTCGAATGTCCACTAATGCAGATCTTTTAACTTCTTTATCTGTCACGAAGGCAGACCCTGTTTATATACTCAATTCGGTGTCACTGCAGGATGTCATTTCATACTTTCCTTCCTGAGAGAACCAATACGAATAATCTAAATAGTCATAAGGTTACATCGGCTAGCATAAGATGCATTTTGATCTTTTCCAAGGCCACAATATTAACACTCCCTCTTGGACTTGAGGGAAGATAATAAAGACCTCTAGTATTCTATCCACATGCATCTCATCGGTGATTCTATCCACAAGTTTCCACTACTATAATCTCAGATTTGTTTCACCTTCAGCTGTGATCTCCCTCTCAATCAATATGATCGAGTTTGTCACAAGTTGACTGCATCATCTACTCCCTCTGAAGTTCAAGTTCTTATATCAACCTCTTGATCTGAAATGTCAGACTCCCTCTGAATGGAAATTCATATGCTTTTATCCTTAAATTTCAAATATTTTCAAGTATTTCCTTTTGTAAGGTGTGCCCATTAATACGATACTCATACCCATCGTCCTTCTTCATATCATATCGGTTTCATTATGATCCTTATGTTAATTTTCTTCCTTACAAATCACATCTTATTATGATAACTACCGATTAGATGTTGACTTCATACATTATCGGTATCTGATTATATTACTTCGCCTGTAGTGATCCTTAACCATATGCCATAAGAGTCGAGATTTGATTCGAGTGATGGGATTGATATCTCATATATAAAACCCCATCGGTTGCATTCTTTAAGGGACATACCACTTCTTAACATGAATTTTCTAAGCAATTTGTACCCCGTCAAACTGTTATCTTAACAACTACTAATGACGCATATATATTAATCACTGCTTGTGGTTTTGAAGTTGTAATTGTGATGCTTCTTATGAATTTGGAGAAGATCTATGCTTGTCACTGCCTCAGATCTATGTATAGCTTTGCTCCCACGACCTATCACTATTATGGCAATGATTTCAACTCTTGTTGCTTCACAACAACCCTCAACAAATACCAATTCCTTTGGTCTTGAGTGGGTCTTCAGATATTATATGGTTGGTGGCAGATTCTCAGTGTACTCTACTGTAATAACAATAAACCCCACACATCTTATTCAGTATTGAGGATAACTATTCACATCATGTATGCAAAAGTGTGGAGGAGATGGTTTGTTATTCTCACAATTCTCTCGAATAGTTATCAAATGGTGGATGTGAGTCATTAGAATGTGTATTGCATCCAATAATGGTTTCATTCATATGCACAACCCATGCTTAATATTCTGATGATGCTAATGAATACTTAAGTGTTATATTCCCAATCAATTGTAGATTCACGATCTCAAAGTTTAAAAGAAACTACTAAGATCTTAATAGCACTGTTTACATTCGTGCTTGGCCGATAATGAAATGCTTCTCTAAATATGGTGTTCACAGGTCCATCTGATAATACTGTTATAACCAAAACACAGTGGACGTGCAAATACAGAGGCACTTAACTATTCAGAAAAATGGCCTTCAACATCATTTGTATCACTCTGAACAAACTGTAACACCAATCACCACCATACGAGTCTATTGGAACACGGGTTTGAGTTTGGACTTCATTACCTTGCAAATTAAATCCGAACACAATTTACTGTCATCTTCCTTCAATTTCGAATACCGAGTATTGGCTATATGGATCTTCACTTCATCGAATTTGAATGGCTACAGAGAGCTCACGGTTTTGAAACATTCCTAAGTCACAGCAACCCATTTCCATTCGGACAGTTACAAATCGGTTTTAATAAGCTAAGAAACTCCCTCAAAATTGATTGCAAATAACATTTAAAATTCTTCACATAAACCCGATTCCATAAATCCCAAAATAGTTTGTGATTATCGATTTTCAATAAGCCATAAACCGATTTCAACAAAATGTTAAACTCCAATAAAAACTCGATAGCATTGCCAAGACCGGTTACAGTACACTATCGAATCCATTCCATTGCCATCGAAAATGGTTTCAAAAACTTATTTCAACAACTGTTAACTCTTTTAATAAACTTTAACTTCGTCTAGGAACCAATTCTTGATTTCGGTTATTAAATGCGAAAACAGAATAAGATCTTTCAAGGCCGAATTGCAAATAATAAAGACTTCTCATAAACTAATTCTGTAACCTTGATTCGTTTATATATATTTCAAGAACTCAAACTTAGTAGATAATTTCGCTTCTATGAGAAAGTGAAGGATAAAATGTCTTTACAAATAATTCAATCCTTCTTTTCATTATTGTATTCCTCGATCACATTGTTCCCTTCTTCTTTTCATCGATTTTTGAACTTCAAGCACCTTCCTCTATTAAAAGAATACATTTCGGCAGACTCATGGCACCTTGAATTCATTCCCTGGTAATGGCGCCCAATGAAAGCTTTCAGTAGTGTTGCCGGAAATAATATTGTTACCTTTGAACTATAATGTTTTGCCGAAGTTGCAACTTATAATAAAGCGCAGGAACAAACTTAAGAAATTCCCCCGATTTTCTTATATAAGGCTCTTATTTGAGTAGATCCTCCGCAAATATAATCTTCACTTCATAGCCCGATAAATATATAGTATCTAGGATGTGAACCTAAGAGTTCGGGACCCACCATAAAAAATTAATCGGCAGCAATGTAAACTTTCGAAAATACTATATATGGTCCCCGCTTGTATAAGTTACCCCCGCCTGTACTTTCTTCAACTACATAGCACTATAAATAATTTTCAGATGCGCCCGACTCTTCCAAGAGTGCTCATTTATCTTTCTGCATGACCCAACACTTAACGATAGTCATAGTTCGAACCATCTTGAGAAATATGTGCTCAATAATCCACACACTGATTGTTCGAACACTCAGATTCACTGATCACAGACTTTCTCTCTGGGTTCTCAGTTTTCAGATGTTTTCTCAGTCCCGAGAAGATATTAAATCAGTAGTTTGGGAGGACTCCAGTAATGTAAAGTAGATGCATCTTCATACCAAATCAACAATTTACTGGTTCGACCCGTTTCTCTTATAGGTTAGGCTCTGATACCATGTTGTGAAATCTGGATCGTCCTATAGAGAATATATGTGAGTGCTATAGTGAAATAGATTACCATTGTGATTGATCTTTTCACCAGCCATTGATATATATTTATATCTTTTGAATAGTCACGTCTTGAAAAGTCATGACCATATGATAATATAATATGACAATTATGATAATAACCATAATAAATATATAATTAACTATAATAATGACAATAATATAATATATATCATTGCATTATAATATTATCATTACTATATTAATAATATGATAATGATAATAGTATAATACAAATATCACAACTCTTCAATATATATATATATATATATATGAATGAAGCTATATCTTAACAAAGGGACTCTATAATGAATGGACCATAAAGGCACAACACTTTCTGAAGGTTTTGCAAATGGAGTAGCAAGCTAAGTAGGCTTAACTTTGGAGGAAACTCCATAATTAAGCGTGCTTGAATTGGAGCAATACTGGGATGGGTGACCTCTCAAGAAGGCCTGACGCTTCATCCCTATGAGCATCACCTAGATGCAATGACTGCAAGTGTTCCATTCATTCTCATGAGATATGGATTCTTGTGAAACACTATTCATAAAACATGGGTCAATGAGTTTGACTCAGAAAACCACACAGTTGAATCCTGATAGCATTATCACAATTTGGATTGTTGTGGAAAATATCTCCTACTTATCAATTGATGAGCTAAAGGGGCTCTATAATGAATGGTCCATAAAGACACAACACTTGTTGAGGTTTTTGAAAATGGGGTAGCAAGCTAAGTGGACTTAACTTTGGAGGGAAGTCCATGGTTAAGTGCACTTGAGTTGGATTGATACTAGGATGGGTGACCTCCCGGGAAGGCCCTATGCTTCACCCCTGTGAGCATCACCTAGATGCAATGAGTGTAAAGTGTTCCATTCATTCTCACGAGATATGGTGATGCAAGAGCATCCTAGGGTAGTTGGCAATCCTGTATGTTGCAGCTTTGACCGAGGGGCTTGGTCATTGAAGGGCTCGGTCGCTGAAGGAACTCGCTAAAACTTATGGTGCTTGGTAGAACCTGTGCTCGGCGATGCTTGTGGTGCTCGGTCAACGTGCTTGCTCAATGATGCTTAGCTTGCGCGGTTGTTTTTACTGGCTCTCGGTAGTTTGGCTTACCGACTGGAGTTCTTGGAGATTTGGTGGGCCGACTTGATGTATTTAATGTTGGTAGCCTATGTTGTATTCTCCTATGTGGATCTAGAGGCCAACATGGAGAATTTAATTATTTGTAAGGCTATTTGAGAGCCCACTTGTATTGCATTTAATAATTGTTTGTTATAGAAGCCGACTGGGTTTTAGGATTTATTTCTTTCTTCCAGCCGACTTGTGGTTGAAGAAATGTATTTAGGAAAGGTTTGGGTAGTTGCTTGAGGGAAGTCAAGGGAAGACAATAATGGGATCTGGCGAGATCTTGCAGATCAGATAGTTTGTCTGATATTTGTAAAAGCAAGGCTAATGGTTTGCATGCTTGGAGATAAGGAGATTGCTTGGTGGCTTGCGAGCTCAAGTTTAGATCTGCCTTAGTGTTTCTACCAGTTGCTGATGTGTCGCAAACCTGGACTAGCTAGAGGATTGCAAAATTACAATTGTAATTGATTGTATTTGGCCGTAACCCGAAAGGCCTTACAACCAAGCATGTTGAATGAAATTCTATTTGAGCATTCTCTTGTTGTGTTTCCGTTGTATTGTTGTTGCTAGTGTAGATTTGGACTATCCATCCTGGATTTTCCGTATTGCATTGCGTCATATGGGTTCTTGTGAACCACTAATCATGAAACATTGGTCAATGAGTTTGACTCAAAAAACTGCACAGTTGAACCCTGATAGCAATATCAAAACCAAAATAATTACATTGAAATAGGTAAAAGGTGACCATAGTAACCATTTATTTAACATCCCAAAAGCCATATTTTACAATTTGTCTTGAATCAAAATAGCCATCATTCCTCATAGGAGGAGTTGTATACCAACAAAAGAATGAAATCAGTGCCCCAGTTCAATCAACAATAGAATCTCACACAAGTTTAGTTAAGGTAGGTCGTCACATAGAAAGCTAATGAGCCCAAAAAAGTTTAACCCTAAAGTTTACTTCTACAAATACATCATATAAGTGGGAGCTTTGTTTTCTCATTGACTATTCTTTGTGTTTCCGAGTTACTGGGACACTAGGATGGCATTCCAAGGACAGCTAAATATTACTTAGATTTTGGGAATGGTGGGGGATGGAGTAAGGAACCTCAAATTTTCCCAAATTTTAGGGATGGGAGTGAGTTAAAACTAGCCTAGATTTTAGAGGCGGCAGATAATGGCTAATAAACCAATCACAAAAAATTTGTTGGAGTCACCAATGGATTCAAGCCTCTAGGATCACTTGCACAAAAAAAGAAGATCCCTTCCACAAGAGGGCAACAAGAACAAAACATTGTCTGATTACATATTAATGGTAAGGCAAGGTTGAGAGATAAAATTAGACAAGATCATGAGAAGTGTCTTAATCTTGTGCAATGAGACAGCTAACATGACAAATATTAAATGACCTAGGACACAAGAAGTAAATCAGATAAGATAACGTAAGATCTCATCAAGACAGCTAAGACTTCTACAAAGATTCCTAGAAGCTAAATAAAAATAACAAGTGAATAGGACCTATTGGTGAACTAGTTAGGTAAAATACCTTATTCACAACAACATCCTCCCTTAAGTGCAACTTAGGGAGAAGTAGACAAATGCAAAGATGCATGGATGATAATTGTGTATCTCAACTACTAGGCCATGTTAGGGACCCATTTACAAATGCAATACTTCACAAACAAAGAGAGAGAAAACCTAGTGGGACAAAACTTGTAACTGCTCCGATTTCTATACCAAATTTATGCTGGTTCCCAATCTTTTCACTGTATATGTCTTTCATCAAAATGGTTCATGTCCATCCTTTTGAAGAGTTTTCTTATTTATATGTTGTTGCAGCCATATTAAAGTTAACATTAACTGATTTAGCAAAAAAAAAAGTTAACATCAACTGATATACCTTTTAACTTCTATTCGTTTGAATCAATGACCATCCAAAGCCCAATTATCTTCAAAATGTACAGCAGCTCCTTCCTATAGCTCAACTCTTTCATAGGCTGTACTGTAGGTTGAAGGCATAATAATTCTTTTACCAATGATGATCTGTCCTAACAGCTGCGCCTGCCCTCCTAACAGCTATGTTCACTAGATTGACTCACATTTTGCTATGTTGACCATCCATGAAGGCTAGGTGGGATTTCTTTGAGCCTTACGCCTTTTTACTTGCATTGTTGATTTAGTTGACTCTCCAAAAATATTTAAAATAATTGTTTATTCTTCAAACTGTGGCAGCTGGAATAAGACTCACCAAATATCTTCGAAAAAACAAATCAACTCTCTCCTTAAGACTGACACATTCCTTCATTAAGCTTACGGAAGCTTGGAAATATGTTTGTATGGCTTACAAAAGGTATGGCTCCTCCACAATAGGCAGCGGCTAAGCGTGAGTAAGGTTAAAGAGATTTCATAACATGAATCACCCTTTTTAATTAGTCTTTAATGCCTCTCTAAAATGGTATGTCTCTTGGGAACATCAAGGTCTACGGCTGGGAATGATATACTATTTTTTATTTTTTATTTTTTTATTTCCTTGAATGCATACATTGCAGTTATATTCCTTAATCTTTAACAAATATTAAAAAGACAAATTTATTATTGCCTGCAAATTTCAAAAAAATTGAAATTGGAAATTTGAAACCTGCAACTAACAACCAATTCTCAATTTTCACACAATCGTGACCCTGAGTAAATAATGCCATATTGGCTAGGGTAAAAACTTACACCACCGAAACCAATCTTAAACTAAGGGTTTTCATCTTGTGGTGGAAGAAATCTACTCAACTACACAATTCGGGTTTCAAGAAAATATCAAAATAAAAATGAATAACGAATCCCTTCATCCTCTTTTTTATATTCTCCCTAGGATCTTTTTGGAAAAATATAATTAAAAGTCACTTCAAAATTAATAATAGATAAGTCTCTCCCTCTACAAAATGACTATCATGGTAACCGGAGGTGTGTCTCCTACCTCCGAGATGCATCTCGGATACAAAGATGTGTCTTCAGTACCAAAGAAGTCCCTGGAAACATCTCAATGCACGAGGTTCTTTTGGCTGCCATCTCTCGAGTCTCCCTACCAGAATTGACGTCTCCCACTAGAAAACTTAGGGCAAATGCATTAAAAGGCAAATAAATAAAATAAGTCTGCATAATGCTTCATGCTGATATTTTGGATGATACACAAATCCATGCAAAGTTTAGTGATCAGACTACTAACAATATAGACTTTTTGAGAGGGACATGTATTAAAATAATAATGTAAGGTTTCTAATAGTCATCTTTAGTGACTTTAGTTTTATTAGTTAGTTTCTATTTTCGTATTCAGTTAACGACTGTTTCGTTTGGAAACATATTCTTGTACTTTTCTACTTAAGGAGACTTCATCTTGATTGTTTAATATCAAACTATCAAGTTTTATAACATGGTATTAGAGCGGGTCTAGGTCTAACTCCCTCATGGGAGGCCCAGGGTTATGGAGGTTGCATGTACTTGCATGTTCTTGCATGTGCTTTCTGTGAGTTGCATGTTGCTTGTATGTGGTGTTTTACAAGCAAAGTGTTTTCTTGTCTTACCGCATGATGAAGTTTGGCCGTTTTCTAGGGTATTTTACCATGCGAATATTAGAATATTTTTAGTATCTTAGGTTTCTTTGCTATTTTTAGGCAGCTTCCAGATTCTTTTTGTTAATGGTCATTTAGGCTCTATTGTTTAATTGTATTAATTAGTTTTATTTTTAGTCATCTATATTTAGAAGACTTTGCTTTTTTGTTAAAAGCTTTTGTGAACTCTATATATTCAGGTGAATAGTTAATACAATCATATTGTTTTTTAGAGTTTCATGGTATTAGAAAAGGTTGAGGGTTTCTAAAAATTCGTGGACATCTTTTGCGGAATAAAAATCGAAGGTTTGTTGAATTTTCAAGGGTCAAAATTTTCTTTCATGCATCTATTTATGAAAAAAACCAAGGTTTAAATCTACGGTTTTTATCAACGCACAACTTCAAAAGATCAGAAAATCATCCATTCACGACCTCAAAAAGTCATGTTTCTTCCTGCGACCTATTTTTTTCCCGTCTACGATTTTTGTGGTAGCATTCTTTGCGCACATGATTTTTTGACCCGCATTTTTCGGCAATTTTTCATCCACAATTTCCATGTTTTATCAATACTTTCCACAGGATTTTCGATGCTCTTTTTTCGCAATTGTTGAGTGTAGTTGCAAACGCAACGGTTCTGCAGACCATTTCCGCAACTTGTGCCATTTTTTGCATTTTACACACAATTTTGTCCGTTTTTTTGTCCGCAATTTTCTCTCGCCCATATTGAAATTTTTATGCAATCAACCTCTCTAAAAATCGCGGCCACAATATTTTTTTCTAGTACGAAACCCTAAATCCGAAATTTGGATTTGTAGTCTATGGGTTTTCTGAATTGGGTTTTTACCCTTGAACCCGTTTAGGGTTTTCCTGTTATTTGCCAAAAATATTTTTTTTAAAAAATCTGACTATTTTTTTCCAGGTTCATTGTCTATTTCTTTTAAGCATTTTAGCATGTTCTATCTTGGAGATTGTGTTGGTTGACCACCAGTGTCTACCTTGATTTTTGTGCCTTCATAGGGTTGACCAACAACCTTAGTATTCATGATGGCATCTTTAACCAACATTATGTTGGAAGGAAATTAGCGGTTCAATGGCCACAATTACAACACCTGAAGCAACATATGATGACAATATTCAAATATCGATGTCTTGACAAGCTCGTTTTGGGTATAGAAACATGTCCTAAAGATGCTAGAGTAGATCAAGACAAATTTGATGAGCATAACCAGGAAGTCGTCATGCTCATAAAACTTTATGTTACACATGATCAGCTCCCTCTAGTGTCTTCTGACAAAACAGCTAAAGAGATTTGAAAACTCTTGAAAGATCTTCATGAGACATCCAACAAGAGTTGAGCTTTCTTTCTAAAAAAATTGTTGTTTTCTATCATGATGGATGAGAAGATGTCTCTCCAGGCACGTGTTATGAAGATCAAGGACATCTGTGACCAGCTCGAGGTTATTGGTCGTGAGGAAGAAGATATGGTAGTGATCGCACCGAAAAGCCTAGCCCGATCCTATGAGCATTTCATTGAGACGCTCAATATCACTTCTACTAGCGTTGACTTGAAGTTTCTTGATCTCTGCAACAAGCTTTTGCAATAGAATAGATGGAAGCAACAGTTTGGAAGCAATGCTAGTTTGTCCTCTATAGAACAGGTGGCCTCCGTAGCCAAAGCCTCAGACAAGAACAAAGGTAAACCTCCATCCTCCCAACAGAAAGCCCAGGTAAACCTCTATTATCTTCAAAGAAGAGTGTTTAGTGCAATTATTGTCACGAGTTTGGTCACATGAAGATAGATTGCAAGAAATGGTTGACAGTGGCGCAATCTCCACAGGGAGGGTCTTTGTACAAGGCCCACGTTGCTACACATTCTAATCAGGATTCTACCTCCTCTACGTACATGGCCACATGCTCATCAAATTATGAGACATCATCTGCCTGGTACATTGACTATGGTGCCTCTCAGCATTTCCCACATTGTCGGGATTGGTTCACAGAGATCATGCCTTTCACAAATTCAGCGATCTTTGGTGGAGCCGAGTAGTATACTGTTATTGGAAAAGGCAACGTTCAGATTTCACTTAATGGGAGGGATTTTCTCTTCCTCAATGTATACTCCGTCCCAAGTATGAAGCTCAATCTACTATCAGTCAATCAGATTATGCTTCATTCTCCACAGCTGGATGTCGTCTTCAGTTTGCACAAGTGCAATATTATTGACAAGGAGTCTCACACTACAGTTTCAATTGGTCTTAAGGATCATGGTCTTTATAGACTCACTGATACAAGTGATTCTCAAGAGCAGGCCATGGCAGCTAGAAGTACTTCCATCAGCAATCTTTGGCATCAACAGTATGGGCATCTCAATATTCACTATCTCTCTCAATTCGCTCAAGATAGTCTGGTTGTTGGATTACCTGAGATTCAAACACAGAATCATGGAGTTTGCAAAGCTTATCAAGCTGGGAAGCAACATCGGACTTCATTTCCAAATGGTGATGCTTGGAAGGCATCCAAGGTCTTAGAATTGGTTCATGAAGATATTTGTGGACCCGTGAACATTCCATCAATCACTGGATGCAGGTATTTTCTGCTATTTGTTGATGATTTCAGCAAGAAAATGTGGGTGTATTTTCTTCAGCATAAATCAAAGGTGTTCGGCATGTTTCAAAAGTTCAAGGCCTTAGTGGAAAAAGAGTTAGGTAGTCAGATTGTCACTCTTCGGTTCGATAATGATGGAGAATTTTATTCATTTGATTTCTCCAACTTTTGCGCATCACATGGGATTAAGCATCAACTTACTACACCTTACACCCCACAGGAGAATGGTGTTGTTGAGCGCAGGAATCATATAGTCACTGAGATGGCTAGATTGATGTTGGAGCATAGAAATGTTCCAAAGAAGTTTTGGGTTGAGGCAGTCTTTGCAACAATTTATCATCTGAATCGGTCACCCACACAGGTCGTTAAGAAGATGACCCCAAAGGAAGCTTGGTTTGGACGAAAGCCCAAAATCAATCATTTGAAGGTTTTTGGCGCTATAGCTTATGTTTGGATTCTAGATGCCAAGCACACTAAATTGGATTGCAAGACTCAGAAATTGATGTTCACAAGGTACAATGATACACAAGGCTTATCGACTTATTGGTGTTGATACCGATCATCTCATATTCAATCGAGATGTGGTGTTTGAAGAAGAACGAGGTCCATTTCAACCTTCTTCTCTAGTTTCGAGCCCTAAGGATCAGCCTCCACAAGCTACAATTTGGATGTTCATCTTCCATATGGTTCACCTAATGGGAGGGATTCAAATGACATTTTGCCACCTGCCCCTCCTCAAGACATTGAGGCTCCACATCCAGAGATTCCGAGTGATGTTCCTCCTGCAACGGATCTTGGTTCTTCTACTCTCCGGCCTAAGTGGTGGACCAAGACCATTAGTGATCTTCATGATGATGAATTGGTTGAGGGTAGATCTACAAGGAATAAGATCAAGGAATGTACCACAGTCAAATTTTCTCTTATGGAAAACATTCACACTATTTTTGAGCCTTAGGCATATTTAGAGGCTAAAGGTATATACTAGAATGGGAACAAGCTATGGCAGTTGAGCATCATAGTCTCATGAAAAACAACGCTTGGGTGTTGTCAAATCTTCCACCAGGGAAGAAGCCCATTGGCTACAAATGGCTGTATATGATCAAGTATAAGGCTAATTGCACACTTGATAAGTACAAGGCAAGGTTAGTAGCTAAATGGTTTTCATAGGAGTGCATCGACTATGAGGAGAAATTTGCTCCCACCGCCAAAATGAGTATCATTTGTCTTGTCCTCACCCTTTCAGTAAAGGTTGGTTGGAGAGTTCATTTGATGGATGTCAAGAGTGCTTTCCTCAATGGTGATTTGCAAGAAGAGGTCTACATGACACAACCTCCAAGTTTCCAGGTTGCGGGTAAAGAACACCAGGTTTGAAAATTGGTAAAAGCCCTTTATGGTCTCAAATAGGCTCCCCGTGCATGGTACATCAAGATTGATAAGTATTTGATTGATCAAGAGTTTCAGCGGAGTCTTGATTCTAATTTGTATGTCAAGAATGCTAGTGGTGAGATTCTTATTCTTCTCATCTATGTTGATTTAATCATTACTGTTGTGCAATACATTTGGTCAAGCAGGTCAAACAGAATTTGGGCCAGACTTTTAATATGATAAATTCGAGACTTCTCCATTATTGTCTTAGTGTAGAGGTTTGGCAGACAAATAGCTACATCTTCATTTCTCAATCAAAATATGCCAAAAGTCTGTTGGATAAATTTCAGATGCATAATTGCAAACCAGCATCTACACCCATGGAGAAAGGGTTGAAACTTTCAGCCAAATCAAATACACCGGTGGTGGATGAATTAGCCTTCAGACAACTAGTAGGCAGCCTCATCTATCTCACTGCCACTAGACTTGACATTAGCTATGTTGTGAGCTACATCTCTCACTTGATGACAACCCCAAAAGATGAACATTAGGTTGCAGTGAAGCGTGTGCTGAGATATGTGAAGGGCACTCCAGATTTTGGCATTTTGTATAGTAGCAACATACATCCTAGGCTTGTTGGTTTTACAAACTCAGATTGGACAGGTTGTGTTGATGACAAAAAGTCTACTTCTAGGTAGGTTTTCAGTTTGGACACGGGTGCAGTCACATGGACCAGCAAGAAAAAATAGGCAGTAGCTCTGTCCTCTACCGAAGTTGAATATTGAGGTACTATTTAGGCAGCTTGTGAGCCAATTTGGCTTTGAAAGATGCTTGTCGCCGTGCACATGCCTTAAGTAGGACCTACTCCCTTGTTCTGTGATAATCAGGGAGTTCTGAAGTTAGCCAAAAATCCAATCTTCCATGAGCGGACAAAGCATGTTGAGCTTCCTTGTCATTTCATCTGCAAGCTTGTTGAAGATGGATCAATGATGCTGCAGTATGTCCCCACTGAGAACCAAACTGCAAATATCTTACCAAGTCTCTCAATTCAGAGAAGTTTGTCAAGTTTAGGGGGCAACTTGGTGTAGTTGATAGAATGACCATTAAGGGAGGGTATTAGAATATTTTTAGTACCTTAGGTTTGTTTGCTATTTTTAGCCAGCTTCTAGATTCTTTTTGTTAAAGGTTCATTTAGGGTCTATTTTTGAATTGTATTAATCAGTTTTATTTTTAGTCGTCTACATTAGACGACTTTTCTTTTTTGTTAAAAGCTTTTGTAAACTCTATATATTCAGGTGAATAGTTAACACCATAGTTGGAAAACTTGCCAAGGCCTAAAAAAATTTAGGAAAAACTTGGCCAGTTCTCGGCAAAAACTCAGCAAAAAACTCAGTGAATTTAAAAATTGCTTAAATTTAATTAGAAATGCATTTTTTTTGCAAAATTCAATGAGAAGATGCATCCAATGAGTCAATAAATGAGAACACGAGAGAAACAAGCTGAGTCTAGATATATTTCAACGCAAAGTGGGTACAAAATCGCATTCTCATGAGGAATGATGTTGATGGCTAGAAGCAAAATAGTAAATAGTTTTTGTAAAACTAAAACTAAATACATCATCACAATTACATCTTCCTCTTCCCAGCTCTAGTAAAAACTAAGGGAGAGGTAGAACTAGAGGGTCTAGTCCTAGAAGTTTGCACTAGGCGTGACTGTGCCTCCCCGCTTGATATGTCTGACTCAGTCTGTGGCTCGTCCTCCATCCATGTATGGTTAATCCAATCATATTGTTTTTTAGAGTTTAAGTGAAGTTTGGTGCTTTGCACGTGAAGGTTTCTATGATAGGTTGTTTTGTTTGTTGTAGTTGTGACCTATTTTTTACAATGCGAGGGTTTTGCATGATTTTGTCCTAAAAATCATGGTCTTTTGGGTTTTTTATTTTTCTCCATTAAAAAAAATGGGTGTCTTGATTTATTGCTACAAACAAAGTTGGAGGGTTTGCAGGTCATCGTTTTCTAATGGTCGAGCTAGTTTTCTTTTGTGGGTTTATAATTTTGTCCCTTAAAAAACTATTCTAGGTTTTCTAATTTTTTGTCCTGAAAAAATTAGTTAGTGGGTTTTAATAATTTTGTCCTCAAAAATTATAGTGTGGGTTTTCATAATTTTTTCCTTAAAAAATTTTGGGAGGGTTTTTAATTTTTGTCCATTAAAAATTATATTTGTTTTTCAATAATTTTTCTCCTTAAAAAATTTTGTTGGGTTTTACAGTTTTTCCTCAAAAACAAGGTTTTGTATTATGATCTGTCTCAGATTTTGTGTTTTGGGTTTTGATCGATTTTTTTCCTCAAAAATTGTGTTTGGTTTTTTCGAATTTATCATCAAAAAACATTTCTAGGTTTTCTGAAAAAAAATCATGATAGGTGTTGCTAGTCTCAAGGTTTTTTTATTTTTCCCAAAAAAAATTATTGGAGGGTTTCGTCAATTTTTTCCACAAAAATTGTGTTTTTTTGCAATTGTTTTGGATCGCACCTAGAGTTGCTAGGGCAGCAGTCTACACAAGGGTTTGTTGATTTTTCCTCAAAATCGTCATTTCAGTTTGACAATTTGTTCTCAGTGTACCTGACTACATAGTAGGGAAGCTTTGATACCCAGCACCAAGTTGGATGGTTTGTGATTATCTTGGTCATTTCTAGAAGTTTTGCAAATTTGGGGAGGGCCTAAGCAATAGGCTCATGTCACAAAGTGTTCTAATGAGAAGAGGGCAGCCTTCTATGCATTTGTGATGAAAAGACTTGCGGATGTCTTATGTAGGGTAGTTAATACAATGACCATTAAGGGAGGGTATTAAAATAATAATGTAAGGTTTCTAATGGTCACCTTTAGTGAGTTTAGTTTTATTAGTTAATTTCTATTTTCCTATTCAGTTAACAATTGTTTCGTTTAATAACATCGTATTGTACTTTTCTATTTAAGAAGAGTTTGTCTCCATTGTTTAATATCAAACTATCAAGTTTTATAACAACATAAACAGTTCTATGACTGAGTTTTTGTCATTGTAATGGTCTAAAAAGAAATTGCCTTTACTATTTACTGTTCTTGTATGATGGATTTTTTATTCTTGTTTTCAAAGTTCTATCATAACATTTTTGAAATTATTAAATATTATTAGAAAATGGTGTCTTCAAGTACCCACATCTCCTATTTTTGAAAATTAGTCATACTAGTATTGTTACCAATCTCCAAGTACCCCCATATCCTGGTGACAATGGACTCGTTATTGATTTTTATTTTTGGTCACCCAACTAAAGTCAATAAAATATTCATAATAATAATTAATTTAATGCAATTTTCTTAAACTATCAATTTTAAGATTGCTTAATTTAATTAATTAAATTATATCTTTTATGCTCATCAAGGCCAAAAAGGGGACATTATAAAACCCCTCTTTAAAAGACAGATAAAATACAAACATGAATAAGTGATGGATGGAGAACTCAAGTCCCCCCAAGAATGAGATCTATCACAAGTATACAATCAATTGTCCTTTCATAGGCAACAAAGAGAGAGACTATGAATCCACCCCCCACCTCACTATTGTGGTAAAATAATGAATGTGTTATTAAACAATGACCATGAATGATCTATATATACAAGATACAAGAGAATGTTTCTATAACGAACAATAGAGAGGAAATAGAAACATTCTTGTAGAGTGAAAGAGAAAGTTTCCATAACGAACAGGAGTTTATGGAAACATTACAAAAAGAGTGACCATTAGAAATGGATGAAAGAGAGATAAAATTAGAAACTATCTATTATCGCAATACCCTCCCTTAATGGTCAATCTATCTTCAAAAAAACATAAATTTACATGTCCTCAGAAAGCGTAAAAGGCAGCCTTGGGTTGATCTGAGAAGTTTGCAGAAAGAAGGCTCTGCTTTTATCTGATGTTTCATGGAGATCCTTCTATATTGTCCAGATCTCTGCAGTTGTCTTGCCAGACGGGATTTGAGGCAGTTGATCATCAGTAACTGAAAGCTTAATGAGCATAACCGCTACACGATTACGTTCATCAAACTTGTCTTGAGTCGCATTGGCTGTGGTAGGACGAGTCTTGGTACCCTAAACAAGCGCCTCAAGGCGACGGTACTCAAAAATCATCAACAAGTGTTGCTTCCAGGTGTCGTAATTCATTCTGCTGAAATGTTGATTGCCTTCCAGCATAAGACTAGTGAGAGATGCCATAGCACATTTTTCAAAGAAAAAACATGAAAAATCAGAAAAGGGCGTGAGCTTCAAGGCAGATTAACGAAAGACCCAAAGAATTCGAAGAGACACCCAGTGAAGAGCTCAAAAAACCAAATAGAATCTGCTGTCAAATTCTAAATCCGCTGGCTCGAAAATTGAGGTATGAAAAACGATGCACCAAAAAAAAAGCAAGATTGACCCAATTGAAATCTACAAAAACCCACCAGGAATATGTTGTCAGATTTTGGATCAGCTAGCTCGAAAATTGAGGCACAAGAATCGAGGCACCCAGAAAAACGGACAACTCAATTGAGCTCTCGAAAAACCCACAAGGAATCTGCAATCCAAAAAAAATTCGACTTGAACTGAAGAGTGAAAACCCTAGTCGAAAATGCAGAAACCCTAGAGAGGTGGGTAAGGGAAAACAAATGCAAATTTTGAACACTCAGAGCAAAAAAGCTTCGAAAATCTTGAACTAATAATTTCAAAAAAGAAATTAAAGATTTTCAAAGAGGCCAGGGATTTGCTTTGATACCATAGTGGTAAAATAATGAATGTGTTATTAAACAATGATCATGAATGATCTATATATACAAGATACAAGAGAATGTTTCTATAACGAACAAGAGAGAGGAAATAGAAACATTCTTGTAGAGTGAAAGAGAAAGTTTCCATAACGAACAGAAGAAGTTTATGGAAACATTACAAAAGAGTGACCATTAGAAATAGACGAAAGAGAGAGATAAAATTCGAAACCATCTATTATCGCAATACTCACAGTGTGTAATCTACTGCAAAAATGGTGAATATTTGAAGACAAAACATGATTCCATGCATACAAACAACATTACCTAAGAATGTTAGAAAACCTATCGGCAGAACTGGAATTTGAAATTACAGAACTGCTACACAATAGATTTAAGTTTTAATCTTTTTAAATGGCTACAATCCATGCAATCATTATTTGCCAGAGTAGAGGCTTCAAAGAAATCTTAGATACCCAGGTTAGAGCTATTCCCTTCCCAATTCAGTGCCTTTCCAGTCAGATATAACATTGCTGATCCCCAATCAAAAACTGGATGAAAATGAGATTAATCTCCATCTTCAAAAAACAATGAACAAATTGAAAATGATCTGAAGAAAGTGTATATGAAATATGAAGCAGAAGCTTCCAAACAAGCAATACCATAAGAGATATATACTTCATATTATTACTTCAACCTCAATCAAAAGTCAATTGTTTGTGCCATTTCAAACCAGCAATAGATATTTAGAATGCACAAACCAATGTGATTGGAAAAGAAATACAAGGCAGAAGCAGGGATGGCAGTATTTTAAGTCCCAAAGGTGGCTGGTGTACATTTCATCCATCAGGTTTACTGTTTTTCGTTTGACAGCCCCTCTGCTTAAAATGTTGGAATTTACTCTTGCTGGCCAAAAAGACTTCCACACTGTGGTGGTTGGCGAGCTTGATTTTGTCATGTCCCCATTTTGGCTGACATCATTTGGCGTGTGGGATCAGCCTATCACGGGCTCTCATAGATTGATAGCGATGAGGAGAGAGTCATCTCGTGATCATTTGGAGATCAGTTGATTGCATATTGCTGTTAGAGCCTACATTCAGTAGAGCCTACATCCAGTCCGAGCCTACATTCAGTTGTAGTAGAGCCTACGTTCAGTGTGAGCCTACATCCAGTCCGAGCCTACATTCGGTTGTAGTTGGGCCTACATTCAGTTATGAGCCTACATTGTTATAATTTTGAGTTGAGAAAAGCACTTTTATATTATAATGTTATTTTATTATAAAGTGCATTATAATTGGATGTTTCTAGAAGTTCTTAGTAACTTCTTAGAAAAGTAAATAAATAGAGGGTTTGGCCTCTCATTTGGACATGCTTGGATTTGGGATTTCTTCTACTTCTTCCATTGTGGAGCAATTTGTAGTCTCTTGGTCTACAAATATCATTTGATCTTTGCGAACGATAACTCCCCTAGATTGGCATAACTGAGGTAGTGAAATATCTACTGAAGGGTTGCAAGTTTGGAGTTGGTACTCAGCCATCTCATTGGTACTTCATTGAGAAATTGTTAAAAGGGTTTATTTGTGGTTGGAATAAGGGTTTGAATTCACCTCTTACATTGGTGAATCATTTTGGCAAAGGATTAAAGACAATTTGGCACATTTTCAGACATTCCATATCAGGGTCTGGAATCAGAATTCTGCTCATAACTCCCTTGATACTTGGAGTTAATTTTCGTGCTTTGGAGAGGACCTAAGTACCTCATTGGCGGTCCCATTGGTGGCAAATTGGGGTGTCAAAACCCTTCACTGATTTTTCTACGGGAGCCGTACATGTACGGCCTGGTACGGCAGGGTTATCTGTGCACCACTGGGGCAGTTTGTGACCTGTTTTGGCCTTCCTTGCATTGGTCTTCATCAGCCTTCCTATCAGGGTATAAGGAGCAGTTTCCAGGTGCATTACATGAGTTTTTGTTGTTGTTATTGAATGCCAAAATTGCATATAAGTTGTATGTAACAGTCACTGTCATACAAGTCTGAAACAGTACTATTCTTCTATCATTTTGTAATTGAAATCAGTCATTGTTATGGTCAAGGAATCATCGTATTGATAGTGCATGATTAGGCCTTGTCTTTACCAAAGTTTCTTGTAAAGTAACAGTCCATATATGTGCTCAGATAACAGTCCATTGTAATCAGACTTTGTTATTTTGGATTGATATGATAGAAGGTGCATAGTAAGTTCATAGTATTAGTGCTCATATGAAAGGGTTTGTAACAGTCATACATTTCTAGGAAATCAGTTTACTGAACGTTGCAATCAGAATTAAGAAGTTCATGATCCATATTGGCATTGAGTCTTTGCATTGTTTAGAGATTCATTGTTGCTCATTGTATTACATTTCTATATTGGTTTTGTTATCTCAATTGTACTTGATGCTCAAAAACAATAAACATATTGAAACACATCATTGCAAGCAAAACATTTCAGTGCATGCCAACAATTTGACGAATTGCCACAGTTCAGATTTGGGGTGTTTTAGTGATCCTACTGGTGAGGGTCATTACAGATTTGTGGACCCTTCCCCTGATTCTCATTCCAGCAATGCACCCAATCACATCCATGGATTATGCAAATATTGTGTAATGAAACCTGGTTCTGTACACCTTTGTATAGTCTAGCGTGATTTGTTTATTATGAACTTTCAATGCCATCCCTTTTTTCAGTTTAATAAGATTAGGTATCAGGAATTTGCCTTTTTCATCATAGAAGGGAAGATTACTGCTGCTTAATTTAAACTTCATGTAGGGCTATTTATCAATTACTAAAGAACATATAAGTTAACATATTTAGCAATTTCCAAGCTGGCCTCTACATTGTAAAACTCATCAAGAGGGAGAAACTACAATTTCTAACATTGAAAAAAGGATTAGTAAAGCTAACACTTTAGAGTCTACAATTTTGCATTCAATTATCTCCCACAAACCTCAATCAATGCTAGAAAACCTTGCGACCAATTATTTCTCAAAACAATTGCAGCAAGTACTTTGGTGGCCATGATAATTGGAAATTAAAATAACAAATTACATAAATAGAACTACTATTATCTCTGTAAATGTTCTAAATCATGAAACTAAAGAGGGAAGGCTACATTAATAGAAACCTACCTATTGTGGCCAGAGTACTTGCACCCCTCTCAACCTCCTGTGAAACATGTGCCAGATTTCACAATTAACAATTGGTAAGTGATTAACAAAAAAAATTTAAACGTTTACATTATTACAAATTTCTACACCCAAGCAAGTAAGGTTACTTCAAAGGACAAGTTTGATAATGACAAGAACACTGATAATGCTCAGCAATTCTTTACATAATCCTGTTTTCTTAGCTACTCCTCTAACAAACAACAATAAAAAAATATTCAAAAAAAAATACAATACAACCTGAACCATCATTTGTCGAGCTCGCCGAAGACCTTGTGTGATGCTTTCAGCAGCCACTGTCATCCCAGCCTTAGTTCTTACAAAGTTTACAAGAAATGTATTAGCTGTTTGGTTTCTTAAGTACCGCGTAGATTGTTCTCATAATGAGACTTTAGAAAGTTTATTTTTAGAAAACATACAAGGGATTAAGAAATATGGAAAAACCACAGCCACTTTTCATATCAACAGTTAGATTTAGAGGAAACTTCAAATTGTTTGATACATGTTTAAACCATCAACTTTTAATTTTTGTAATTTATGTGGAATAATTAGTAGGTTAAGCTACAGAGAACTAATGTCTATTATTACTGAGAACAGATTTTAATTTGCATGGAAAATAATTGGCATACAAATTGATCCACAAAAGTTCTTTTGACAGTTTTTTGAGTACACGACTGACATTTTTATTTGATTAGCAAATTGAAATACTTTATCTGCAAATAAAGCACAAGAATGATGCAGGAATGCTTCCAGAAACTGATTTTTTATTTTCTAAGAAAATTAAAAAGGTAGATTTAAAGCAGAATTTTATTCAGGGCCAAGAAAAGTAGCTATTGTATTTCTTTAAAAAAAAAAAACAGCTACATTCTTGAAGAATGCTTAGAAAGTAGTATGTGTAAACTCTTCTATATAAAGATTAAAAATTTAAAAGTAATCATTCATATAACAAAATAAGATTGGAAGAAAAAAAGAGATAGCATTGTGCAAAGATCCTAAAAATTAAAGAGTGAATAAAAAGCGGATCCCCCCTCCTGCAAATTTTGTGAAGTTAAATATTCAGGAGAATCCAAGTAATGATAGTGGTGGATTTGTTCTAAGAGATTTTGAAAGGTGCATTGTGTATGGAGGTTTCCTCTTCTTGGAAATTAGATCAAATAATGAAGCTGAATGGAAGCTCTGGTTGCAGGAATGCTAATGGCAACTTTTCAAGGAGTCAAAAATATTATTGTTCAAAGAGATTCCCTTATAGTGATCAACGATTCCCTTCTTAAACGTTATGAGCACACGATATTCAGAGGGTGGGGTGAAAAAATATAATACAAACTTTTACTTTTTCAAAACTTAAACAACCACATAAGATCTAGCAATTGTGCAACACAAGAGGAACACAAGATTTATGTAATGTCCCCTTTTTGAAATAGGATTTAATAATAAATAATAATGAAAAATAAAATATATAATATTAATATAATTAAAATTTAATTAAGTTTAGTAAGTGTCAAAAGGCATGAAACAAAGAGTTGTGACTCTCTCAAACATGAGTTAAAGGGAGAAGAGTTCATTAGAAAGGGGATATGAAGGAAGAAATGATGAAAGAAGAAAAGAATAGGAAGAAAATAAGGAAGTGACTCTTTCAAAGGGTAGAAATGATGAAGGGTTGTAACTCTTTCAAAGGGCAGAAATGATGAAGGGTTGTGCTCTTTCAGAGGTTGGTAATTGTTAACTCTTTCAAAGGGTGGTAATTGTGATAGATTGTGACCCTTGCAAAGGGCAGACATAATGAAGAGGTGTGACTCTCCCTCACATTGGAAGATATAAAGGGGAGAAGCTTTCACTTGAGGAAGATGTAATGTCCCTTTTCGGGATCACCTTGTACTTTGCCCTAAATTCACAAATCCGAGTGAGGCAAATAGACAAACATAGTTAGAGATATAATGTTGTCTCTCAAAAATAAAATGAGAGACCTGTTTTGGAAACTTGTAACGATAATAGATAATAGTGTAGATATAATTAATGAAATGCATCCAATTCTAGGGTTAGGAAATATACATATGAATCTACATAGCAAAAATTAATGATTACATGGGAGCTCAACCATATTGAGGGTTGTATTGGAAGACATGATGAGGTGTCCCAAGTATCCTCTACCCGAAGCCCAAAAAATTGAGATTCCATGTCAAAACTATGATGTAGAAGCTGTGAAAACCTACAATGAACTTATGATGCAATAATTGACACACCCAATGGCCTAATCGCACAACACTCCTCACAAGGTATCGACGTATTGCTACCAAGTCGCTTCCACAATGTACCAAGTGCCTTACCTGTATGAACTACTCAAGAAAAGTAATTGAATACTGTACAACAAAACCAAGGTTGTCCTTTGCATCCCTTACAACAAAGTTGAGGGATGGTGCATTGAATGCTTTTATATATTGTATGGAAAAATCGCAAATAGACTATCGTACCCTGCTATTACCCCAAAATTTGAAATTTTTGGTTCCCTTCCTTCTTAGGACTTAAAGTCCTCCATTTGGGTAGACTCCTCGTTGTTAATCCCTTTACTCCTACTAAACACCCGGTCGGTCCAACTTACCAAGCACCCACACTCAAACTTGATCTACCCAAAGTTTAGAGAACCCCCCAACTTTACCAGCTATGCTAGCTCCTTGTTGTCAAGTGATCGGGTAGTCGGGTAACTACCAAAGCTTTGTGACAGTTCGGAGTACTGAATGAACCCTCGATCGCCAACAATTCAACTCGTCAATAAGTTAGGTTAGCATTCAAACTTGGATTATGTTGATTGAGTAATTAATTCTCGCCACCCGCCAACTCTTCAATTATATTGGGTGGCACATCTTTCAAGGCATAATCTTTTCAAATCCTAGGAAAGTATAGCTCTTAAATAGTAAGCATAATGAAGTAAATTTACAGAGGTGGTAACACATTTTTAAACAAATAAAAAACCATTATTATCTGTCGCTGAAATTAAATGAGCTTAAAGTTTGATTACAAAGAAAGGTGGTGGCATTTTTTAGCTCAATTTTTGATAGCAAAAGAATTTTCTCATGGGGCTTCCTGCAAATAACGAGATGTGGAATGAACCAATGTCGGTTGTGCAACATGACCAAAATTGGCCTCAGATAAAACAAATTGACATCATCTCTCAGCTATGCTTAGTCGTGTGGAAGGAGAAAACCAATTATGTTGAATATTGCAAGGTAACCTTCGTCCTAGAGGAAGAACGTGCCAAACTTCACAACCTTTTCATGAAAATTCAGCTGGAAGTAGATAGAGACCTTGCTCCTAGGGCAGTTTAATCTTTGTAATTAGTAGTAGTAACGGTAAATTTTGGAGTGCTAAAATTGTTTCCGTTTCAAGGTCCTTTCTTAATACCAGTCACTTTCAAAGACCATTATTTTTAAAATGAACCATTCCATTTTTTGTATATATAGGCCTTTTAAAGGTTAGAGGGAAAGGAGGAAAAGGAAATAGCTCTGAAAAGAAATTCTCGGATATGGCCATTTTTGGTAGTAAAATGTATCGAACTATGCATCGTTATGTTTCAAGCATCTTCTGAAATGGAAATATATATATCAAAACTACGTGTTTGTTATATTCTTTCTATACTGTGAATTAAACTTGAGTTATAATAGTTTTTCTCATGGTGCTTGCCTATCTAATTTGGTTATGTATGCTTTTGCTTTGGAAACTTTGGGTTCTAAAGTACTTATCCACTTGGGGTTGAAATTATCCATCCTCTTTCTATTTTATGTGCTATGTAATGGAATGAGCTTTGTATCATTTTATCTTTCCTTTCCCTTGTCTGTAAATTCCATTCACATGTGTCACAGTTATGTGTAGGTGTAAGTTTTCCTTTCCTGCTTTCTGGTTAAAAGCGTACACTAGAAAACCTCAAAACACATCATGAGAGGGAGTTGTACCTCTAAAATTGGGACAAAGATCATCCATTCAATGGAGATCTCTCCAATTGTTAGGTTCTAGTTGTCTTCCATCTCAGGCATAGTGAGTCATTTCTAAGGTTATTTTGGGAAGGCAAAATCTGCAACTAACAGATTTTTGGCGACTCTGCTAGGGGAAAACATCAAAAAAGGCCAGTGTGCTTTCTTAGAGCCTTCCCCTAGGTGAAGGATGGCGACTCTATTTGTTTAAGGGGTCTCGAGAAAATGGTTCAGATCCAGGCCAAGCAAGAAAATCAATCCCAACCTAGAAGGCAAAATCCCAACCTAGAAGGCAGCCTATACCGACCTTCCATGAAATATTAGTTGAAGATGATGAAGTACTTCATTCATTCTTGAATGCCTTTAAAGAGAGTATCTATGAAGCTGGGAGGAAGAAGTTATGTTCGTCTAAGGATCATAAGTTTGCATTATTATTGAATGGATCATAAGGCCTAGTTTCTTGTACCCAGGTACCAGGTACTGGTACACACCCAAGTACTGGGTACTCAGTGGAGAGCATCATAGCTAAGAAGGAAGTCGCTGCCTTAATCCCCAAGATTGTTCTCTAGGCCTTAAAATCGCTGTCAAAGATGAAATCACAGCTAAGAAGGAAGTCGCTGCCTCTAGGAGAGCGAGATTTGTTTGCAACTGATGAGAAAATGAATTGTCTCCATCCTCCTTATATAGGCGATTTCAAAGTTGAAAGGGTGTGTCCCTAATCTAGGCCAACTTACTTCATTTTTGGCCAATAAAAATCATCTTAATTTAAACCTTTACTACTTCCATCAAGGCCGACTTGGATTGGGATGAAAAGGCGATCTTTAGTCTTGAAATCATGTCATGAGATCTTTTTCTCCAATACCCCACCGATCTATTTTGTTTAAGGTTAAGTCTAGGCGGAGATTGAGGTAGTCTTAGGATTTCAAATCCTGACTAGGGGCGGATTTCACCCCTTAGTCAAGATAAATTTGGTGCCCTTTTCTTGAGTTTAAAATGCCACACTTTCTCCTCACTTCATTTCTCATACTTCACTCTTGGTTTGTTGAATGAAACCCACCAATTTGCAATCTGTTTTGAGGTGTTTTGAGGTTATTTCGATCTGATTTTTACTCTGGTCTGCATTAAGATTTCACCCATATTCTCCAAAACACCATCGTCTTTCACCTTTAGCCTTCGTTTCCTTCAATTCTAGGCAAATTGAACCTTGGATTTCACACTAAACTCATCAACTTTAGGAGCAGAGATCATGAGACTTTCAAGATTTGTGTGGGGTGTTGGGCGGAAATTCCATGTTGGAGTGGAATTCTCCCTCCTCTCAAGATTAAGAATTTGAAGAGGTGGTCGGATTTCGACCCCTTCTTACAATTTTTCTTTCACATTTTCAACTTTGCCAATCCTTATGATCTGATCTAACATCTCAACTTTTCTTTCTTGGCTTGGTCTTGGGTCTGATTTGTGATATAATTGAAGTTGAAAACTTCATTATTGGGGCCTTAGATTCATTCCCAATTCATCCCTTCCACATCTTAGGCCATGAAACCAATTTACACCCCCCTCCTCATGAAATTCACCTTAGTAGAGGGGTAGAAATTTGATACCTCTTGAGATTAGGAATCCCAAGAGGAGGGCGGATTCCGCCCCTCCCTTGGGATTGTTCCTTTGCCCTTTCTAATTTCATAAGTCCATTGTGCTCACCTTAGACCTCAAACACATCACTTCTTGTTTGGTTTCCGTCAACTCATAGGTTTACAAGACTCATCAACATTTCACCCTCTATGGATTCAATTTTTTACCCCCCCTCATGCTCTTATGAAACTCGCCTTGGAGGCGGAATTCGCATTTGAGTGCAGAGCGGAATTCTAGTGGGTGTTGGGATTAGGAATCCCAAGAGGAGGGCAGATTCTGCCCCTCCCTTGGGACTGTTCTTTGCCATTTAAATCACAAGTCTTGTACTCCCAATCGTTCTCCACTTGATTAAATCTGACCTTGCCATGGATTGAAATCATCATTTTTGCCTTGAAACCTCAACTCACCTCATGTCTAGGTTACTTGATTAGAGGGTGGAAATCTGATGTCTCTTGAGATTGAGAATCTTGAGAGATGGTCAGATTCCAATCTCCTCTTGGGATTATTCTAATTTGCAAATTCACCTCTCAAAATCATCATCACGCTGCGTTCACTCATTTTTTTCATCATTTCGCACTTGAAAATCGCCTCATAATCATTTAACAACCATCTAGACTTGGGCAGAATTTTGGGGGTTGTGGAGATTGTCAATCCTAAGACATGGTTGGATTTCAACCTTGTGTCAGGATTTTTCATTTTACAAGTGAGCTCTCCATTCTTAAAGTCTATTTCTTCAACTCAAAGGGCGAAGTGATTTATACTTATACTTTAAGTTATATTTTATATAAATACTGTCAGGATGTTTGAGATACATTTCAGCTTCATAGGAGTTATAATAAAGATTCTAGATTTTGGGAGTTTCCAAAAAATTCCAAACTTGGCCAAATTTCAGGATTTAGCACGCCTTCAATAGTGTTACCTCTCACAACTTTCCTTGACCTTCTAAGATGAAATTGAATTGGAACAAGGATTTTCAAAAGGTTCTAACTCATTCCATCACAAGTCCCTCAATTTCATCTCCATCTCCTTAGGTAGCTTAACCCAGCTCTCGCTCACACCCCCTTACAAACTTGACTACCCAGCAAGCCAAAATTGCCCAAACTCATCTCTTCGACTTGGAGACTTGAAAATTGCTACCAACTAAGACCGCCTAGGACCACTACTCCTACTACCAAAGCAAAAAGAGGGGGTCCTATTTGCAATGGGGCGATGGTGTGAAAACCTCACAACAATACTCCCTCTATCCAAGGGTCTTCAGTTTTGATCCTCCAATTCTAGGTTCCCTTGAGATGGAAAGATTCTCAATGCAATGGAGTATGTCCGTCAGTTCAAGGTTTTATTATTTGTACTCCTCGTCTGACAGTGTCTATACAGATGATTGTCTTGCTTGGTTAGCGAGGTACATTTCGTCAGGGAGCGGTAACTCCTCATCTGACGGCATCTGAACATACGATTGTCTTGCTTGGTCAACGAGGTACATTTCGTCAAGGAGCAGTAAGTTTCTAGTAATTTCTCGTAATCTTTTTCGCTGTTCTCTTTGTTCAACAATCCTTAAAGATCATCTAATCACTTGGTCTTGACCACCTTATGGCCTCTTCTCACCTTTATCGAGGTCCAAGGGCATGAATCACACAATGTTGACCCAATTTCTTTTAAGGAAACGGAACCAAATATTTATTGCTCTACCTGGTAAATTACATACATGAAATAATAATACAGATGGCAATGTGTACCAAATATAGGAATAAAATATATCTTTATTACCTCGTGGATTCGTTACAGAGAAGAAGACCAAAGATGGTTGGCCAAGAATCACAATTCATCCGACTCTACCGCTCCCTTCCTTGGTGGTACACAACATATTTAAAGGACTCAACGGTTGCCAAGAGAGAGACAACTATCAACCAACTAACGCTTACAACTACCCAAGAGTGACAACTAAAGGACAATTAATAAATTGGTGACAATTTATACATTGGCAGATAACCAATATTATCAAACATAACAATAGGCATTGTATGTTGACTACAAGGATCACTTATCAATCGTCACTCGTGAATCCGCAAAAGCAATCATCAATTACCAAATCAAGCAAACAATCAATCAAAAAACCATTCTACCAAATCAACATTCATTCAATCAATCAATCAATCATACAAATATCAATCATTCAACAACAATCCATCAATCAAATGAATTGGGTTGATCGAGTTTCAATTTGGAAAAGAGTTCGTAAATTAAAAAGAATAGCAATATATGGCATTAAAGAAAGTAATTGGTATGCAAGTGTTATTGTATTTATTTATTTATCTCTAGTATAAATTTGGTAGGAAGATGCAGCAGTACTGGTTTTCCCTCATCAAGCAAGCCACTCTGAGATGGATGATTGAAGGTCTTGTCATGCTTGTGGGCCAAGGGGCCAAATGACTTGGAGACTCATTCAGCGCCCTTGGACTAGGTTGAGGAAGATAATCTCCCAGTGTCCTATCAAGGAATATGAGATAAATAATTAATTACCTGAATTCCATCAAGCAATCAAGTTTGGAATCAATGTGAAATGTCTTATAGGAAGATGCAGCAGTATTGGTCTTCCCTCATCAAGCACCCCGTCTCTAGATGGATGGACTAAATGTCCTCCCATACTTATGGGCCAAGGGGATGAATGGCTTGAAGGCTCATTCGTGCCCTTGGGCTTGGCTGAGGAAGACAGTTTCCAGGGTCCTATGAAGCTTTTCCATTGGATTCCTAATATGGTTGACTATGGGAATAAGCTATGAAATAGATATGGATGATTTTAGGATAATCTGATTTTACTAGAGATTATTTGTATACAATCATGGATTCATGATATTAATTGATAGTGTTTATAAGACCTAAATTAGGATTTTCTCTAAATTGGCATTAAAATTATGTAATTTTATTGTAGAATTCTATTTGAAAATAAATTGCATTTGTTGGAATTGTTATTTTTGGCAAAAATCAAGCACATTCCAAAAGGGGACATTATGATTGGTATCAGAGCATTGATCCTGCCAGCCTGCAAGGAAAATGATAAACTCGGTTAAAAAATATTACCTCAAAGTCTAAGATGATCATATGATATGATTGTGTTTATAAGTAGAAGCCAGTGAGCAAGTAAGAATGGCAAGGTATGAAGGAGCTTGATACCTCACGAGTCAGTAGAGGCCAATAAATAATAGTGTTATGTTTAAAAGTGAGAGTCGTACTACATTTATAACAGCTACTGACATACTTTCTAGAATCAACTGTATTTGGTCTCTTATGTTGCAAAGCAACGAGGGTAAATGAAAATCAAGAGAGCCAAATGACTCGTGACATGGCATTATTATTCACTAATGAAGAGGACAGTAATCTCCAGGTCGAATAGGGAGTGTATGAAGTAATGAAAAGAGAATAAAATGTTGTTCAAAAATCTGTTGGGACGGTGGCAGTGGATGTGCAAAAAAGTATAGGAAGTGTTCCCTTATGAATAAACATGAGAAATATGAGATATGAATACACCACACAGACCCTATACATGTCAAGGAATAGTGGGTAGTATTAAAATACAGTAACAACCTTATGAAGGTACAGATGAATAAGACATAATAACCCTGAGATTCACTATAAATGACAGTGGCAAGACGCTAGTAAACAATACAGGAGGCTGTTGAACATAACAATATTGTGTTTCATAGCGTAGTGTTAAATTCCAGATCGCTGCACATGTAATAGCACTGCTGTAAAAGTATGTACTTTCCAAATGCATCGATCTCTTGTATATATACATGGTAAAGACAAGAAGAGACATGTCCCATGATGGGACATGTCTATTCATTAATCTAATTTATTAATTTAACTATATAATCATTATAAGAATAAATAAAAATTAACTTCATATATATATATATATATATATATATATATATATATATATATATATATATATATATATATATATGTATATTAATATAAATAATATCAATTATTGAATATATTAATATATATGTGTGTGTGTGTGTGTGTGTGTATAATAAATCAATTCTGATAATAATTATATAATTAGTTTTATTTATCTGACCGATGCTACATACATCAACGCTCCCTCTTAGCTAGGGAAGATAAAATCATATATCACATTTCTTGTGATAAGAAATCTCACTTATCTCGTGAAAGCAGATATCACATAATACGTGATGATAAGTATCACATAACTCGTGACATGAGGAATCACCTAACATGTGATACCCAGTTTTACATATCACCTAACATGTGATACCCAGTTTTACATATCACCTAACATGTGATAGGAGGAATCACCTGACATGTGATACCCAGTTTTATATATCACCTAACATGTGATATGAGGAATCACTAGACATGTGATACCCAGTTTTATACCACCTAACATGTGATATGAGGAATCACCTGACATGTAATACCCAGTTTTATACCACCTAACATGTGATATGAGGAATCACCTGACATGTAATACCCAATTTTACATATCACCTAACATGTGATATGAGGAATCACCTGACATGTGATACCCAGTTTTACATATCACCTAACATGTGATATGAGGAATCACCTAACATGTGATACCCAATTTTACATATCACCTAACATGTGATATGAGGAATCACCTAACACGTGATACCTGATTTTACATATTACCTTAGATCGTAATATGAGGAATCATCTCAAATCACGATACCTAGTTTTCATATCACCTTAGATCGTGATATGAGGAATCACCTTAGATCGTGATACCTGATTTTCATATCACCTCAGATCGTGATACAAGGATAGTAAATTAGAGAATATTACATTCCCCTTACATATAACCCTATTATGGTATGTGCACAGACATATCAAAAGTCTACCATAACGAATCTCCATTACAAGATCGTCACCTTGTAACATCAAATACAAGTGTTCATTGTCAAAAAGTCATCACCTTTCTCCAATGTTTCACAAGAGGGCCCATAAGTCCTAGAGTCACACACATGAAATCCACCTTGACTCATCTCAGAGGGTGGATCCATTGACTCATCCCAAAGGGTGAAACAAGGGCTTTCACCTTAGACTTCTCTCTCAAGGAGAAGAATGCAATAACATGCAAGATAATAGATCACAAATTTTGATCCAAGGCTTCATTCTCCAACATGCCAAGTTTATCTCGAAGGTACACAACCTTACCTCTAGCAAGAAACTTGGTGAGAATATCAGCCATATGTTCTGTAGGGATAATGTACCTTGAATAGCATAATTATGCACTATATCTCTTATATAGTTTGCATCACTCTAGGTGAACCCCAAGTTATGTAGGAGATAGCATAAAGGCATTTTAGCCAACACACATGAGACTCAATCTCATAGTCCTCTGGATGCTTCCTTTAAGGTCTTGTAACAACCTCCTCACCTCCTCGTCCAAGGTTGTTTTAGATGAACTATCATACTCCCTTTGAATCTAATATCAACCTTCTGCAAGCAAGTCATGTCTTTGTTCTTTAGTCTACATTAAGCTCTTTTCTTGAATTCCCAACCATCTTATATCTAGGAATATCATGACCTAGATATCTACATAAAAGCCTTCTAGTTCACATACATGGAATTTCATCATTTAAATCGTAATTTTTTTTTTCTTTTTATAGTTTCCTGGTCACTAGGGAAACCATCTCGATACGGTTTACTCCCTCTGAATCAATATGACCAAGATCCTTGGAAATCAAACAAGGCATATCCTCTAGATGTTGTACTGACTCCCTCTGAATCTTTGAGTATTAACATCAACATTTAACCTTCTCGTCCAAGGTTTCCTCTGATGGTTCATCAGACTTCTTCTGAAAGTGATATCAACCTTCTGACCTTCTCGTCCAAGGTTGCTTCTAATGGATTGTCAGACTCCCTCTGAATTTGATATCAACCTTCTTTGAATGCAATATCTTATGCTTCATGGTTTGTCCTAAAAATATTTCAGAGAGAGATTGCAAATAATTCATAGAACTAACCTATCCCAAATGGAAATACCAATGCTAGAAGCATGCATGATTCACTTCTCTAAGTTATTGCATGAATTAACTACATAAAATTCATGATCAAAAGGTATAATCATAAAAATACTTATCTCTTGTAGTCAAAGGATAACGACCTCCAGGTGATACTCGTACAACAAGGACCATTGATAGAGTTTAAGCCATCCCTAACTTCCACCAATTCAATCGTTACTACTCTCTGGCAATTTCTTCTACCAACTTGAATTATTATTGTGATCCTCGCGAAGCTAAATCCAACACTCCCTCTTAGCTAGGGAGAAATCCTTCTTGATAACTTCTGGTTTGTCCTCCTGATGCTAAAATCAACACCCTCTCTTAGCTAAGGAGGGTCTTCTCAGATATTGTTCAATGTGGCATTCTGTGCTTAATCAGATTTCATTACCCATTCAACAGTCAGAAAGAATTGCAAACCAGAGCATAGTATTTTGAAACTGTTTCCCAGCAACAATATAAATGTTTACACCAAGTTTTATAAACAATTTATCTTATCAGACGTGTCTTCTCCTCTGCATATTGGAGTTCAAATATTCAATCACACAAACATCAAATTCAATCCTCATTTAAATAATACTCCCTCCATCGGCTATGTGATTATAAAATGGTTTCAACTGCCTAAGCAATTACAACCGGAGCCAACCTCTTCACAACTACCACTTTAATTAACTTGATTCATCTTTTAAACAATGTACATCACATGAACAACCATTTTGTTGTGTCTTAGAATGCACTATCTATATAAATATCAACAATACCTCTAGTATTTTTAATTCAATCAAAGGTTATGTGCGATACCTTCGATATATACTTCTCCCATACTTTGCCCGATGCCTCACAGTCCACGATAGCAATAACATGTACTGCAGTAAACATATTTCTTTTGTCTGTCTCTTATAATGATACAGAGAAGTAGCTAGGTATTGGAGAATAGATACAAGGGCATATTGCAGGTATCAAGTGGTTGTTGTCAAAAGTTCAATCTGAATTTTCCTTTATTTTCTTCTTTCTGCATTAGTTCTTCCTTTATTTGTTGAATGATCTTTCTTTCAGATCTGCAGTGTGTGTATATATATATGTCCCTTGGTGTGTATCTGATACATATATTTTAAACCTCTTTATTGACATATCCTTCAATCAAAATGTCAAAACTTCCACACTTTATTGGTCTCCTACAAAAATTGCAACTTTTGGATTATATTTTATTAACTCCATAAATTGCTGTCTATCATCAGTCAAAACATAAATCATAATTGTTCTCGCTGCTTTGTTAATGTAGTAGCTGCTTTTACTCTAATTGTAGTTGTTTCTTTTCTTTAGGCTTGCCAAGTAATGTGTCAAGAGTGTAGAACAATCAAAAGTTAGCTCACTCGCTCCTTCAATAATATCAATTGTTATTGGGCTCCTTACAATAAGGAATATCTGTATATCCCAAAGCTTGAGGTCTTGTCAATGGCCAATTATGAAGACTCTCCCGTGTTTGCTTATAAACCCAAATAATTGGGTGCTATTTCATAATTCATCCAATCTGATGTCCTCCTCACCAGCCATACATCATAAGTCTACAGCCACTAACAAGGAATGATACGGTGCATCCCTTTCATTAAGCCATAGCCTTCACGGATATGTAACAAGGGTCTTTGTATGTACGGATAGAAGATTGCAAAGATTATGAATAGTCAACGTCGTGTTTCTATGATTGTTTTCTCCTTCGTTTCTTATCACATAATTGCTGTTGTCTGCTACTTATTGCAGATTGCTGCTCCTAAATCGCAGCTTCATATTTGTTCTCCCGTTGCATTGTATTCTACCGTGAGGCCTGCATATGGACAGATTTGACGCAGCTGTGCTTCACCAAAATGAATCACGCTGGGACTTTGCAGCAGTAAAAATTTGGGTATTCCGGCCTGAAGTGGAATTAATACCACTAACTACTGCATTGAGGGATGCACAAAACTATTCTACCAGATTCATTAATAAATAACATCTCTAATAAATGAACGCATAAAGCAAGGCATGCTGCTAGAAATTGTCGTTTTGAAGGAAAAGTTAAAGGCATGGAGTTGGAAATAAGAATGAGTGTCTACAATTAGTCTTTTCTCATAAATCTAAAAAAATAAAAATAAAAAATGCAGCAAGCATTACCCACACCCTTAGCATAGTGTTCGCAAGTGTATAAAGAAGTCAAATCACTCGGCAACCATACTAAGCAATATGTCATCAAAGGATTGCCCATTCTAATATTTCTCACGACAATCCTCAATCAATATACATTCGAAACCTTGTAATAGTCATTGAATCACGCTCGAGCCCAAATGAGTATTCACGGCAAGGTTTCAATATAGTCCGCATTGAATGCTCATCCTGTATTGTAGCCCACCTCTCAACTCGGAGGACTCGACACAGATCCAACCTTCGTACGCGGCCCATCTGTACGCTGACCTATCTAATTTCCAGTGAGATTCAAGGTACATGATATTTATTCTAAAGACCCCAGCGAGAACACACTCTAGCAAGATCCTTCATTCCCGATAGCAATCTATCCAACAAGCCCATGCCTGGAGGGTGGCTTATATTATTTTGGACGACAGCCTTCAGCCAATGACGTCTTGTTTTTATCATTTGCAGTCTGGCTCTGATACCATGTTAAATTCCAGATCGCTGCAAATGTAATAGCACTGTCGTAAAAGTATGTACTTTCCAAATGCATTGATCTCTTGTATATACACATGGTAAAGACAAGAAGAGACATGTCCCTTCATGGGACATGTCTATTCATTAATCTAATTTATTAATTTAACTATATAATCATTATAAGAATAAATAAAAGATTAACTTCATATATATATATATATGTATATTAATATAAATAATATCAATTATTATATATATATATATATATAATAAATCAATTCTCATAATAATTATAAAATTAGTTTTATTTATCTGACCAATGCTACATACATCAACACGTAGAAACAAAAGAAGTTTGAAGTACACATCTACATCCCAAGTAAAACTCAGAAATATCCAATAACACAAGTTTGTGAAAGGTTCACACATACAGCAGAAAAGCACATTCACAAGGTTTTTGTGTTCCTCAAAATTACATCGAACATAATACTTCTTATCTTAGGATACAAATCCGTATTTGGGCTTCAGCAATTTTCATTTTAACAAATTGACATCAACTTTAAACATTCTGTAAATAAGAATATAACAAAACTGTTGATGTTTGGTAGCTTCAGTCGGATAAACCTATGAGACAATACTATTGTATATATATATATATATATATATATATGAGATTTAATTTATATATATATTCATTATATATGAGATATAAATTTATATATATCTAAAGTATTATTGTGTTAGAGAAATTAATACAATAAGACTATATACATATATATATTTATTATATATGAGATATAATTTATATATATATTCATTATATATGAGATATAAATTTATATATATCTAAAGTATTATTGTGTTAAAGAAATTAATATAATAAGACTATAGAAATACTATATATATATAGATATATATAGATATAGATATATATATATATATATATATATATATATATATATATATATATATATATATATATATGTCATTATATTAATTAAAAGAGTATGTGTTAATGAATACACATGTCCCATGAAGGGACATGTCTATCCATGTCTCATCCACAATATAAATAAGAGAGAGATTGCTGCCTTTGAAAAACACATACAATCAGGCAGTGCTATTACATTTGCAGCAATCCTCACAAAATCAACATGGTATCATAGCCAAGTTGCAAATGTAAGAAACATTGAGATTTATTACTATATGCATTGAAGCTAGTATATGCTGTGCAAATAAGTCAAAGATTATTTAATAAAAACATACAAGTCCAGCATAAGTCACAAGGTCCGATACCTTTAGTACCTATTGGAATGGTTTATTGAAATACTTTGTATCGGCTACATACTCTTTGTCGAGAAGACGATTATTCAAAGTTACAAAGATTATTCCAGAAATTAATATGACATGTATCGTCTCCAAAAACGCAGTATGGTATCAATTATCAGCAAAGAGAATATAATGTCAGATGTTAGATTTTATCAGGCATGATAATATAAATATTTAAGAGTTGTTTAAATGGGTTTCGGTAAATAGCAGTTACTTCAACCGTCAGAGAATGAACAGTTGTCCAATGATACTATCTTTGTCTATATCAAGTGCTTACGGGTAAAGGTGTTTATTCAAAACAATATAGCTATCCACAACAGATTGGGAAGAGACACTTTATATATATGATACCTTCATATAAGCAAGGTGTGAATGGGAGCGGTGTGACTCGGGTGTTATCTACAGAAGGATTCATTGAGGATGTTTGTCGTTCTTGTGAAGAACTCGTCAAAGGATTATTTCTGGCGGTAATCCCATCAACACATATAGAAGTAATCCATCCTCCAAGTGATCATTGCTTATTGAGTCTGGTTGGCATCATATGATCACATCTATTGGGGCGGAATTGGAAGCCGAACTGTAATCAATCCACTTTGGATACCGACGTGGATTAGGAGGTGGAGGCACCAGTAAGATATATTCAAAGTCATAACAAACACATAATACAAGGATTACCATCTTCCATAGACCACGTGCATAGGGGTTGAAGAAGTTAAGGTAATGTTGGAGGTAAGTATTAATTGTTTATTTCTTATGAATATAAGTGAATATAGATTGGGAAATTGGTCACCTTAGATTATTATGTGGCATTAATAAGGAAATAATATGTTGAAAATATAGATTAAAGTAGATATATATAAGATGGAACAAATGCATATATGTTCAAAGTATATATTTAAAATTAGATATTTATCTATATTATATTGGAATGATCTTATTTTATTATCCTTGAGTATTATATTAGCCTCTCTTATTTTTTTCAATACGTACTATAAGAGCTATTTGCCTCGATCTTTTCCTCCGAGAATGTTCTTGCAGGAAAAGAAGAGTGATATCAGATTTAGAGGGAGTCTGGAACATTCGTTAAAGGCAACCTTGGAAAGAAAGGGAGCAAATAGAGGATATGTTTCAATTGATTTTTGAAGATCTTGATCATATCTATTCAGATGGAGTAGACCATGTCAAAATGGATTCTCCAGTGATCAAGTTGTAGCAGTCAGAGGACTATGAATCATGAGCGTTAATTCATGACTATTTTGGGCCCTGTGTACATCATGAGGAAGTGATGACTTCCAAATGATTATCACTTGTATTTGCAGAAGTTATTGAAAGGTGACGATCTTAAAAATAACTTAATCTTCGATTATGATGAACACCCTATGATGTCTAAACAGATCATGATAGAAGATTTCTTGCATGGTGGATTAAGTTCCTTAAATAGACCATGGTCTTCTATTGTGATAGACATCTTATGATGGCTGAAACAGATCATGATAGAAGATATCTTGCATGGTGGATTAAGTTCCTTAAAGAGATCATGGCCTTCTATGGTAAGTATTATTGAGGATACATTACCTATGGACTTTTTGAGTACTTGGTGAATATCATTCAACTTGATATTCTGAGGCCATTACTCCTGATATCATGAGATGATATCTAATTGGAGGGTATCTTTTGATCAAAGATATCCTTAATCATGCCAAATTGATATTACATTGAGGTAATATCTAACCATGTGTTTATCCTCCCTAGATAAGAGGGAGTGTTGATGTTTGGTAGCTTCAGTCGGATAAACCTATGAGACAATACTATTGTAGATATATATATATATATATATGAGATATAAGTTATATATATTCATTATATATGAGATATAAATTTATATATATCTAAAGTATTATTGTGTTAGAGAAATTAATATAATAGGACTATAGAAATACTCTCTCTCTCTCTCTCTATATATATATATATATATGTCATTATATTAATTAGAAGAGTATGTGTTAATCAATAGACATGTCCCATGAAGGGACATGTCTATCCATGTCTCATCCACAATATAAATAAGAGAGAGATTGTTGCCTTTGAAAAACGCATACAATCAGGCAGTGCTATTACATTTGCAGCGATCCTCACAAAATCAACAAAAACAATGAAAAATTGTGCAAGCGTGGTTTAAAATAATGTTACCAAGACTTCTAACACAAAATCTTGAAAGATATACAATTTTCCACAAAAGATGTTTTTCAAGTTACTACAAAGAGGATAATTAATGTCTCAAACACCTCTAAAAGTCAGATCTGATTAACGAACATTTGCTTCCACAACATAATAATGACGATGTGTATTCCTCGTGTGCTAATCTCTAGATGATACAAGGAAGCTAGCTGTCTCATTTGCAATTCATAGATCAGGCACAACTTAGACTCTTACAAAAACATTTCACAAGCAGTTCACCTAACCAGAACTGTATGGGACAAGAGAGGAGACGTACATGCCACAGAAAAAGATGCATGGAGTGAAGGAGAAAAAAATTCTACTGTACGGGCCCAAGGAAGGAGAATCATTACCAAAGAGGTGTTAGTATTTTCAGATTATAGCAAGGAATGTACAATCTATAGAGGTCTTCCAAGACTAAGCACAGGATGTTAAGAAAATAATTTAAGAACAAGGAGAGATAATACCCGGATTATAGCTCTGAATCAGTCCTTAAGAGACTTCAAATCTGTACCTTGAGATCTTCAATTTTGTTCTTCAATATTGGCCTAATCTGTATATGCCAAGTTGCCCACCTAGGGCTTCTTTAACTTTGCTCCAATGTGCCACCGATCTGAACTTTGGATTGTCTCAGATCTGCCCTATGATCTGCATTTTAAATGGCAGATATAACTCGCACTCTTTGCACATTAAGGTCTGAGATTGCTTCAAATTCACTAGCCCAAGTATGCATCAATATCAGCCCTACATCAAGTATCAATGCCTACGGTTATGAATATATCAGACTTCACTGATATATATGCTTCAGTTCGCTGCCCTTGGATCACACTTGATCTACCTTAGATCGCACTAGATCTGCCCTAGATCTGCACCTCATCAATAGACAAATTCGCCCAGATTTCAAGCCTTATTTGTATGTATAGATCGCACTATAAGGGCAGAACTAATTTGCTATTAGTGCGGATGATTATCGTCACCAATGCTGGTGTAGATCGGTCCATAAATGTGGGTTAGATTCGCTCCATAATGCCAAATTAATTCGCTCTATTAATTCGCTCCAAGCATTGATGAAGATGACATTCACATGTTATGTTTTTGATATGTTTGTCCTTCATCAAAAACTCCAATATATATGAGCATCATTAAATAAACTCTTCCACCTCAAGGTGGCCGACTTGGGCCCTACCAAGTAATTTATTTTATTTATAATAAAAATAATAAATGCCTTATTATTTATTATTATAAAATCGCACTTCCTCATATATATATTAATTAACCAAAGGTGTGATAATAAAAATACATTTCCATAATTTATTATTATCAACTCACTTGTCCTAATTGATCTTAGCCGAAAAGGCCATAATATTAACAAGAGGGACAAGGAGGAAGTCAACAGGCTATATGAGGTTCCATATGGAATGGATGTGCAGAGGTTGTACGAATTGGATGTGTTGAGGTTGTACAGATTGAATGCACTGAGATCATATGCTTTGGATGTGTTGATGTGTTACAAATTGCAGGGACATTACATTATAAGAAATCCGTACGGAGGAAATTTGTACCATACAGGAGAGAGACAACCCAACCACGTGAAGGAACTATGAAGAAATCCATAGAAGGTACCAGCAGTGTAGGGCAAGAAAATTGGTACATGGCAGGCCAAAGTCCCAGCATGGTCAAAATCAATTACAGGAACCCTAGCAGTTACAACAGTTATTCAAAAAGAAATAAAAGCAAAAAATACAAAGGCATGACATCACAATCAATCATGGCAACAACTACAGGTAGCAACAAGAAGACTCGACAAAGAATCCAAAGAAATGAGGGAGTGATGGTCGAGAATCTTACATTCAAGAGCATGAGCGGCATTGATTGTTGCACATGGTGGCAGGAGGCTCCAAATGATCATCCCATGAAGACCTTACTGAGAAAAGCCGAAGTAGACAAGGCAATTCAGATGCATGTCTTCAACATAAGGGAATTCGAGCAAGTATTAAGGACCCTAGTCATAGGATACGACCAACATTCCAACCGATCCATCACACAGCTCCAGGGAAGTAGAGTCACAGTATCATATGGCCCTCGAGAGTTCTCCAAGGTATTTGGTATTCCAACAAGCAGGCACACGATGGCCAAACCCTCAGGAAAGATGAAGAAGGAAGAAAAATAGAAGTTACTAGAGTTGGTATGCTGAAACAATTTGACAAAGAAACAGTAGGAGATCCTATGGAGCAGTAGCAATAGCAGGGGAGTCAAGAAGAGCTTCATAGCCACCACAAAGTGGAGATGCATTTTGGACTTGATGAAGAGTCGTCTGATGGGGGCCAATAGAGCCTCCTACATCACAGTGTGGATGATATGGTTGATGAATGGGATCATGAACAAAACCGTATACAATTAGGTGACCGTGCTCTTAGAATGCATCAAGGAATTTTTAAGTCTTGAGCACAAGACATTTTACATGTGTCATCACACTCTTCTTGGAATCACTCCGCATGCAAATACTAGCAAACAAATGGTGACAATTCCAACCTCTCAGACGAGTGGAACCAAATAAGTTGGCCATGTTTTATTGGATGCATTTGGACACACTTATGGTCAAAGATGAACAATCTCAACCCTCAAAGAACAAGAGACACTAGGAATTGCAAAACAGTGAGGATGAGGGTGTCGAAGATGAGGGCAACCCTAGAGAGGAGGAAGAGGACACAATGGCAAGTTCATCCACCAAGAATGAGAGTGGAGATGATACATTTCGAATGGCACCTCATGGCAATGATCAGGACGAAGGAGAGATTTAGCCCAAGGGTACATTGGAGGGCACACCATCCGTGAGGGAAGATTTAGACAAAGGAGTTGTACAACTAGGGGTTACCATAGTTGTACCACCTCCCAAGGATGGTGTAGGCAAAGGCGAAGGAGTAACACAACCGAACATTAGTGCAACAACGAGGGGTTCGATTAGTCGTAGCATTACCTTTGCACTGGCCAAGCTATCCCCGATGGCACATTTACTCTTGCCAAGTACGGTTCTACAGATTGCAATGCTTGAAGTGCTACAAGAGGCCACCATTGTGGCTATCGCATGGTAGACAAACCCTCCTCGTACCACAATTGGCGAAAGCATACCAATTGTCATATCAGTTACTGGAAGCACCATACCCAGTTGGGAGTACCATACCAAAAAATACCATGGGTGCACCTACTACACCAACCAAGAAACCACAAGAGGTAGATGCTTCCCTCGATAGTTGGTTGGGTAAGTTTGATGTGGCACCAAGTGCACCTCCACCTCCATCACCATGTAAAGTGGAAGGCAATCACTTAGTAAATGAGTTACAGCAGGAAGGAGGAAGGGCAGAGCATATAGAGATGGAACTGCATATTGAGAAGGCGTAGAGCACGGTAGGGAGAAAGAAGAGATTCTTGAACCATTAGCTGAGAAGGGGAAAGTGGTTATAGAAATTGAGGAAAGTACACATCTTCGGGAGATCGGGATGGTGATCAACGAATCCAATAGGAGGGAGGAGAGACATATCCGAGTTTCAAAAACCGACCCACAAGATGTCGTTGGGACCATACAGAGATATGACATCACTTCAATCGCCCAAGGAGTCGCAAAGTTGGCAAGGCAAGTGGATATTAGTGTTGTACCAAAGATTGAGAGGCTTCTTGCCTACATGAGGAGGGTTTGTGAGGAGGAGTTCGCACAACACTTCACGCACCATGGGTGGTCAGCCATAGAGACACCTAAGATGATTGAGACTTGGCATCAAATTGAGATGGAGGAGGGTCAAGGCAGCATATTATCCACCCTGCACAACACGAAGAGCTCATTCAAGGAGATATTTTATCAGTTGCGGAAAGAAACACGCTCGACGAGGGAGGCTGAGGTAGGGAGAGTAGCTACATTGGAGGAGATAGCAGTTGTATGGGAGTTGGCACTACTAGAGAAACTTAATAGTAGAGGAAAAGCTGAGGGGCCCCCAAGTAGGAAGTGGAGCATCAGAAAGCAACCGTGGCAGGCCAAGACACCAAACTAGCTAAGTTGGAGAAACATCTTGCAACAGTAACTACACAACCGTAGAGTTAAGCCCCATTTTGTTTTCATCGTCTAGAAGACGACTTCATTTTGGAGGGGCTGATATAGACGACAAAACTACAACTAATAAATAAATAACACTTTGTTATGTCTTGTTAGTACTTGGCAGTATAATTAGTTGTTCCCAAGAGGTTGTGTCGGTTGTCGACAGTTGGCAATATTCACCAACCATCCGGCACTATTTATGTTTGGATTAGGAACCAATTCATGGTCATGATTGTACAAACATTACACTTAGTAATAAAAGATCACATCAATCTGCTATATGATTGGGTTGATGACTTTATCTGTTCTGTATGATATGTTTTTGTTTCTAGATCCTTGTTTATTTTGCATTGATTAAGAACATTCTCTTCGAGAAAAAACACTCTGCAAACTTCGGGTTCAAATAGACCCCACTTTCCCCTATGGAAATATGTGGAAATGGTACAACAACTACCAAGTGGAGAAGGTTATGTTTGGAGTTGTATTCATTGCAAAGAACAATATAACTCATATAGTCGAGTGGAAGCACATTTGTGCTTTATCCTCAAAAAGGCATCAAATTTTGTCCAGGCAAGCCACGAGTTAATGGTGAGCCTCAAGGTAAAAGCCTTCTTGCAAAGGCTATTGCAATGAAATATATTGAAGAGAAAACAAAGCAATTGGGAAAGTAGGTTCTCATCCTTTGGAAAAGTCTAAGAAAGGATCAAAAGCCTCTCCATCAATATCCAATCTTGAACCTGTAGAGGGCCATCTATTCTTAAATATTTCTCAAGAATAATCAGTATCAAGTAAGCGAGCAAAGGGACCCCTAAAATGGCATTTCACAATGAGAGTAGAGAGATTACCAAGCAAGACAAAGCTGGATGTGTCTGTGCTAATAGATTGGCATTTAATGTTGCTCATACACCTTATTGGCAAAAAATGGTGAGATTAATTAATGAGGCTTCAAAGGGTTCAAGGGCCTAGATTATGAGAAGGTGTGTATTTCCTTATTGGACAAAGAGGTGAAACATGTAGAGGATGCCTTGAAGCCCATCACAGATTCATGGATCAAAAAAGGTGCATCCATAGTATCTAATGGACGGAAAGATGCGAGAAATTGCTCTTTGATCAATGCTATTGCAGTGTCCACGAGAGGTGCAATGTTTTTGATAGAAGTTGAGCAAGTCGGCCCTCGAAGTGTTGTTCAAGTTGTAACAGACAATGTCAAAAACTATAGGGCTGCTAGGTTATTGGTTGAGGAGCATTATTCACACATTGTTTGGACAATTTATTTTGTCCACTCACTCAACCTAATGCTACAAAAAAATGGGAACAAAGTTGAATGGATAAAATAGATGTATGTTGATGCCCAAGATCCAAATGTTCCTCACCAAGCACGATATGTCACAAGGCGTATTTAGACAATTCTCAAGATTGGAGCTGTTGAAGGTAAGTTAAATTATTTAAATATGTTTTTCTTTAGTAAACTTTTGAAGTTTTAAATTTTAATTTTTCTTTTAATTTATTATTATTTTGATTTTGAAATAGGTTGTTGAGACCCATTTTTGTCTCCAACACAATTGTTTTGAGACGCCTTGTAAAGGTTTGTGAGACATTGTCTAGCATGGTAATTAGTGCTAATCGGAGCATATTGAGGCAATCTAGCACTACAAGGGCAACAAACATTAAGACAATGAAGCTAGATGACTCTTTGTGGGATCATGTTGAATACCTCCTGAAATTTACTGCGCATATATTGAACATGATCCAATATACTTGCTTGGGTCAGGTGGTATATGATGGCATTAACTCAATAATTAAGGAAATGAAAGGCGTCATAAATGAAAAATAGCAAGATGAGAAGTAAGATTCTTCAAGGAACTACAAAAATCCATGGTGAAGAGATGGAACAAAATGACTACTCCTTTGCATCTCCTTGCCTTTGCATTGAGTCTCAAATACTACAGTCAGCTGGTCCCTAATGACACTAACACAAGAGTTACCCAATATAGAGATCCCAAAGTTGCTCAAGGGTACAAAGCAGCCCTTCGTAGACTCTTTCATGAAGACATTCAACCTGCAATGAGGGTTGTATTCATGAGTTTTGCACGCACGAATGATTGTGGTCTTGACATTCTTTGGGACAAGCATAAGGTTGATGCTCATAAATGGTGGCACTTCTATGGAGAATCATACCAGTACCTACAACCTGTTGCCATCAAAATCTTATCACAAGTTCTATTCATAACTCTAACTTGCTAATTTCAAAATTGAGAATCTTGATAGGTTACTAGTTCATCATCATCTAAGAGGAATTGGCGCGCATACTCCATCCACTCAATATAACGCAATAGACTACACTCCAAGAAGGTGGAGGACTTGGTCTATGTGCATTCAAACTTGTGGCTCCTAACACACAAAGAAAGTAACTACAAAAAAGGGGAGACAAAGTTGGATGATTCAATTGCCCACTTTGTTGCAGTTGGAGTTGATGATGAGCATGAGCTACCTAGTGATCATGAGGTTGATCCTGAGATTGCTAGTACTGCTGCCAGTTCGTGTGGTAGTGCCACTATAGGTGGCACTATTTGAGGTTCTTTTAATTTACCACAACATATTGATATGGAGGATGATGATATTTTATATGACTTTTGACGATATTTGACAAATGATGGTTGATTGTTAACAATTGACATTATTATTTTTGAACTAAAACATTAATATGGTGTATTTAGGCATTTTGCTATGTTATTTGAACTACAACATTAAGTTATATGGTGGTGTATTTGCTATGTTACTTGACTAATAGCATAGTGGTGTATTATGAACTTAACTACTGCTGCATATATGTATATATTTCTTTTTTTTTTCTTCTTTTTTCTTTCTTTTTTTAATGTTTTTGTACGGACAAACCCAAAATGAACCCAAACACACAAAAAAAGAAATTTGACCGACCCCAAACCCGATCTCGAACCAAGACTGGCAAATTAGGGTATGCCATATCAAATCCAATAACTCAGATTTCAACACTTTAAATTATAATAGCAGATTAGCAACACAATATTTTGCAAATAAAAACAAGTAAGCTGCCCTGATTTGCAAATTGAATAACAAGTAAGACACGCTTATATCTTATTTCCAAAGGGGTATTCACAATAATCTACTATGGTTCGCCTCAAGTCATCATTCTTATTTACTAGAATTGTATGGTAAATGCAGACAGCAAAAATTATGCATATTAAAATTATTTTGCATCAAAATTATGAATAGAAAGCAAATTGGCTAAAGTAATATAAAACACTCTGAGCACTGCAAAACATTAAAGCAAGTTAAGAGATGCATACTCTAAGTTCCGTCTCCGAATGGTAGATTCCTCCCCACCACCCAAGAGAAGCTCTCTCTGCAGTTGTATTTCTATTGTAAGATGCCCGATTTTTTAGAAAAACTAAACAACAAAGAAAAAGAATAAAAGATTATGGAAGCAATTTTGAGTTCTGAACTAAACTACATAGAGATATTGTAGATGCACAACAAATGAAGCTTGAAGGAATATGTATTATGAATTTCACTCAATTGAAACAATTTTTAAAATTTCCATGAAAACCCTAACAATTCACCACCTCCACACAACATTGTCGACATTGATAGGGCTCAACTAGTCAATTATTTCCTACCTCTTCCTGGGCAGCTTTCTGAATATTTGCCTTGGCCTTTAAATTTGCATTCCTTAATTTCAACTGCAGGCTGCAAATCATTAATAAATATCCAAATCAAAACCACAAGAAGCAAATACCCTAACAAAAGAACAAAAAATTGATATACAATAAACAACAATTAGATTTAAAAAATAAGTGCGCTTGTAAAAAGACTAACCCAAATTGAAACCCCACACCACAATAAGACGGTCCATAACTTTAACGACATGTTCCAGAGCTTGTGAATTGTTAAATCATGGGCTGGTGTAAACTGAATTATTTAAATTGGGCTACACTCCTAGGTGTGCAACCTAAGTTCAAACCCTACGCAAAAGTAAGGCAGCCCACAGCCACAGTCCAGTACAAGTGATCTTATCAAAACCACAGAAAATAAAGATATTGCTCAAATAAGCATAAACAAGATTTATATTACATTAGACAATACTGGTAAATTAATAGTCAATTGGAATAGGACAAAGTGGTGAATCAATGGGGATTTTACATTCGAGCCCCGAGTTCAAGCCTCCAAAAGACAAGTCAATATGTTATGGCTAGTAATATGTCATACCTCAATTGATATGGGGAAATTTGATACCCATTCTGATATGGCATCTAAACCTGGACATCTGCCCCTGAGGCAGTTAAAAGAGGGAAATTTGCAAAGAATAATATATCTTCCAATTAAAGTCTGGTGTGTTTCTTTTTATCTTTAGAATGGTGAAAACCAAGGTTCGAACACACAACACCCAGTTTTCAGCGCATTCAGATTCCTAAGCTGGCTAGTTATGAATTTGAAGCAAAAGAAATGGTTAGCACTCGATGGTCACGATAAAGACAACGTATTAATCCCACCCAAAAAAAATCACCAAACGAATAAGAACTAAATTGAAAAATAAGAATGGCCTACCTCTGATACTCATCCTTCCAAGCTTGCAGAGTATTTTGGCAAGAATCGATCTGGTGATCGGTGGGCTGCTGTTGGGCAAGAAGATCCAACCTCAATTGTGCTGATCGCAGTGCGGATAAACAATCCTGCGCGGCTGCATTGAGTCTGGGCAGATTGTTGGCTTCCACGGTGCCTCCTGAAGTGCCGCAGGTCTCGATCAGTTGGACGTGGCGAACAACTTCTGTGAAATTGTGTGTCCATTCTTTCAAGATTTGTTCGACTGCAAACACCACATCCTCTTCGTCCTCCATTCTTATTCTAGTCGGAGCAGCAAAATGCAACTATTGAGCGAAGAATGTGTGGGGAAAAATGACCGTAAATCTGAACTTTCACTCATTAAAACCTTTTCCCAAACGCTGCAAAACGAATTTACTTTTCTTTTTAAAAATCTTTTTAATTTTTGGAATGATATTTTATTAACATTGTTAGTTATATATATATATATATATAACAATTTAAAATTGTTTTTCTTTTTTTTTATATTAAGTTTATTTAAGCTTTTATTTTGAGAAGAATCGAACACAATAATAATTAATATATCATAACGCAATAATAATTAGTTTATAGGGTTCCCCTTTGAGGTTGCTTGCAATTGGAAGTTGTCTCGTGCCTGAAAAAATCTACCAAAAAAACATTTACCGATCATGGTTTAGGGTGATTGTGATGGCTATCAACATCAAATCTTACAATTGGAAGGGTCGTATCTAATTTGCAATTATTAGATCACAACATTAACTACAATCTCAACTCCTCCATTTACACGCTTTTCTTGTACTATCACTTGTGTTTGTACTATCACAGCATTAACTCTACCATTTACTCTCTTCTCTATTGTTTGCTTTCAATCCCTTCCTCCTCAATGTTCTCTCCATTTTACATATTCTTTGTGCATTTCATCTCCCACTCTCCTCTTTCTTTCAGTTCATCTTTAATGGCAGTGCCCACCCAAAATATCAATGAAAAATTCAAGTGGTAATTGCAAAGAGATTGAACGATGCACATCTTTTCTCATTGACATTGTTGACACTACAACTTGAGGTAACAAACTTGTCATTGTTTTAATGAATTTTATTTTATTCATAATATGTATCCAGTTGAACCGTGTCAACATAAAATCTTGTTTACCATGAACTCTTCTTTGTATGTGTTGTATTATGCATTTTGATTCAAATTATGGGGTGGGATTTAGGTGTGGTTAGGAAACTCGTAGGCCAACATCGTATGAAAGGCAGACTGTACAAAAACCATGATATGGTGTAATTTATTTTCCTTTATCGCTCAAATTATTGTGGTCATTGATAGCATGCACTGATTCCTCTATTTTATTTCAATTTTGGAGCTTTTATGTCTAAATTTTTCCACTCTAGTAAATGCATTTAACATTTTTGTGTTTGATTTTGAACCACTGAACTTTAAGGAGAGGGCTTTATATGCAATATCAAATCTTATTATGATTTTGATTTACTTCTCATTTAATGTGGAATAATCTTCTATTGTATTACCGCAATCAGAAAATGTCTCTTTCATCCACTACCCAAGCTTGTACTTGACATCATATGTTGTGGGTATGCCCCCACCAAGTTAATTGGATGTAGTATATAACCTGATATCGTCTATTTACCATGTTTCATTTATATAATGCAAGCCCCATGCCAATTAGACCCGACAAGGACCAATAGTTGTAGTTCATATTTGTCCATTGTTCAAGACAAATTATTGTGGAATTTGTAGCTGCATGAAAGGCCAACATCGTATGAAAGGTGAATTGTACAGAAACCACGATATGGTGTACTTTATTTTCCTTTATCGCTCAAATTATTGTGGTCATTGATAGCCTACACTGATTCGTCTATTTTATTTCAATTTTGGAGCTTTTATGTCTAAATTTTTCTACTCTAGTAAATACATTTAACATTTTTGTGTTTAATTTTGAACCCCTGAACTTTAAGGCCATGGATTTATATGCAATATCAAATCTTATTATGATTTTGATTTACTTCTCATTTAATGTGGAATAATCTTTTGTTGTATTACCACAATTTCAAAATGTCTCTTTAATCCACTACCTAAGCTTGTATTGACATCGTATGTTGTGGGTATGCCCCACCAAGTTAATTGGATGTAGTATATAACCCAATATCATTAATTTATCATGTTTCATGTATTTTGAACTTTGGCTTTATAATCCCAGCCCCATGCCAATTAGACCCTACAAGGACCAATAATTGTAGTTCATATTTTTCCATTGTTCAAGACAACTTATTGTGGAATTTGTAGCTGCATGATAACTTGCAAAGAATTAGTTGATATTGTTAGAGTTTAAGGTGACTCTACAACAACCTAGGATCAAATGAAAGACCAATATAGCTTTCACAAGAGAAAGGAAAGACAATTGCATTAAGATGCAAGAATGATATTATTGCTAATAGACATCAATTGGATTACAATACCATAATTGATGGATTGATTGATTCAACTGGAATGATTTATAATGTAGATGTGTATGCTTATCTAGGTAAGGCAATAAGGGACCATGATAAGGAAAAGATAGGCTATCACCCGCACAAGGTGGAATCAAATGTCCACCAAAGGTGGTTCATCCTCCATTATGCAATGAAGTATGTGCAACATGTGGAGGATGATAATGTGATATATGCACTAAATGTGGATCTCACACATAAAGTGGAATGTGATTTAACAACTATCACCACCTAGAGTGGAATTTCTCCTACACCATGTGCAAATACAAGTGCAAACTCTTAGATGTCTCATATGTAAACTATTATGCAATGTGTTGTCCTAAGTAAGCTTAAGTAAAGTGTAATTAGTGAATATTTAATTACACCAACACCCCCACTTAAGTGAAACTTAGGGGAATGCACTTAAGATCACAATGTAAGATGGGTATCGGCTAGTAGGCCATGTTAGGTACCCATGTACAATATGAAAGTGCAATGCAATTGATGCAAGAGCATCCTAGGATTCTTGGCAATCCTATATCACCCAAAATATGTTTAGTTTGATCTTGGTTAGTGAAGTATCTTGCTTAGTTTGGAGTTTGGTTGTTTGGTTTCAGTGTTTACCAGGTTGCTCGGTCTCTTAAGAACGCTCGGTAACTGAGGGCGTCGGTTATTCTTAGCGCTCGACGATAACTACGTTGCTCGGTGATGCTTGGTGTGGTCGGTTCACTGGCGCTTGGATATTTCTCTGCTACTTGGTAATCGATTTTACCGACTGGTGTTCTTGCTTGGCCGACTGGTGCATTTAATTTGGGTCATGTTCCTTGAAGTTTTGGATTGACTGTTGGATGTGTGGGGACCTAGATCTGGCATGTTGCATTCTTCAATGCGGATCTAATGACCGTTTGGGGCCATCTTGGAGAATGTAATTTATTGTAAGACTATTTTGTAAGCCGACTGATGTTTTGGCATTTAATAATTATTTGTAGGAGTTAATTGTTTCATCCAGCTGACTTATGGTTGAGGATGAGTATTTATAGGATGCTTGGGTAGTTGTTTAGGGGGAGGAAATCAAAAGCAAAGTTGGTAGCTTGCGAGCTTAGGAACAGGAAGATTGCTTGGAAGTTGTGAGTACAAGTTTAGATCTTTCCTGGGAGTCCTACTAGTGTCATGTCATGTTGCAGACCTGGGCTAACTAAGTAGAAGAGTAAGATTTGGATCCTGCGTGATCCTGTAGATTGTTATTTTCTTTGTATTTGGTTGTAACCGGGAAGGCATTGCAGTCGGGCACATTGCATGTAATCAATGAATTTATGAATGAAGATTCAAGTTTTATGCCAGATCTAGTGTTGTTATTGTGTAATTATACTATGTTATAGTTTGGCTACAAGGTTGGATAGTCCTTAATTGGATTCTCCATCCTTGACTGTATTAGGTGGTATCAGAGTGAGGTTGATCTTGTTTGTGGAGCGAAGGTTGATCTAGCAAGGCTGATCTTGCGAAGTTGATCTAGTTAGCAAAGTTGAGTTTGGATTGAAGATGCCTCCGAGGAGAACTTGTGAGATCTCAGAGGAGGAAGTTGCTGAAGAATTGAGTCTTGATGATTTTAGGGATTTGCAGAAACAAGTGCAAGACCTACAAGAAGAGTTGAGAAAGAATACTACCTTGAAAGAGGATAGTGATGATGAATCCAAGGAAGATCATTTTGAAGAAGTTGTAGAAGAAGCTCGAGATCTAGAGGAGAATAGAACCTTGAAAGCTATGTCTAAAATTGGGAAGAGGCCTAAGATTGAGGTTTCTGCATATTTTGGAAGCCTTAGGCCAGAAGAATTGATTAATTGGATTAATGAGATAGATGAGTACTTTGAGTATGAAGAAATAGAAGATCCTGACAGGGTTAGATTTGTAAAGACTAAATTGAAAGGTCATGCAAATATTTGGTGGAGAGAAGTTCAGTTGGAAAGAAGTAAGGGAGGAAAGGAAAAGATCACTAGATGGAACCGAATGGTTGACAAGTTGAAGAAGAAATTCATTCCAGTGGATTATGAATTGGAGATGTTTAAGAAGATGCAAGCTTTGAAGAAGACTAACAAATCGGTACAAGAGTATACCGAGGATTTTTACAGAATCCTGATTAGGACTGGTCATTCATAAGCTGATAAAGAGAAGGTTGTTAGGTATGTCTATGGTTTGAGACCTAGTATTCAAGAAGAGTTACTTATTGTTCAGAAGACAACAATAGGAGATGCTTATCAAATAACATTAAAGATTGAAGAGAAGTTAAATAAGAAGTTTGAAGGAAGACAAAACAATAGGAACAAAGGTGGTAAAACTGGCGAAACAGTTGCTGAAGGTAATGTGGTAGAGAATCCTACGAAGACTGATGTGGGATCTGGCAGTGGTCTAGGTACTAAGAATTTCAATACCAGATAGAGGGGAAGGTGGAAAAATGAGTTCACCGGTACTTGTTACAACTATGGTGAAGCAGGTCACAAAAGTTTTTATTGTCCTAAGAAAAGAGTTGCATTAGCTATTGAAGAAGACATTGCAAATGTGGTAGAGAAAGGTGAGTCTCTTATTACTAGGAGGTTAGCTTCATGTGTCCATGAACCGGTGCAAAGAAGAAATCTGTTCAGAACCAAATGTAAGTGCAATAATAAGGTATGTAATGTCATAGTTGATGGTGGCAGTTCTTAGAACTTTGTTTCGAAAGAGATGGTTAGTAAATTGAGTTTGGAAAGAAGGAAACACCCTAATCCTTATCAGGTTAGTTGGATACAAGATGCTTCTAAGGTTAGAGTTGAAGAACAATGCTTGGTTAACTTTCAGATTGGATATTACTGGGATGAGATATTATGTGATGTATTGCCTATGGATGTTTGTCATATGTTTCTCGGTAGACCTTGGCAATTTGATAGAAATGTTTTGTTTGATGGTCATTCCAATACCTATGTGGTTAGGTAGGAGCTTGGCATAAGCGGATACCATTACAAGAGACAGGGACTAAGGAATGTGGAGTTATCAAGTGTTGTCTGTGTGACAGTGACAAACCTCAGAAGCACAAAGTTGATGAGCCTATTCCTACAAAGTCTAGTTTGAAAGAGAAGGAGAATGATATCTATGATGAATTTGTTGAGATAAAGAGGTAGATGGTCTTTTTTATAGAGATAGTACAATAGATGATGACATTTATGACATAGAGAGATGCAAATGATACTGAGTTGATTGTGAATTCTGGAGAGGATAAAATTTATTGAGGTGCTGATGTGGTCAGTAGCGGGAACAATGGTCAAAGTCGGTTGTTATTAGTTGCAAACAGGAAAGATGAGGGAGGTGGAAAGTGGGAAAACTGGCTGCATGGAGCGATGAATGAAGTAGAGACAACTTGGAATGAAGGACAAGAGGAGATATGGGTTAAGAATAGATTTAGCATACCTGTTCTGATTCCCTTGAGACGTTCCTGATTTTTTTATAAGAAAATCTTCTTTACCTGGGGTGTCTGATGCAAGAGCATCCTAGGATTCTTAGCAATCATGTATCACCCAAAATATGTTTGATTTGATCTTGGTTAGTGAAGTATTTTGCTTAGTTTGGAGTTTGGTTGTTTAGTTTTAGTGTTTACCGGGAAGGCCTTACAACCCGGCACATTGCATGTAATCAGTGAATTTATGAATGAAGATTCAAGTTTTATGTCAGATCTGGTGTTATTATTGTGTAATTTCATTATGTTATAGTCTGTCTACAAGGTTGGACAGTCCTTAATTGGATTCTCCATCCTTGACTACAAAAGCTCATAGGACAAAACTCCCCTCCAAAAGAGAGATGAAAATATACAAGATGTGTGTATGAAGGACTTAAGACCCTCCAAAGACTACATACATCATGCATATACAATCAATTATTCCTCCATAGGAAGGAAAGAAGGAGAAAATTGCACCCTCCCCACAAAAAAAAGAATAATGTCCTGCAAAAATGGTGAGTGCTCGAAGAAAAAACATAGTCCAATGCCTATAAACAACATTTCTCCCCTTGGAAAGAAGACAGACCAAGAAAAAATGCAGGAATGTTTTCCATTATGGATGGGAACTAGGAAGTGAAATCTAAATGAAGTATTATGATGTTGTCTCTAAGATTTTATCATGTGTCTCCATGTCCTTGGATGATGAAGATGCCATGAACCAATCAAGAACATCCCCAATCACAATAGAAGGTGATAATCAAGGAACCAATAGAAAATGATTGTGAACAAACTCCAAAGACAAGATGAAGTGACAACATTTTTTCCATAGCTATCATCAAATAGGATATATATCTTTAAAAACTAAATGAGATTCTTCAAGCTCAAGGAATCCATCACATAACCATGATCAACATGAACCAAGCAATGTGGCATATCAAGTGGAGGAAAAGACTCATGAATGTCAATCTTCAAGGAAGGTGAAGAAGATTCTCCAATTGTGATAAAGATGCCATCAAATAGAAGATAAATCCCCTCAAATGTGTCTCCCAAATCAGAAATGTGAGACTCCACAAACAATGAACCAATGTCTAGAAAATAGGAATCCTAATCAAGAAGACAAATAGAGATCTTTTGTAAGGACTTACTAGAATCACCAACAAGAGATGAATGTGCGATCTCATCTAGAGAAGTAGGAGCTACAAGTAGAGTCAAAGGATCAACCTTACCTCAAGTAACACATTATATTCAATCTCCTCTAAAATTTAATCATTATAGGGAATGTTATCTATATCATCAAGTGGAAGGAGATAATCTACAACGAGATCATCTAGGAATGAAGGAACATGTGGATCTCCAAAATAATCCCAAATAATTGTCCAAACTGTGTGTGGGCATTTAATACTCAAGATCTTAGAGTAGATATCATAAGAAAAATCCAAACCAAGACTCAAACCAATCAATCTTCTTATATGACCATTCTTGCCTTCCCAAACTATTTTCTTCCATTGTGTCTTTGGCTCAGAAATGAGTCCATAAAGATGAAGCAATAGATTAATCCATCTACAATGTGTGATGATTCCTTTTTCATGTGGCTCATAATTATCCTTAGTCAAATTTATTGTTGCAAGATGTGCTCCATATCCCATGATTACATCAATGATACACTTCTCACATTATAATTTGAGATCAACAAATGCTTACACCCCACAATTAGACTATAATAGACTTAGATCACTATGCAAAAGACCAAACTAAGCTCTATGCATTAGAGTTTCAAAATTAAGCCTAATTCTGATTCAGCCAAATTTCTAATCACAATCACTATAATCTAATATCACCACTATAAAATACAAGAAAAAAATATACACTTCCAAAATGAAATGCACCTAAAAAGAAGTCTATATGAGCCCAAATGAGGCCTTGGAAGTTGTGCAAAGAAGTATTAGATAGGTACAGTCATGAAAAACTATAATTTCTAATCTATCTGGCCACCAAAATCAGAAAATAATACCACCACTAGAAAGTTCAGGAAATTCTACCCATAATAAAAAAATACTCAAAAAAAGGAGTCAAATTGAGCAAGTTATGAGCCTTCATAGTTGAACTACAAAATCAAAACTCAAATGGTGAAGGTAGAAACAAACCTTTTGCTAGCATTACCAAACCCTTGATTAAATTTGATGTTCATATGGTCCTCACCGAAAAAATCAAATTTTTAATGTTTGACATGCAGATGGGTGCCAAAATTAGCCTTATGAAAGTCCACTTGTCAGAAAAAAAAAAACCTCGACTCTGTGTACTAACAAACGTGGCACTGATTGGGATTTGGTGATGTGGATTTTTGTTGACATGTTTGAATGAGATATCATTTGTGTCGTGCTTCAATTAGCTAAATCTTGGCTATTGTGGAAAAATATTCATGCATTGCATGGTGTAGACTGTGCCAAGGGAACTTGGATGTTGCTAGTGGTGTTGGTCGTTGGCGCTTGGGCACCACTAGAGGCATTGTTGGGACTAACTAGTCCCACATTCATGTGGTGGTGGGGACTCTGAAGTTTTTATAATTAAATACATAAAGGCTTAGGCAATGAACAAATGATGCAGTGGGATGAGGCTATTAGATCTGTTGTTGCCAGATTGTAGTCTGAAATTTGTGCTTTGTTGACCAATTCTCAGGGTGCTAATGCTAGATATGAGTGTTAGCGTGGGGTCTATGTGTAAGGATCTCACTGCAAAATCAATAACTATTTTGACTATGATTCCTATGACCTACAATAAATATAAAAAATACAGGGGTATGGACTAGACCTCGAAACAATATTTTTGCCATAAAATTTTCAAAAAATAAAACTGCGAAAATAAAATGGGAATTCATAGAAATAGAATTTTTAATAAAATTATACAGTAGGGGGCAGATCGGGTCGTACGACTATGATTGCTAAAATAATTTTCCTTAGATTTGAATTTTTCCCAATTTGTGCAAATTAATAGTCAATTTTCACTGGAACAACCTCGTAGATGCAATGGTGATGCCTAAATAGCCTTATTTTGCACCCATAATTGAATCAAAGCCAAAATCACACTTATTGAGAAGGATTCTTCACACTTTGAGAGCTCTAATACCATGTTAGAGTTTTAGGTGACACTAAAACACCTCTAGGATCAAATGAAAGGCCAAGATAACTTTCACAAGAGAATGACAAGACAACTGCATTAAGATGCGAGAATGATATTATTGATAATAGACATCAATTGGATTACAATACCATAAGTGATGGATTGATTGATTCAATTGGAATGATTTACAATGTAGATGTGTCTACTTATACAGGCAAGGAAATAAGAGACCACGATAAGGAGAAGATAAGTTATCACCCACACAAGGTGGAATCACATGTCCACCAAAGGTGGATCATCCTCCATTATGAAATGAAGTATGTGCAACATGTAGAGGATGATGATGTGATATATGCACTAAATATTAATCTCACACTTAAAGTGGAATTTGATAACAATTACACCACCTAATGTGGAATTTCTCCTACACCATGTGCAAATATAGGTGCAAACTCCTAGGTGTCTCATATGAAAACTACTATGCAATGCATTATCTTAAGTAAGCTTAAGTAAAGTATAATTAGAGAATAATTAATTACACCAATAGATATATTTAGGATTAGTATCTATTTCATGGCTAATGTAGGTAGATTTATATTTTACCCATATTTTTCTCCATTATACCTTTTTTGGGGTTTTCTTTTTGACATTAGCAAAACCCCTTATGATATATGCGGAGAATAGAATATTGGACATTGAACATGACATATGTGTGTGTTTGGAAAGGATTGAAAATTGTTCACTTTTGATGGTGTAACATGATCTTCCACACACTTGTATCTTTGTCATGGGAAGAACTAATTTTCTATTAGGCATTTTATCAAAAAATTATTTTGTTGTTCAAATGCTTCCACATTTTGCATACATGTCTTTTTGATACTTCCATCTACAACATGGGAAGAAAACCTACTTTTAATTATGCTTTGATTCGTATGCAAACCTTGTTCCAAAGCTTCCATTGTAGCACAAACTAGAATGCCATTGTGTGTGTATCCTAGAATCATGGTATTCCATTGGACTAGGTTTCTTTGAGGTATTTTATCTAATAGTTCACATGCCATATGTATGCTTCCATATTTCCCATTCAGCACAACCACAACTACACCATTCGACAAAAATACATTTTAACTACACCATTTAACAAAATGTGGTTTCTAATAAGCTTCAGTAGATGTCCATACCCTATTTCAAATCTCCCACTTTACCATGGGCTAATAGGATGCTTGAATATGTTGTAGAGTCCAAAGTAGTACCTTTCCATTACATTTTCTTAAACACATCAAAATATTTTTTAAGGAGCACATTTTGTGCATATATTGCAATCATTGTAGTCCATGAGACCATGTTTGGCTTGGAAATTTTCTTGTGCATGTCCTCTAACTTCCATATACTTCTTCATTTGACATACATTTATTAGGGCACCCTCAACAAAAACATCATATAATAATCCACACTCCATTATTCTCTGATGGATGTTCATACATTGTTCTAAAGCTTTAATTTTGGAACAAGTAGGAAGGATGATAAAATGTGTGGGGAGATATGAACTCCTACTAATGCCTCATCTGATTATGGTGGTCTATCCATCAAGATAACACTTATCTCATGTATATGAAAATGCCAATTGCTCTTGGGGATTAAACACTTTATTTCATTGAAAAATCTATATGAAAATAGATTTTCTAGAAGATTGTTTTTTCAATACATGAATTTTGTATCACACACATCTACCAAGCCAATTATTTTTTCCATGAAGCTCAATACTTAGAACTTTTCCATCATCACTAAGCCAACATTGTACTTCCATAAAGTTGTAGATAAAGTTTCAACTTCTATTGAAAGTTTCCATGTGAAAAAATACTAGTTCGTATTAATCAATTTTCCTTCAATTTCTTTGAGGCACCATATGTCATCTTCTACAAACTATGGTTTTTGCATGAGGTTGTGGTAAATAGGAAACTAAAAGAAGATAGTACAAGAATATAAATTATCCAAGCATTGTCACAGTGTATAGAACATAACTCATCCAACACTAACATAGACATTTCTTCCTATAATTCTTAAGAAAACCAATAAAAATCATAAAAATATATACAACAATGGTATTTGATTTTCAATTGATGTATCCTTGCAAAAACTATCCATTAATTAGTAAAGAGTGATCAATTGGTTTCTTTAAATTATATTATTATTTTTCTTTGTTTAATGATTTCTTTAATTGATGTGTCATAGCTATAACAACAATATGGCTACAAAAACTTGAACATAATTTATAATATGTTTTTATAGACCCCAAGGCTATCAACATAGTTTTGTCCCATATGCTATAACATATTACTATAATAAAATATAATAACTCTAAAATAATATCTCACATGAAGAATCATGCCCCAACAATATGTTGAAAAATATATAGATTTTAACAATTATATAATAAATTGTACAATGTTGAAATACATTTTAGTTTTAAAAAACTTTCAACTTGTTGCAGTAGTCGAACCTTCACAGACTATTACAAAGGTTGTGTAGGAAAAAGTCATTCTTCAATTTGGGAAGATTGGAAAAGACATATTTACGATGGACTATAATTACCCCCTCTCATCTTTCCAACCCTTTGCTATATGCCTAAGAAGCTTTGACATAAAACTAGCTTGTGAATTATATAATTTGTCTACCCTCAATCACAGAATTAGTTGATCCAAAGAAGTAGTATTCGCTAAGGTATTAACCAATAATAGTTTTTTTTAAAAAATTTATTAAATGGAGAAATTTACTAGTTAGTTTATCTTTGTGAATTTCTACTATCCCTCAAAAGATTCTCCATTTAGGAGGATATCGAATTGATGGGTTTGATTTGACATGATAACAATTTAATTGTTGGGTTTAGAATTTCTCTCACTCTTTTTCTTTTGTTTTCCATCTTTTTTGGGTTGAAATTTGATGGGGTTTTGTCATTTTGCAGGATTCTATTGAGTTGCATATGCCCATGTTGCATGTGCATCACACTTCTGGTGGAATTTGCCTTGGAGTTGATCAAAGCTCCTTTCCATGTAATGAAGAAGTTCACATCATAAATATCTTGTTGAGAAAATAATATTTTTTTCTAGATTGTTCAAAATTTCTCTTGTAAAAAATATTATATGATAGGTTGGGACCTGGAGATTATTCATTGACATATTTGTAATAAAAATTTGTATGGAGTTCAAATCTATTTCAAGTACATTGGTGCCAATAACATTAAGATTTTATTTTGTAATTATCAACATTGCTTTTAATAAAACATTTTATATTTAGCTTTTAACTCTTGAAAGCTATTGATTTATGGGCTTAATTTATGTTTTTGAAGTTTTACCATCAATTTTGGTATACACTATTTGATTTTGGTACTGAACTTGTATCCTTGTATTGATTTTGTGTTTTATTTTTAAAAAAAATTGTCACACTAAGACAACAAGATAGATTACACATTACTTGTGCACTCATTTTGATAATTTTGTAAGTTTTTATTATTGGTTTACTTATTTATCTTTATTAGAAATAAAGAAGAAGGTTGTCTACAATTTCTCTCGCAATAAGTCCAGGTATGTGAAGTTACTTTTGCACCCACTTTTTAAGTACTACACTTTAAATTATTCCCTTTCTTCAATTCATGAAAATATTATCACTTATGAATTGTGGCATTTTACCTTCTACAAGTTCAAAGAAAATAGAGAAGATTTGTAGTTACAAATAATACATTTTTTATATCTTTCCATGCATTTGAATGCTACGCATTTTGAGGACCTACGAAAATATAGACACTATTGGATGCTATTATGTAGAAGTTTGTTTTCTACAATGATAGATGTTTATAGACCTACAGTTTTATACACTTACTTTTACTATGTAAAGCTTTAGTTATGCTTTCAAATCAAACACCTATCGATGTACCCCTTGCACCTCCTTTAGGTGCAAGTGCTAGTTATATTATTTAGCTAATAGGTTATTTGTTTGAACTTTTCACCCATAATGTTGTCTCATGTTAGAAAGATGTCCAATTATGATGACTAGAATTAGACAACTTTCCAACCCTAGGATATTGGCACCATAATGTGGAGTTATCTCACGTTGTGAATTTGATGTAATTTAGTAAATGCCTAAAGCACTTTATTAAGTATGAAATTTTCCACAAACTTTTAAAATGCCACCTATGCACCTTGATAAATGATAAGTTACAAAAAACAACTTTATGATTATTTTTATTTTCTTTTATTGTATTTTTTGTCATTTTCTCTCTCCTTGATTTTTTTATTTTATTTAATTTTATTTTAATGCAAGATTTCTCTTACACCCTGGATGTTCCTACATCATTCACCCCCACCCCCACCCTCTCACTATCTTCCTCACTTCAACAAGTGGTATCAGAGCCAAACCCTTGTATATTAAGTCTAACAAGCTTAGGGGATTCCTGGTCATGGAGTACTCGTCATGGCTAAGTACAAAAGAAACAAAAGTCAAAATAAAAACACTAGTGTCAACCAAAAAGATGATCAAAGAACCCCTGTCAAGTTTAGTGAAGTTTTGTCTCAAGAAAATTCCTTGCTAGTTGATTCTATAAGTGATAATAAAAATAACCTTTTAGTTGAAGAAGAAGTTCAGACTTTGAGTGATTTTGAATAGGAAATTGCAGGTGATGGGTTTGAAGTTGATTTTGAAGGAGAGTTTTTAATTATTCTTGATGAACTAAAAAAACTTAGAAAGGTGAATCGAAACTTAGAGAAGAAACTCTGGAAGACAAAGGGGAGTTTAATGCTAAAACTCTTTCAGCCCTTGAGAATGTAGAAAAATTGGTTACAATTATAAGAATCAACTTGAGGAAGTTAAGATAAAAGAAGAAGAGGCTAGCAGAATAGTAGAAGTAACTAAATTAGATTTGGAAATTAAAACAAGTGAGTTCAAAAAGCTTGAAGATGAAATAGTTTCCACAAGAAAAGATCTTGAAAGCTTCAAGATTCAGAAGTTTGAGAAAGGTACTGATGCATTGAATAACATGTTGAGTAGTCAAAATATTCACATGGAATACTTTGGTTTAGGATATGAAAAAGGACAAAGCTCTGGAGTTCAAAATGACTCAAAAAATGAAATAGTTTTTGTGTCTACTAATGGGAAAGGATGGAGTTTTAAGGTCATAAATACTCCAAGGAAGAAAATAGATGTTAGCTACTATTATGTTTCTCCTAAGGATGAGTGTAAGAAGAAGAAAAATGAAGGTATTCATGCACATGATAACAACAAAAAGTAAAAAAGATCCTCTCAATCAGAACAACATCAAGTGTCTAGGTTTGAAGTTTATTTTCATGGTTACTGCTTATGTATGCAAGAAAAATGATTGGAATAAACATCCTTATGAATTGTTAACTATAAAAAGCAACATCCAATGTTATAAATGTGAACATATAGGTCATACAACAAGGTTTTATAGGACTCAAATAGAAGATGTTTTTAGATGGTCAAGGAGATATTATTTTTTTTTCCTCCTGTTAGTTACAAGATTATTTGATATAGATGTTGTAGGTTTGGGCATAAAGTACAATTTTTTAGGAGTAGTACAAGTGAATTTTTTTGATCTTAAGAAGATAGGCACTAAGAAGGTTTGGAGAATAAAGAAAGAAAAAGAGAAGAAAGAATCTAATCTTGTGCATGTTGCACAAGAAATTTCTATAAGTGCATAAAAGTAGCATGAAGTTAGGGGGAGATAATCATGCTAATTTCCTTTACCCTATTTTAGGAAAGTATAAGTTTAAGAATAAATTTACAGGACTAAAAACTATCATCATTGTTTCATAGTGCCCATGCTTCAAAGTTCATGGTGAAATGAGCAAATCAGTACATTATTTTTAGCTCCTTAGTGAAGGTAATAGATTGATTTGAACATGTCATTATTATGAAAATAATGGTTCTTGTCAAACTAAAGAAAGATGCATTTGATAAATGTTCTTATCATGTTTGTTGGTGTAATTAAATATTTTTAATTACACTTTACTTAAGTTTACTTAGGATAATGCATTACATAGTAGTTTGCATTGTAGACACCTAGGAGTTTGTTAGAATAACTGAGAGGGGGGTGAATCAGTTATCCTTAGGCCCAAATACAAAATGTATAACTTCAAAACAAATTCAACTTAATTTTGTAGCTCGGTAAACAATAATACTATTCTATCTATGCTTTTACCGATTACCAGTTAATTGCTCATAGTGATTACCGATCAAATCAAATATGTAATATGTAAAGTATGATATCCAAACAATCACAACAATAAACACATAACACAAGAGATTTAATGTGGAAACCCTGTGAAGGGAAAAATCACCTAGGACCGGCAACCCAAAAATTATTCACTCTTCTGAAGTGAGGTCGGTGAAGACCTATCCCTGTTAAAGGTTACAAAACACACTGTAAGGTGTGACCTTGTTAGAGGATTTAACACTAACCGTTATCGTCCAACCAACATTCACTATGGGGTTGACATGATAACAAATGTACATTCTATGAATGAAATTAGAAGACTTTCAAGTCTACTCTGTTAAGATATTTCTCTGATTACAATGGTTAAACAGTAACATCAATTGATTTGAATACAATACAACTTGAATTGTAGATGTTCAAACCTATTCTTAATCTCGTAAAATCCTTTGATCAATATTCCTATTCAATTTCATCAACATTTAGTAACTTACTGTCCCTTAATAAATACTCTCTGACGCTCGGTTAACTCTGCAATTCAGTTCTCCTTAACCAGTTTGATCAGGCATGCATGAAGCTTGTTCACGTGATATCTCTGTAGTTTTTCTTCCTCCGACATTCGTTTCATTGTGAAACCCTAGTCTCTTAAATAGACAAGTAAACCGTTTCATTCTCATCCATTAGATTTTGCTGCTTAATCTCCTTTGTTGATTTTGCCGCTTAAACCTTCTTCGACGGTTGTGTCAGTAATACGTTTCAATTCTATCCTTTAGATCTTTCTTGAATTTTGCTAGTAGTTGATCTTCGTAACAAACATTATCTGTTACCTCGAAATCATAACACTTTACAGCTCATCAGTTTCTGTCGGCTAAACAAATCATTTTGTTCTTTTTCTCATACTCAGTTAACAAAGAAATGTGTTGGTGAACACAAGCTCGATTTATATTGTGCTCATTGGTATACACTACACTGCTCGGTGTACACTGGAATGCTTCATTAATCGACCACACTGCTTTGTAACAATTTGCTTCTAACTTCATAATAGATTAATGCAACATAATCAAGTCAACGTTATGAATTCATAGACTCATCAATAAGTTACCAAAAGTATTCCTTATCCTCATCTGTCATGTCCATCTTCCTCTATGTAGATATCTCAGTTCTTCATCTTTTCTTTCCACTTATACAGATGTGTAGATGTTTGTAACTCCATGATAAGTACTGTCAAAACTAGTTGACATCAATGACAACATAAAACTGATTCAATTATCTTACATAACAATTTAGTGCTCGATAAGTGATCATCAATCACTTGTTCTTCAATCATGGTTCTCAATCAGTTGTAGTTCATCAATCTCTCCCTTTGGCATTGATGGAAACTCAAATAATATGAAGTGTACCATACACATACCAAACATGTATTCTACAACTCTGTATGCAAATGTTGTAACTCGGTAATAAGCTCTCCCTTAGCTTAATATGTTTAATCACTATGTTACTTAACAACATTTGAAATGCAGACCTTCTGTAGATATGATCTTTCTAGTTCTTTGATTGTCTCTCCCTGTTCTCAGTAACTGATCTTCAATGCTCTCCCTAACTTTCTGATTTATCCCTTTTCTATATTGCTCTCCCTTTGTCTCTAGTTCATATAGTATGTATCTTCATATGTTTTGTAGTCTGTATCTTCATATGTTTATCTCTCCCTTTGACAACAATGCCAAAGAAAAAACATAAACCATATAGCTCTATTGTGGCCATGTAGCTCTTTGTTGTCCATTTATTTGCATTAGATGTTTCTCTGTATACTAATTATGCCACTTGTTTCTCAAATCTTTCACAACTCTAGACATAATCCAAAGTGTGAACTCTACTGCATCAACATGAATGATCTTCTGATAAGATTAGGTTGATGCAACCTCGAGATCACCTTAGTGACCGATAGATAGTGGATGAACCCCAAGTCTAGTCCTCAAGTATTCAAATGTATTCTTCAGTAGAGGCTTGGTAAATATGTCAGCAAGTTGCTCCTTAGTTGTAACATATTCTAACTTAACATGCTTCTCCTGCACTTCTTCCCTTAAGTAGTGATACTTAATAGATATATGCTTTGTTTTTTAATGGATCACTGGATTCTTTGAAATGTTTATGGCACTAGTATTATCACAATATATAATCACCAGCTCAGTGATTGTCTCATTCATTCCTTCCAATACTTGCTTGATATATGCAATATTTGAACAATTTGTGGCAACAACAATATACTCTGCTTCGACTGTAGACTGGGAAATACAAGACTATTTCTTACTTGTCCAGGTAACAAGTCTTTCACCAAATAAAAATTCTCCCCCAGTGGTACTCTTTCTATCATCCACATTTCTAGCCTAATCAGCATCAGTGTAAACTTTAAGTTCAAACTTGCCATCCTTAGGATACCATAAACCATAGTTCTCAGTTTTCTTCAGGTATCTTAAGATTCTCTTTGTAGCAACCATGTGTGACTCCCTAGGATTTGCAAAAAAATTTGCAGCTATCCCCACAACATGTGCTATATCAGGTCAATTATGAACTACATACATTAACTTACCAATCATAGATCGGTACAGTGTCTGGTTTACCTCTGTAGTTTCATCTTCTTTTGTCAATTTGCAGCCTGTGACCATCAGTGTTCCAACTGGTTTAGCATCTTCCATGCCAAATGTTTTCAATACTTCCTTGATATATTTGGATTTTGTGATGAATATCCCATCATTCTGTCGAATCACTTGTAAACCTAGAAAGAACTTAATCTCTCCAAACATAGACATTTTGAATTCCTTTCGCATTTCATCAAAAAATGATTTACATATGTGATCTTGTCCTCCAAAGATAATATCATCAACAAATATCTTAGCAATTAAAATAGTATCATCAGTATCACTTTTCATATATAAATTGTTGTTCTCATTGGATCTAAAAAATCCAATACTTAACAAATAAGTATGCAGCCTTTCATACCATGCTCTCGGTGCTTGCTTTAAACCATATAAAGCTTTATGTAGTCTACATACCATATCTTTCTTGTCTGGATCCACAAACCCTTCTAGTTGTTCTATGTAGACTTCTTCTTCAAGTATCCCATTTAGAAATGCAGACTTGACGTCCATTTGATAAACTTTAAACTTCTTATGTGCTGCATAAGCTAGTAACATTCTAACTCCTTCTAGTCTAGCAATGGGTGCAAAGGTTTCACCATAATCAATTCCTTCTTCCTAAGCATACCCCTTGGCAAACTAGTCTAGCTTTATTCCTTGTGACCTCTCCATTCTCATTTAGCTTGTTTCTAAAAATCCACTTAGTACTGATAACATTCTTATCCTTAGGTCTAGGTACTAAAGTCCATGTCTTATTTTTCTCTATTTGTTCAATTTCCTCAATTATTGCATTTATCCATTCTTCATTCTCCAATGCAAATTTAACATTTTTCAGTTCAAATTCACAAACTAAGCATGTACCTTGTCTTGTTTTACTCCTTGTTTGCATGCCAGCTTGCTTGTCTCCAATGATTTGGTTCTTAGGATGATGTCTTCTGAAAAATCTAGCCAGTATTTGATCTCTTCTTTCTTGTGCATCCTGTTCAGGTTCATTTGCTTGCTTGGTATGTCCTTCCTGATTGTCAGTTTCTTCCTGATGTTCATTAGTATTCTCTTCCTAGTGCTCGGTAGGTTGTGTGTGATGGAAAATGGTCCCACTTCTATGAATCCTTGCATCCAATAATACTCAATAATGAGCTCTCAGATATCGATCCACAACTCTCTATATGTGGAGTGCATGGCTTTTTATGAGGCCCTTAGATTGAACCCATGCAAGTACACCACAGAATGAGAGATTCAAGGAGGAGAAGCAAGAATGCTAATCTCCATTGAATCAAGTTCTTGCATGCAAATAAAACTAATCTATATGATTTCAAATGCAAGAAAATAAACTAATTTATTGAAATGAAGATTAAACTATATGATTGCAAGAAATAAACTATTTTATTGAAATTAATCTATATGCAATACAAGAAATAAACTACTTCACTAATTAATCTATATGAAAATTAAACTAAATGTGCAATCTAAAATGATGATTTCTAAAACTCTGATGTTGTCAAAAAAATCTTCAGCATAATGATAATATGAAAATTCTAGATTTTTAATTGAGAAGGAGAGGGCTCCTTATATAAGAAATTGTGGAAGATATTGCATCTCCAAGATCAATGTGGGATTAATGTAAAAAGAGGAAAGAAATCTGATTTTTAGAAAGTATGGAGAGAAAAGGAAATCTCTTTATTTTATTTATTTTTATTTCACTTATTTCCTTTTTCATCACAAAAGATCTGTTGAGAGGATTTTATTTATTTTAAAAGAATAATATCTCTTGTAATAAAATAAAATAAGATTATATAATTTAAAGATGAATATTAATAAAATAAAATAAAATCATTTAATTAAAAATGGATTTTAATTAAATAACATTATTTCATTTAAGGAATATTAATTTCAATTAAATAACATTATTTTATTTATTTAAAAAGGGATTTATTTCTTTTAATTAAATAAAATTTAATGAAATATTCAAACCTTAGGGAGAATTGAAATAATTGAAATAATTATGATTTGATCAAGGAAATTGATTTGAATATATTGTAAAGCATTGATTCAGAAAATTGATATTGGATAAATTGAATAAATGGGGCCCAAAGTCTAGGCGACCATTTTAGGGTGCATACATTTGCCCCTCTTTGACTAATGTGAGGTCGACTCGGGATCACATGCAGTCAAAGAATGGAATTAAAGAGTGAGATCGATTTGGGATCACAAAACAACTCAGATTCGACGGATGGGAACACATCAGGACATAGATAAGCATATTGAAAAAGACAAGGCCAACACCTGTGAATAGGTAATTGTCAAGTCTCAAATAAGAGATAAGAATCTCAAGCAAGGTTGCCCCAAGAGAAGCAATCGATAAATTTGATAAAGCTGAATCAAGTAATGAAGTTTGGTAGGTACTGCCCCCTCATGATCAAAATCAAAATGAGATAGAGGAGAAACAATAAATTGATAAATTAGAAGAAAAGGTTCTTGATGTAAGATGAAAGATATAAGAATCACAAAACCAAGGTAGATCAGCAAGAAAGATTATGCCCCAAGGTTAAATTAGAAGAAAAGAAGTAGGGTGAAAGAGAATGGAAGATAGAAATTTGGAAGAAATGGAAAGAAATGGAGAGAAGAAAGAGAATTTGCCACAAGAAAGGGGATGCATCAAAATCAATCAACTGTTTGAGATAGGGAATTTCGATTGAGATCACGAAAGAAGATAAGGAAATGAAGAATGTGATCGTGACCACAGTTGACTGAAAGTCTACAAGAAAGATGAAGGAAACCCTCTCAAACTCATAATGCAGCCTAAAAGTGAAAATTTAACATGAAGTCTAAATAATGCAAGCTACATGAAAATGCAAAGGTGTACTTGCATGGGTAACATAGGTTTTTTGTGTTCATCATTCATTAGAGAATGTAAGAGAACTTATTTTCATCATAGGGCCGTTATTACCGGACATCGAACAATCACACAATCAACACTAGTCACAAACACAACTATGAAGATATGAATGTGATTTATATCAGGAATGTGGACAAATTCTAACATGAGCATCAAAGACATAAAGGTCAAGATGACTGCAATGTTAGCTTACCCAATTTAATGTAGCAAAACCATGCTCGCATCAAGGCATAAACACCAGGATGACCATGAGAACGGTTGTGCAAAAATAGTCAAGGATGATGCCTTAAATCTCCTAAGGGTGTCAAGGAGACAACAAGAGACACTGAAGAGGTTCAAGACAACACCCACAAGTAGAAAGCAAATAAAAACATGGCCCATGCCCCAAGTCTTCTAGCGATGCATCATGGAGAGACTTATTAGACAAGGACATTCAACGAAAATCAATAACAGTCAGCACACAAAAAAAATCATGACATATCTCAAGCATTAAGTGTTGCATTTAAAATTTTTAAGTGTGTAAACTGATACTGAGTTTCGAGGATAAGGACCAAATGCTTGCAAGCAGGTAAGATCACATGACCAAACTAGATAAGACCAAACTAATAAGTGTTGAAAAACACTTGATGTCAGGAGTTGTGTTGAAAAACACAGTTGAGTTGGTGTTGAAAAACACCGTTTGCGAGGTGTCCTAAAGACAAGCATATCCAAGAGACCAAAGCTAACACAGTGATGCCCCCTAGACAAAGACAAAGACCAATTCCAAACCAAGGCAACAAGGACAAGACATGATGGAGAAAGGCTAAGTGTCGAGGACGCATGCTAAGAAATAGGGGTGTCGAGGCCTCAAGTAGCACCCGTTTCTAGGTTTTTACCACTTAGAAGAATTTTTTTAGGACTTTTTATAATTTTTTAATATTTTTTGCTACCAAGGTGCCTATTTCCAAGTTTTCACCAAGGCACTTTTTCTTCTTTTTTTGAATTTTTTGAATTTTTGAATTTTTTTGTATTTTTTGAAATTTTGATTTTTTTGTATTTATTTATTTTATTTTTTTGTATTTTTTCAACATTATATATGAGTTTTTTTAGAAATTTTTTGAGAATATATTAATTTTTTTCAGGATCAATAATTATATACAAAGTATGCCCCCAGACAGAATGAGCATCAAACTCCCAAGCAAGATCACATCGTGCAGTCCCAATGTCTAGCGAGGTGGAGAACAAGAGGGATTAGCAAGCTGGTGAATGAGATGGAGGAAATGAGAATGAAAGCGAACAAAGGGAAGAAATCTTTAAGGTCAAACTCCTCAAGAGTACCCAAGCTAGGGGAAAAAATTGCCATGTAAAGCACATTTGGACAAGCAATGAAAGGCCAACATAGGATAAGTCATAGAAGTGTAATGCAAAAGAAGGAAAGGATGCAGTCCAAAGGAGTAGACATGTCAAGAGGTTTCATAGCATCGTGTTTTACTCCTTTTTATTAGATCAAGACCAAAGGGGAAAAAGATAGTGATAGGAAAAATGAATGGAGGAGAATAGATATGAAGGCTAGACATGAAAGAAATGAAAGCAGGATCATCGTAAGACCGCTCCTGAGATAGCCAAATGTACATGTATAGATCAACCTTGTCAAGATCAAAGAGAGAAGATGGAATGGATGAGATATGTAGAAGAACTACGCATGATGCCTGATTGCCAGGTTTTCATCATGGTACTTATCCAAGGTGCCACAAGGGAGTGGTTTTCACCATAGGACAAATTTATTCTCTTTACTTTTGCTACCAAGGCACTTGTTTCCAAGTTTTCACCAAGGCAAGTTTTCAATTTTTTCAATTTTTTCTCTTTTAAAATTTTTTTTTTTTTTTTTAAAAAAATTTTTTTTGGAAGAAGGCAAGCTTTTAGATAATGCTCCTTGAAAGGATAAACCATGATATGCCAAGGATTCAAAATTATATGCTCAAATATGTTGATAGGGAAAGGAAGATGGAAGAGAAAAATGGAGGATACGGTTTTATGTAAAGCGAGTGTAGTTGGAAGATAGGAGGAATATGCAAATGAGGAAAAATGATAGAAGGCAAGAGAATAATGAATGGAAGGATTGTGAAAGAGTAGATGGAAAGGAAGGAAAGATCAACATCGACGCACACCTTGGAGGGTGGCGAGAGGATGGAGAAAACTTGAATGAAGGAATACATGAAGGAATATGGTGAATGTTTAGTAGAGGTTGCGGTTCAGGTGCATGGAATGGAAGAATGTTTTTGGAAGAATATGAGGTGGAAGTCTTGGAAAGCTTGAATGTCAACTTCGCTTTTTGTTCAACATGAGACTCTCTTACGAGAGACTTTGGAATCCATATAGCCTTAGGATTTTAATTTCCTTTTGATGACTTAGAGAAAATATCTTGAATGATGGATTTTGGAACCCATACTTGTCTTGTAGTTTTCTTCTTAGATATCTCTTTTGACTTTATGCCCCCATGTCGATTAGAGGAGACATGGTGATCTTCTTTCTTTGATGGATTCTTGTATTGTTTATTTTTCTTATATTGAACATTCAAGTTACTTCCAAAAGACTTGGGACGTTTGGAAGAAGAAGGATAATATGACTGGTGTAGATGGGTGGATGGATGAAAATGATTCAAAGGTATGCATCTATGTTGATCTTGAAGAAAGATAGGAGATGGAGGGACATAAGGACCCAAGATAGATGATGAATTAGGAGAGTTAGGAGGGGAAAATGAAGGGACATAAGGACCTAATATGGAAGGAAGACATGAAGTCCTTAGTAGTGGTGGAAGAGGTCCAAGGATGGAAGTGGAAGATGCAAAAGGATAATCAATAAGTTCATTAGCATCTATATGACAACCAAGGATATCAGCATCTTTAGAGTGAGCATTAGAATTTTCAATAGGATCCTGGACATCTTGAATAAGAGCATTTTCTTTGATAGGATCATTCAAAGCTTGCAAAGACTTAGGAAGAGTAGAAAGTGGAAGTGAACATGAAATGGTAGAACAAGAAGATGGAAGACTTTGATCTTGACAAGGAGCTTTGGATAGCACAAGCATATCATTTTTCTCTTGATTTTCAATAGGCTTAACATTGGAAGTAACATCACTATCATCAATAAGCTCAGCAGTGTAAGTAGTAGCTTGATCTTGCTTAGGAGAAGACTTCAGCGGGTGAGAGACATCATGAAAAGGATTGAATGATAGGGAGGGTTCTTGATCTTGATCTTTCTTTATATTCTTTTCTGTATCAATTTTAGAGTCCTCTTGACATGAAGCCACTTCTAAGGACAAGGAAGTAGGTTGGAGTTGTATGGAAGACTTTGGCAGAGATGGTGAAGGAATAGCTGAAGTAGGCATTATAGCGCATAAAGGCTTAGGCTCTTTAGATTTAGCATTATTGGAAGTATTTGCAGCCAAGTGAAGGTTAGCTTGAGTATCTTTAATAGATGGCCCTTGAGGATAACTATAGGGAACTGCATGGAAAGCATTAGAATTTATGTCGGATGCAGGATTTGTGAAAGATTTGGAAGACTTGGTGACTTTAGGAGATGTAGGAGTATTGGAAGAAGTAGGGGATGGAATGGAACCATCAAAAGACAAAGGTCTATCATTAACATGATCTTGCTTGAGAGTAAAGTCTTTATTTTCAGCAGGAGAATTTTTAGAGGAGACATGCTCATAGTAGCTACGTTTATAATTAGCACGGAAAAATTTCTCTTCCTTAATAAAAGTAGATGTATCATATTGGTCACAACAAATATCATAATTTCTCTCAAAATCAGAGTCATATGGATCACCATCTCAATCTATCCAATGGGATGACCCATTTGCAGTAAGCACAAGCACACGACTGGGACTCTTATGAATAGAAGCATCATAGGTATGACTATAGGGTTCATCATCATAGCCATCATAATAGTCATCATAGTCATCATATGTGGGTGTGGCACTCTTCATGGAAGAGGTATCACAAGTATTATCCCATTGCTCATTATGGTATGTCTCGTGAAGAGAAGTAAGACTCTTAGGAGAAGTAGAAGAGGAACAAGATCATGAAGAAGAGGAAGGTGTAGACCTAGTGGAAGAAGAAGACTTAGATAATGAGGAATTTGAATAATGTTTAGAATAGTCGTGATAAGATTTGGGAGATGAAGAGTGATGAGAAGACTTAGAATATGAAGAATTTTTAGAAGAATTATGGTATGACTTGGAAGATTTAGAAGATGAAAGACTTTTGGAAGAAGGAGGTCATGACAGGATCATGTTGATAATTCTAGCAAAGGCATCTGATTGCTTCAATCTTTTTTCTATTTTTATCTTAAGTTTATCACCTTTGCCATATCTAGAAGGACTGTTAGAGGAACAAAACTCTTCGAATTCAACAATGAGTTCAAGATCATCCATTTTTAAAAGAGGTTCCATAGCAAGATATTTGTAATTCATGGTTTTGGAAGAAGAAGAATCAAGCATGGAAGCGACAGAAGAGATGAAATAGAAGAAAATAGACTAAATAGTAAGAGGAAAAAAATTAGGAAGACGAGAAGAATATCCAATGTGAAGAGAAGACTTTAGAAGAAAAACATGGGAAGGGAAGAAGAAAGAAGAAGACCAAGAGTCATCTTGTGTAATTGATACCATTAACATTTGTTTGAATGTTGAGCAACATGACAGCACCTAGGATCTAACCTAGACTGACCAAGGAAGACTGAGAATTGAAGATGCTTGGTGATAAGATGGCCTCACAAAATGTCAACACCAAACTAGGATAATAAAAGTTCTCTAATGTCCAAAGGGAGATGGTAAGATAGAAATTGCAAAAGGCATTACCAACACTGTCAAAGAGGTGCCTCAAATCAAAGGGTGACTACCCTTGCACTTTTGAATCAGGAGGTTGGACTAGGCCAAAACATAATTGAAATTGAATTTGATGGAAACGGTTTGGACAAAAAGAGTACTAAAATTCTCCAAGAATGTGGCTAACAATTCTAGAGATAAACTCTCACCAAGAATAGTCTTTTAACTTGACAATTATTTCCAAGGTGACTTTGTAAACCAAATGATGCTATCCCTAGAGGACAAAGACAAGTCTCTAATGATAGGATAGAAAATCAAGCAAGTTGTAAAAAGGTTGGTGCTTCAACTCAAGAACTTAGTTTTTGTGTTCGTTTTAAAAGATCAAGTACATCAACAAATTTTTATCATTAATCAAGCACATAAGACAAAAATCAAGGACTTCAAGAAAGAAATTGTCTTCAAACAAAAAACAAGGGGTAAAGCAACCTTGCACACAAACAATCAAGTGACTTAGTATGATACTCCTTAAAGATTCTACTTGTGTATGTTCCTGAAAATGTTTTAGCAGGCAAGTAGAACACAACAACATCTTAGCAAGCTGTCTACAAGGATATACATGGCTTTTCTAAAGGGCATCCTCGATATATGCAAGGTACGTGAGGCAAAAATCCGTAGATGAGAAGAATTAGAAATCACACAGCCGGGGGAAGACGGTAACCCAAATCTCCTCCTTCACTTCTCAAAGGTATAAAGTTCTTTGAGGTTTAGCTAAGAGTGAAATCTAACTCATTCCCAAGAGAGGTGTCTTTGGATTCACCTCCCAATATTTATACTCCATCGAAACACAAGAGTTAAGGTCGTCCCTTGAGGTGATGAAATCCCCAAGCAAGCCTTCTAGAAAAGAAAAAGTAAGTAATTCACTATCAAAAAGTATTGGAAAACACTAAAGGTGGTACATTTAACCCTTCAAGTAAATGTGAGGTGAGTCCACAAAGTGGTGCATTTAACTCCTCACATAAACTCAAAGTGAGTCCACACCCTAGAAAACTAGTGAGTTCTAAAAAGCACAAAAGGGTTGCCTAGTGGAACAATTAATGCTTCTTTCTATGTAGACCCCTCCCCTTTAATGTGGCGTTGACCTTGCAACCATAGGGTGGAATGAGGGGCCGGCTGATGAGCAAGTCCAATAACCCAAGATAGCAATCTAGATCAATCACAAGTAATCTAAGACTGCTAATCAATACTACTCATAAGTGCAAGAAGGTTTGAATCATGGAATATTTAACTTTCCAAGTAAACATGAAGTGAGTCCACAAAGTGGTGCATTTAACTCTTCATGTTAGCAAGGAATGAATCCATGCCCTGGATTACTTAATGAGATTTTTTTGATATTGGAACCAAGAATTACCTAATGTTTAAACACAAGCATTCACTTAAACACAAACTTGTATAAAAGCAAATCTATGTTCATTCATTTCCCATTAAGAGCATCAAAAATGTGTTCTATGAAAGCGTGTAACACTCAAGCCAAACAATGAGAGATTAATTTTATGCCCAAACCAAGTGTTATAGAGATTTTAAGAACTCACCTTAGGTCCAAAGATCTTCAATCTATCATTTAGCACACATCCAAAAAAAACACCCTAAGATGGTTAGATATGAAAATCAATTGTTAGGAGTTTGATTTAACATTGTTGTCTTCAAGACAGTCTTTAAAGATTGATTTATTTGACCCATAAAATCACAATATTAAAATTTCTAGAAAGAATGAAGTTTTTAGTCAACATCAAGAAATACCATTTCCAAAAATTACAAGGTCTTATGATTTCATTTGGTTCCTCAACCAATAACCTTTTCAAACTGTAATTTTTTCTGTCATAAATCAGATTTAAAACATCAAACCCTGCCTAGGGAATCACATATCTTTCTCAAAAAGAATCCAAATGAAACCAAAACAATTTCATAGAAAATATTAATGAATCTAGTTTCCAAATATATAAGCCATTTATTTTTCCCATTCATAAATTATTTTCTAAGAGCAAATCATTGCCTGCAACTCCAATGCAGATTGTTAAAAACCAGTTTTCACTCAAATGCCCATAACTTTCACAAATCTACATAAAAATGACTCAAACCAAAAGGAAATGAAATTTAATTCATGTATCTTTCCAATGAATATTATTATAGGTCCTGATTCTTCACAATTTGTCTGTACCAGACATTTCAATCTAACTATATTCAGAGAATCTCAAATCTGCAAATACCCACTTTCACCAAAATGATCATAACTTATTCATTTCTTTATAAAAATGAACCAAACCAAAGGCATGAGAAAAAGGATTAATTATTCTATCCATCCATTAATATATTATAGGGTTTCTAGTCTGTACATGGCCGTACAAAGCCTGGAACCAACACTAAAACTAAAAAACCAATCAAGGATGAGGCCAGAAATTAATCTTTTCTGCCCCACGGTGGTCACCAAAAATGTGTGATAGAAAATGGTCACACTTTTGTGAATCCTTGCATTCAAGAATACTCAATAATGAGCTCTCAGATATCGATCCACAACTCTCTATCTGTGGAGTGCATGGCTTTTTATGAGGCCCTCAGATTGAACCCATGCAAGTACACCACAAAATGAGAGATTCAAGGAGGAGAAGAAAGAATGCTAATCTCCATTGAATCAAGTTCTTGCATGCAAATAAAACTAATCTATATGATTTCAAATGCAAGAAAATAAACTAATTTATTGAAATGAAGATTAAACTATATGATTGCAAGAAATAAACTATTTTATTGAAATTAATCTATATGCAATACAAGAAATAAACTACTTCACTAATTAATCTATATGAAAATTAAACTAAATGTGCAATCTAAAATGATGATTTCTAAAACTCTGATGTTGTCAAAAAAATCGTCAGCATAATGATAATATGAAAATTCTAGATTTTTAATTGAGAAGGAGAGGGCTCCTTATATAAGAAATTGTGGAAGATATTGCATCTCCAAGATCAATGTGGGATTAATTTAAAAAGAGGAAAGAAATCTGATTTTTAGAAAGTATGGAGAGAAAAGGAAATCTCTTTATTTTATTTATTTTTATTTCATTTATTTCCTTTTTCATCACAAAAGATCTTTTGAGAGGATTTTATTTATTTTAAAAGAATAATATCTCTTGTAATAAAATAAAATAAGATTATATAATTTAAAGATGAATATTAATAAAATAAAATAAAATCATTTAATTAAAAATGGATTTTAATTAAATAACATTATTTCATTTAAGGAATATTAATTTCAATTAAATAACATTATTTTATTTATATAAAAAGAGATTTATTTCTTTTAATTCAATAAAATTTAATGAAATATTCAAACCTTAGGGAGAATTGAAATAATTGAAATAATTATGATTTGATCAAGAAAATTGATTTGAATATATTGTAAAGCATTGATTCAGAAAATTGATATTGGATAAATTGAATAAATGGGGCCCAAAGTCTAGGCGACCATTTTAGGGTGCATACAGGTTGATCTTGCATCATCAGTAGGGGCTCTGGATGTTCAATGTAAGTGAATCTACTGTAATCTTCTGGTTCTTTTGTGCTTTCTTCTGCATTCTTGTCATCAAACTCATCAACCCTGACATTAGTACTTTCAATCATTTTATTAGTCACTTTATTAAGACACTTGTATTCTTTAATTTTAGTGGAATATCCAAGAAATATCCCCTCATCACCTTTTGAGTCAAATTTTCCATTTCTTTCATCTTTTAAAATAAAACATTTACTACCAAAATTTTGAAATAACTTACAGTAGGTTTGTGACCAAACCACAACTCATAGGGTGTCTTATTTATGTCCTTCAGTTGTACTTGGTTCAGAACATAAATAGCTGCACTAAGTGCTTCTCTCCAATATGTCTGAGCAACACTCTTTTCTATCATAAGTGTCCTTGCACAATCTACAATTGATTTGTTCCTTCGTTTAGCAATGCCATTTTGCTAAGGCGTCCTTGGTACAGAAACCTGTCTTTTAATTCCATGCTCATTAAAAAAGTTAGTAAATTCATCAGAAATAAATTCACCTCCTCTATCAGATCTTAAGCATTTTAGTTCCTTCCCAGTTTCTTTCTCTACTTTTGCCTTATACCATTTAAACATCTTAAATGCCTTTGATTTTTCTTTCAAGAACATGTCAGTCATCAGCAAAAAGAATGAAATATCTATCTCCATAATAACTCTGAGTTCTCATGGGACTACATAGGTCAGTGTGAACTAACTCAAGTATTTTCTTTGTTCAATAATCTTTGCTTTTAAAACTAGATTTTGTCATCTTACCTTTCTGACATTGATGACACATAACATGATCTGACTTTGTTAGGCTAGGCAGACCTCTAACCTTTTTATTTTTACCGATCTTAATCATGTTATCAAAATTCACATGACATAAAATTGTATGCCACAACCATGCATCTTCATCTTTCATCATTAAACAAGAAGAATGATCATTATCAAGATAAAATAAATTACCTTTTGTTTGTGCTCCTGTACCAACAAGTTTTCCTTCTTCATAAAATATCTTCACTTTCTTGCTCTCAAAAGTAACTCGGTGGCCTAAATTGATAAGTTGAGCCACACTTAGCAGATTATAGTTTAGTCCTTTTACTCAATAAGCATTCTCACATCTAATCTTATCATTTATCAGCAAGGATCCCTTTCCTCTAACCATACAAGGTGTATCATTTCCCATTCTCGCAGATCCTCCATTATATTCTTCAAGATGATCAATTTTTTCTTCATCACCAGTCATGTGATGTGTACAACCACTATCTATGATCCATGTATCATTTTTATTAACCTTAGAGATAAGAGATGTCTCTACATACCTTTCATCTTCCTATGAATCATCCTTCATTGCAACAAATACTACCTCCACATCCTCATTAGTGTCAGTATTAGTGAAATCTTCCTCTTCAATGTAGCACACCTTCTTGCCTTTGTCATTGTTATCTCAGTTGTCCTTGTTGTAGTGCCGATAACTTCTATTGCTTCTTCTCCCATAGCTTCTATCACTAGATCGATCTTTGTTTCTATCATCATCTTTCCTGTTCGAACATCTAGCAACAATATGACCAACTTCTTTATAGTTAAAACATGTAAAGGTAACTTACCCTTATATCTACCTTTACCTTTAGGTAACCTTCTAGCCATAAGAGCTTCAAGTTCATCAAGCTCATCATCAGTATTTCTATCACTATCATCATTCTTACTTCTGCTACTAGACTTACTGATCTTTTGAGAAGACATAAAAGCAGACTCAACAGACAATACAACACTATTATCAAAGTTGTTCAATTCAAAGGTTGTCAGCTTATTGATCAGATTATCAAGTGTAAGGTTGTTGCCAGATGTAGACCCAGTTTCATGTATTGCAGATATTCTTATTGCATAAACCGACAGTAAGGTCCTTAGAACTTTGCTTACCACTATCTCTTCATCAATAACACCATCAGATCCTCTGATAGCATGAACTACCTCTTTTATTCTATTTGTGTACTGCATAATATTTTCTCCTTCATTCATCTTCATATCATCAAATCTTCCCCTTAAGCTTTCAGCTCTGGCTCTTTTGACATTGGCATCACCACTATAAACTTGAGCAAGTTTATCCAACATATCTTTAGCAGTAGTACAGTTCTTGACATATTCAAATTCGACATCAGATAGAGCAACATTAATCTCCATCATAGTAATATTATGCTCATGTCTATCTCTCAATTGATCAAGTGTCAAAGGTCTGGTAGGTGGTGCAATGTAGCCATTCTCTAGTAGAGTGAGGGTAGAATTCCCAATTCCAAATATATGCAGTTCCATTTGGATTTTCCATATTGTGAAGTTATCCTTATTCAGCTTCGGTACATCCCTCTTATACATTTTGTGATCTTTATGTTGAAGTCCTTAAAACTCTGTTCCAAGAAACCAACCAACTTGTATCTAGCAACCAATGCTCTAATACCAATTTTTAAAATAACTGAGAGGGGGGTGAATCAATTATCCTCAGGCCCAAATACAAAATGTATAACTTCAAAACAAATTCAGCTCAATTCTGCTACTCGGTAAACAATAATACAATTATGTTTATGCTTTTACCGATTACCAATTAATTGCTCATAGTGATTACCAATCAAATCAAATATGTAATATGTAAAGTATGATATCCAAACAATCACAACAATAAACACATAACACAAGAGATTTAACATGGAAACCCTGTGAAGGGAAAAACCACTTGGGACTGGCAACCCAAAAATTGTTCACTCTTTTGAAGTGAGGTCACTAAAGACCCAACCCTGTTAAAGGTTACAAAACACACTGTAAGATGTGACCTTGTTAGAGGATTTAACACTAACCATTATCATCCAACCAGTATTCACTATGGGGTTGATAGGATAACAAATGTACATTCTATCAATGACATTACAAGACTTTCAAGTCTACTCTGTTAAGAGATTTCTCTGATTACAATGGTTAAACTGTAACAACAATTGATCTGAATACAATACAACTTGACTTGCAAATGTTCAGACCTATTCTTAAGCTCATAAAATCCTTTGATCGATATTCCTATTCAATTTCATCAACATTCAGTAACTTGTTGTCCCTCGATAAAAACTCTCTGACGCTCGGTTAACTCTGCAGTTCAGTTCTCCTTAACTAGTTTGATCAGGCATGCATGAAGCTTGTTCACGTGATATATCTACATTTTTTCTTCATCCGACATTCATTTCATTGTGAAACCCTAGTCTCTTAAATAGACAAGTAAACCATTTCATTCTCATCCATCAAATTTTGCCGCTTAATCTCCTTTGTTGATTTTGCCGCTTAAACCTTCTTCAGCGGTTGTGTCAGTAATACATTTCAATTATGTCCTTTAGCTCTTTCTTGAATTTTCCTAGCCGTTGATCTTCATAACAAACATTATCTGTTACCTCAAAATCATAACACTTTACAGCTCATCAGCTTCTATCGGCTAAACAAATCATTTTGTTCTTTTGCTCATACTCGATTAACAAAGAAATACATCGGTGAACACAAGCTTGGTTTATACTGTGCTCGTCGGTATACACTACACTGCTCGGTGTACACTGGAATGCTTCATTAACCGACCACACTACTTTGTAACAATTTTCTTCTAACTTCATAATAGATTAATGCACCATAATCAAGTCAACATTATGAAGTCATAGACTCATCAATAAGTTACCAAAAGTATTCCATATCCTCATCTGTCATGTCCATCTTCCTCTATGTAGATATCTTAGTTCTTCATCTTTTCTCTCCACTTATACAAATGTGTAGATGTTTGCAACTCCATGATAAGTACTGTCAAAACTAGTTGAAATCAATGACAACATAAAATTGATTCAATTATCTTACATAACAATTCAGTGCTCGGTAAGTGATCATTAATCATTTATTCTTCAATCATGGTTCTCAATTAGTTGTAGTTCATCAGAGTTTGCATTTCATTTTAGCACATGGTGTAGGATAATTTCCACTTTATGTGTGAGATCCACCTTTAGTGCTCTTATCATATTATCATCCTCTCATTGTTGCACATGTTTCACATACTTTGTGTGTGATGAAAATGTGACACACTTCAATAAACCACAACACTTGAGAGAATCCATGAAGAAGGAAGTCTCAAGAAGTGACTTATAGCTTCCTATCCATGACATGAAAGAATCTAAAATAGTATGAATGGTGACTCTCAAATGAACCTTAAAGAGAGACCCTTGCAAGGTGCACCATAGAATGAAAGATTCAAATGATGATGAAAATGAAAGATAATATAAGATGAGATGCAATAACTAAGCTATGATGAAAATGTAACAACAAGAAAAGTAAATATAATCTAGCAAGATTAAAATACCTCCTAATTAAGATATGTGATCTAAGCTAAATGAAATAAGGAAATACTAGTATAAGATGCAAGTAAAGTAAACTAATATGCAAGATGCAAGTGAGTGCTCCAAGAATGAAAGAGTGCAACAAAATGATAACATAAAAATAGCATGAGTGAAATATATCTTGATTAGTCAAGAGTGAGGAGAAATTCTCCTTTTTAAAGAGAAATGGATGATGATAGATTAAGAGGCAAAATCTAAGGGTGGAGAATAAGCTTCATTTTGACTTTGGTGCACAAGATTCTCAAGAGTCAAAATCAATGGACATAGTTAAGAGGCAAAAGGATGCATGGAAGAGATTAAGAGGCAAAAGGAGATTCCATTCACCTTGGAAAGTGTGCATTTAATGTGTAGACAAGAATCATTTTTATTTTTAAATTAAGAAATTCCTTTTTCATGTGCACACATAGGATAAAGTGGATTTTATTTAATTAAAAGGGGACATGTTCTTTTAATTAAATAGAACTTATGATAAAGTGGCCAAACTTTTGGATATCATCGAATAAATGATAAAATGATGATTTGATCAAGAAATAAGAGATTAAATAAATGTACAAAATTGATTAAGCACAAGATGTAGTCTAGCATTTAAATTAAATGTTTTGAGAGGGGGCTTATAGTTTACTAGACCATTTTTGGGTGATTATATTTGCCTCTCTTTGACTAATGTGCGAGTGATTTGGGAACACATTGAGTCAAATAATGATGATTTCAAGGTAACTAATAGAGATATGAATCCAGAATTGATCAAACAAAGCATAGAGAGACAACTAATCCCAAACTTGATTGAACAAGAACTAGCAAAGATAGCAAGATTCCAATGCATAGTTGAAGCAAAACTGAACATTGAAATAGAGATTGAAAGACAAGACAATATCATAACCGATATGATGTGATGAGAAATGACATGTCCAAAGAGTGAATAGATAAGATAACATAATCATTTTTTAGCTTTGAAAGATAGATTATTCCTACCCCCTTGGGATCTAAATCAAAATGAGGTAGAGGAGATGCAGAAATGAGATAGATTTGATCAAATCAGGATAAGATAAGATTCAAGATGATTAATAAGCACACAAGACCAATTTTTACCACCAAGTGATGAAAATTTTCCCTAGTTTGAATAAGGTTGACTAGAAAGGTATAACATTAGCATTAGGTAAAAAAAGTGATGAAGTGACGATGCAGAAGAGGGAATGGTGCTTGCCTCAAAAGATTCAAGAGATTAGCCTCAAAGGTTCAGTCAACTGCACCTAGAAGAAAAGAATTTTAAAACATGACTTTGACAATTGAGATGAAGCTTAATTTTGATTTCAATCCCAAAAATGGATCTAGGATGTTGAAATTAGGTAAGGGTGTAGTTTTTGTAGAAATCATAGACTTTGAAAATTTAGGCCAAAATGCTATATAATCTATTTGAAATGATGGAGACCCTCTCCTAACTTGCATGCAAACTAGAATGAAAACTACCATGAAGATGCAAAGTTCAACTTGCAAGGGTCAAATAGATAGGTCCTTGTTTTTATCATCGAGTTTTATTAAGGGACATTGCAAGATCATACAATCATCACTAGTGCAAGCACAACTATGAAGGTATGAATATGATCTATATCAAATAGAATGTAGGAAACACATGTAAGCATCAAGACATAAGAGCCAAGATTACCTGAATAGTTAATGTTGCAAGATTATACTAGTATCAAAGCATAAGCACCAAGATAACCATGAGTATGGTCTTGCATAAGAAAACACAATGTAATAGTCAAGGATATAGCTCTAAACTCCCTAGTGTCCAAGGGGTCCAAGAAAGAGACACATAGGATCATCAAAGCGATACCCATTGGAAGAAATATAAGAAAACATGCCCCATGTCCTTAGTTCTCTAGTGAAGTGACATCCCAGAGAGACTAAGGAAGGAACATTCAGTGAAAATCATTAACCAATCAACACTCAAAGAAAATAAGTCATAACATGTCTTAGTCATTTTAGTTTAAGTGCGGTGTGAAAAATGAAAAAGATAATCACTGACTCGCTAGGACTCATGCCTCTAGGTGAGAAATATTGTACACTCCTAGACTGCAAATAAAGCATTGACTCAAGGTAGCATATCTAATAAGTGTTAAGAAACACTCGATGTCCAAGGAAGTGTTGAGAAACATTGTTTGGGGTGATTCACTAAGAAATTTCTTTGCGCACCAAAGGAGGATATGGTTCATGCCCCGTAGCTCTAGACAAATATCAATCTTGAGCCAAGGAGATTGGATATGGGGGTTGAAAGGGTTCAGAGCGCAAACTGAAAATTTGATGGATATAAGTGCATGGGTCTCAAGTAGCGTATGTTTCTAGGTTTTCACCACTTGGAAGGACTATGTTTTCTACCATGATGCATGTTTCTAGGTTTTTGCCAAGGCACTTTTTCTCTTTTTCTGATTTTTTTTTGGTTGATGCATCAAAGCACCTGTTTGCTAGGTTTTCACTAAGATGATCATTTTTTAGGACTTTTTCTATTTTTAAGGATTTTTTCAGGACATTAAGATATGTACAAAGCTCTAAAGCATCATGCATTGAATTTCTTTAGATGAAGGATGTTGATAGTTTCAGGGAGTTATTCCCCCTTAGGTGTAGAAAGTTGATAGGCACTGGACCCAAAAGAAATAGTAACTATGTAGGGACTCAGTTAATTCAGTTCAAACTTCCCTTTATGTGCTCTTTTCTGTTGATTTTTGGGATTCTCTCTCAAGACAAGGTCTCCAACTTGAAATTCTCTAGACTAAACATTTTCATTATAGCTTTGCGACATCCTTTTCTAATATACCCTCATGTGATCGAACATATCTCTTCTACACTCATCGTGACATTCTAGTTCTTGTATATGCATGATTCTATAATCATCATCTATGATGAGGTGTTTCAATGAAATGCTTATGGAAGGTATCTCAAAATCAAGAGGTAAAACAACTTCAGATCCATTAACAAGTGCAAAGGGTGTAGCTCTGTACACACTAAAATGGTGCACTTCTATGAACCATTACATGCAAGGTTGCTCAAGAATGAGGCCTCACAAAGCGGCTCATAGCTCTCTATGCATGGAGTTGCAAGGTTGAAAATTGCTCTCAACTAGAGCTACGAACTTGTGACCTTGCTAGTCAACCACACAATGAGAGATTCACAATGGAGACAAGGGCAACAATGCCAATATCTCCAAGAATCCAATATGTAATGCAATGTAATGTAAGCTATATGAGAATGCAATCTAAACTATGAAAGGAAAGTACAAACTATGCTATGAAATAGAAATAGCAATGGATTACAATGCTTCCTATTTAGACTATGTGAGATTAATCTATTGCATAAAAAGAAATCTACACTAAGAATGCCATGATCATGCAACTAAGAAAGGAAATATGCAACTACAATGAAATGCAACAAGTCTTCAATGTCTTCAAACTCCAAATGCACCTAAAACCTGCAGCATAACATTAGCATAAAACAAGTGGATATGCAAATGAAGGAGAGAGCTCTCCTTTTATAAGAAATGCAAAGAAATGGACCATTGAGATTAAGAGGCAAAAAGTCTTAATCGACGGTGGAGCTTGAAAGAGGAGCAATCCATGTGCACAAGTATCCTCCAATGAGAGTGAAGTGTTGACTTTTGAGCCTCATGTGAGACAAAAGTGCTTTTTCTCCTTTTTATAAAATAGGAATAATGCTTTATTTGTGCAACTTAGGATAAGAGGAAAAGTGGGGGCTTTTTTATTTAATCAAAAGGGGAGGAAATATTCTTTTTAATCAAATAAAGACTTAGGATAAATGGTTAGCCCAAGGATAAAAATCCAATATATGATCGAAATTAAGATTTGATCAAGAAATTAATAATGTTGAAAATATTGATTATTGATAAAATTGATTCAGGGTTTATAAATTGAATAAATGGGGCCCAAAGTCTAGGCGACCATTTTAGGGTGCATACAAGCTCAATTAGGTGTGTGAATGCTAGTTTTGTAGGCCCACAATGCAGGGTTGATTTATAAGTGCCAATCTCTTCCTATCTTGTTGATTGTTCTGTGTAAGATTTTTAGTAGTGTCTTACTAGAAGCTTCAGCCTAGCCATTGCCTTAAGGGCAGTAGATTGAAGACTAGCATTGTTTAATCTTAAATTTCTTACACAACTGCTTAAGATCCTTATTTTTGAATTGTCCTTCATTATTAGTAACTAGGGAGGAAGGTATGTCATAGCGACAAATGATATAATTGAGGATGAACAAAGACACTTGTTTCCCAATAGTAGCCGAGAGAGGAACAACCTCAATCCACTTTGTAGAATACTCTATTGAAATAATGATAAACTTATGTCCACTAGATGAGTTAGGAAGTATTTGACCTACCAAATCAAAAGCTCGCTACTAAAAAGGCCATTGTGTAATGGATGGAATAAGTTCTCTTCCTGGAACATGGATCAAATTCCCGTGTATTTGACACTTCTTATAGGACTTAGCATAGTGTATGGCATATGTTTGCATAGTAGGCCAATAGTAACCAACCCTCAGTAGATTTTGAGATAGCGTAAGACCATTGGAGTGAGACCCACATACTCCATCATGGACTTCATCTAATACATGTTTAGACTCATCTTTCTCTAGACACCTAAGAAGTGTTTTGCCTAGACTCTTCCTAAACAAGTCACCAAAGATGAGAGTATAGTAGGAGGTATTGCAAATAGTTGTCATTTCTCATTGTGGGTTAGGTTATCAAGAATGATTTGGTCATGTAGGTAAGAGTAAATGTTAGCATATTGAGAGGAATTATGACCAATCATAGTACATATGACACAATTGTTAGGGGAATCATAGGCAGGGTATTGTAGTTCTTCCACTAGGAATTGAAATTTGAACTCATGCTCCTCCAACTATAAGATAGAAGCCAAAGTAGTCATGGCATCAACCACCTTGTTTTCAGTTTTAGGGATATGGTGGAATGTGACAAAGGTGAAGTAACTCTTGAGAATGTTAATCATCTTCTTGTAAGGAATATATTTATCATCTTTGGTTTGATAATCATCATTAGTTTGATTGATGATAAGCTGAGAGTCTCCAAAAATATGTAGTTCAGTGATCCTCCATTTAATAACTAGTTTAATCTCATTTGTCAAAGTCTCATATTTTTCTATATTATTTGTGCAAGAAAATAAAAACTTATATGACTTTGGGATAGTGTAACCATGATGTGTGACAAACAAAACACCAGGTCCAACACCATTTTGTGTGTGAGATCCATCGAAGAACATCTTCCATGTTCGCTGAGTCACATACATAATAGATGTGTTAGGGAAGTCAATTTATATAGGAGCATCATCTTGTAGAGAGAATTCATCTAGTTGATCAGCAATTGCTTATCCTTTTATGACCTTACAATCAACATAATCAATGTCAAATTCTAAGAGAATCATCATCCCTTTAGCTAGTCGACCAGTAATAGTAGTGTTAGTTAATAAGTATTTCAAAGGATCAATTTTTTCTACAAGATGTGTAGTATGTGCCAACATATAATGTCTAAGTTTTTGAGACAGAAACACCACTGCAAGGAAATATTTTTCAATGTTGTTGTAATTGATCTCATAAGCTACTAATGTTCTACTGATGTAGTATATAGCTCTTTCCTTCCCATGTTCATCTTTTTGTTCCAATAATTCCCTCAAGGATGTAGTTATAGTTGATATGTACAAAATAAGAGGTTTTCCTGGAATACGAGGCATTAAGATTGGAGTTTTGGGAAAATATTCCTTGATTTGATTAAGACTTTTCTCACATTCCTCATTCCATGTAAATGTATCTCCTTTGTGTAGATTCTTATTGAAAGGTTGAGCTCTATCACCAATTTGGGATATGAACCTCCTGATGGACTGAAGGTACCCTTGTAGACTCCTTAATTAACTTATGTTTTTAGGAGGTGGCATCTCCATTATAGCTTGGACCTTTTTAAGGTTAACCTCTATTTCTTTAGCTGAAATGATGTATCCAAGTAATTTTCCTGAGGTGACTCCAAAAGAATGTTTCTTAGGATTTAATCTGAGTTGGAATTATTCCATCCTATCTAAGATCAAACTCAAATATTCAAGATGCGTGTTCCTTTTCTTAGACTTTTCCAAGGTATCATCCACATAATCTTCCATATCTATATGCATCATGTCATGGAACATGGTAGTCATAGTTCTTTGATAGGTAGCTCCAGTATTTTTTAGTCCAAATGGCATCACATTCCAACAAAAGGTTCCCTATGCACATGTGAAGGCAGTATTTTCTTGATCTTCAGGAGCTATTTTAATTTGATTGTATCTTGAGAAATGATCCATGAGAGAGTACATTTCATAACCCACATTCATATCCGGTATCATGTCTATTTTTGGAAGTGGAAAGTCATCCTTTGGGAAAAATTTGTTAAGATCTTAGAAATATGTGCATACACAAATGGATTTTTCATGTTTAAATAGAGGTACAATGTTTGAGATTCATTCAACATAATATATAACTCATATAAATCCAACACTCAAGAGTTTTTATAATTCGTATTTAACCAAGAGAGCTATGTGTAGATGCATCTTTCATATTTTTTGTTTGACTGGCTTAACACTAGGAGCTATGGATAGATGATGCATAATTAGATTAGTGTCCAGCCCTGGCATGTCTACATATGTCCTAGCAAAATTGACTTTCTTTTCTCTGAAGAACTCAGTAAACTGTTGTTTTTCATCTACTGACAAAGATTGGGATAAATGAATGATTTGGGGTACTTCAGTTATCCCAAGATTTATAGTATGTGTCGGCTCTATCAATACTGAAGATCTATCCCAAAGATAACTAGGTAGACTATCAAGTACCTCATCCTCGAACACCTCAAAGATGTTTTCACCTTTAGATACATCTTTTTTTTTCCTTTTTAGGCTCTGACACCACCACAAAGTGATTTTTTCCATCAAAGCGCCTATTATTTTTCAATTTTATTTTTATTGTATGACTAAGGTACTTGATATGCAAGTTTGACTCGTCAGGACCTACAAGTGACTCATCTACCACTTCAATTTGGTTAGCATAAGTATGCACCACATCTATTCCCAATTCTTTTGACTCAACTAAGATATAATCTCATTCATATTCATGTGAGTCAATATTATTTTCTCTTTGTAACAACCATTCCATTTTCTTGCGAATGTGTTATGTATTAGGATCTTCAACATATGATTCTTCACTTTGGTGAGATGTAGAAGATTCATCATAATATTCTAGTGGAGATCCTTCTTCATTCCAAAGAATGGAAGTAAAGGGAAAAAAATTTTCCTCATCTGGGTCAAAAGTGTGAGTAGGCACAATCTCTTCTTTGGATTCACTAGAATTATTAGGAGATGGGTCGAAAATTGGTTGTACATTATAAAATCTCAATCCAATCTTATCCTTAGATTTCCTTCTATTTGTGTGGCTCAAAGGTTTATCAAGAGCATGTTTCTTTTTGCTCAAAGGACCATGACCTCGCTAACCTATCTTAGCTAGAAACTCATAGCCTTTTCCATATGTTTTGGGAGAGATTACAATAGTAAGCATAACTTCCCTAGGTTCTTCCTCTCTATATACCTATTCCCTAATAATGTGTTCTTCTTTTTCATCTTCTAGAGGTACTGAGGACTGGACAAAGGTATCATAAACTATCATAGCGGAAGATGATGACTTCTTATCCTCTGAAGGTTTTCCATAAGAACAAGGGGAAACTGGAAGTGTAGCAATAGAATCTAGTTGATATTCCCCCATCCCAAGATTTATCATTTTTAACTTCTTCTCACAATCAACAAGAGTAGTCTTAGTATCATTAGTAGCTCTATTGTGTGGTACTATCAACAATAAGTGTATTTATAGACATAGAATTATCCCCTGGAATGAAAATTTCAGTACCATTAAAGGGAAACTTTATGCACTAATGGTAGGTAGAGGGAACTTCTTTCATATCATGGATCCATGGTCTCCCTAACAATATGTTATAAGCAAGAGGGATATCAAGAACTTGAAAGACCACATCTTTTTCCACTAGACCAACCCAAATAGCTAAGACAACCAATCCTTTGGAAGACCTTTCAACTTTGTCATAGGATTTAATAGTAATATTTTTCATTGGATCAATGGTGAACTCTGACAATCCCAACTTCTTAATCACATTGAAAGAAAAAATATTTAACCAAGCACCATTATCTATCAACACGTGTTTGATTCAGGTTCGATAGATTTGGATTTCAATATGTAGGGCAAGGTTATGTGGATGACTTAAAGACTTGTCATCTTCCTTATAAAATGAAAGGTAATGTGGAGTGGCAATGTGATTAACCATGGTCTGAAATTGGTCAGTATAAATATCTTTGGGGACACTTGTTTTTTGAAAATCTTTTTCTAAGATCTCCTTGTGTGTAGGTGGTAACTCTAGCAACTCAAAGATTGAAACCTGGGCTGGGGTATGCTAAAGTTGATCTACTAGATTATAGCTTGACTTGTTGGAAGTAGAGGCTTGTTTGGAAGAGAATGCCACTTTCTCAAGATTAGCTTTCTTGGAAGAATTTGGACCCCTAAGAATAACCTTGGGTTGAATCCTAGTGACAACATTTAGACTTTCTGCATGTGAAGGAGAGTTGACACCTCTAAGCATGATCATGTGCTTATATTCATTGCAAGATTGGGGTTGTGTGGAAGAGCCAATACCTTTCAAGACAATCTTAGGTACCTCATCAATATCTAAATCATAGTCAGGTCCATTGTGTTTAGATCTCACTATGTTAATGTTTTCATTCACAGGTTCAAGCATTAGAATAACATTGTCATTATTCGTATAAGTGTAGTTGATTTTGGCATCCCCATCTTTCTTTGATGTTTCTTCTTTATCATACTTGGGGAGTGGTTCTTTAAAATCTTTATGATCAAAATTCTTAATAAGACCATCTACTCCAACCTTCCCATCCTCGATAAGATCTTGTATGACATGTTTCAACTTTATGCAGTTGTTAGTTTTGTGTCACTTGTTTTTATGATACTCACAATAATAGTTGTCATTCTACCACCTAGGTTTCACCTCTAGCTCGTAAGGTTTAAAATGTTTAGGTTGTTAGAATAACTGAGAGGGGGGTGAATCAGTTATCCTTAGTCCCAAATACAAAATGTATAACCAAAAACAATTTACTTAAACTTCTACAGCTCGGTAACATAAAATACTATTCTGTCTGTGCTTTTACCGATTACTAGTCAATAACATATAGGAATTACCGATCAAATCCAATATGCAACATGTAAAGTATGATAACAAACAATCATCATAATAAACACATAACACAAGAGATTTAACATGGAAACCCTATAAAGGGAAAAACCACCTGGGACCAACAACCCAAAAATTGTTCACTCTTCTAAAGTGAGGTCGATGAAGACCCCACCCTACTAAAGGTTACAAAACACACTGTAAGGTGTGACCTTGTTAGAGTATTTAACACTAACCGTTATCGTCCAACCATAATTCACTATGGGGTTGACAGGATAACAAATGTACATTCTATGAATGGCATTACAAGACTTTCAAGTCCACTTGGTTAAGATATTTATCTGTTTACAATGGTTAAACTGTAGCAGTAGATGATCTGATTACAATACAACTTCAATTGTAGATGTTCAGATCTATATTATGCTCAATCAAATCCTCTGATCAATATATCAATTCTATTTCAATATTATTCAGAAACTTATTGTCTCTCGGTTATAGCTTTCTGAACACTCGGTAATCTCTGTAGTTTGGTTCTCCTTAACCAGTTTGATCAAGCATGCATGAAGCTCAATTCATGTGATATCTCTACAGTCTCCTTCTTCTGACATTCATTTCATCATGAAACCTTAGTCTCTTAAATAGATAAACAAACCATTTTCTTATCATCCATCAGATTTTGTTGCTTATTCTCCTTTATTGGTTTTGCCGCTTAAACCTTCCTCAGCTGATGTGTCAGTAACCCATTTTATTTTAGTCCTTTAGATCTTCTTCAAATTTTGTTAGTCGTTGATCTTCGTAACAAACATTATCTCCAACCTCGAACTTATACACTTTCCAGCTCATAAATCCTTGTCGGCTAAACTAGTCATTTAGTTCTTTTCTTCATGCTCGGTTAACAAAGAAATGTGTCGGTAATACAAGCTTAGTTTATACCATGCTCAATATACACTACATTGCTCGATGTATACTGAAATGCTTCATTAATTGACCACACTGCTTTGTAATAGTTTGCATCTTTCTTTATAACAAATTAATGTAACATAATCAAGTCATAGACTCATCAATAAGTTACCAAAAGTATTCCTTATCCTCATCTATCCTATCCATCTTCCTTAATGTAGATATCTTGGTTCTTCATCTTTCTCTTCTCTTCTACAGATGTTTAGATATATGCAACTACCATGGTAAGTACTATCAAAACTAGTTGACATCAATGACAACATAAAACTGATTTAATTATCTTACATCACAATTCAGTGTTCAGTGATCTCTAATCACTTGAAGTTCTTCAGTCAAGTTCTCAATTAGTTGTAGTTCATCAATCTCTCCCTTTGGCATTGATGGTAACTCAAGCAATATGAAGTATACCATACACATACCAAACATGTATTCGACAACTCTGTAAGCAATTGTTGTAGCTCGGTATAAGCTCTCCCTAGCTTAATATGTTTAATCACTACGTTACTTGACATCATTGCAAATGCAGACCTTCTTCTGTAGATATGATATTCTTTGCATCTCTTAGATTCCTACTTCTATTCTCAATAACTGATCTTCAGTATTCTATACATCTCTCTCCCTTTATGTATCTTTCTCCCTTTCTTTCAGATCTCCTATTAGCTTTCTCTCCCTTTGTCTCTGGTTCATATTGAGATCTATCTCCCTTTGACAATAATGCCAAAGAGACACATAAGTATATAGCTCTGTAGTACCCATGTAAATCTCTGTTGTCCTGTGCATTCTTTGTATCTCGGTATACTGTTATGCTAGTTGATTCTCAAATCTTTCACAACCTTAGACAGAATCCAAAGTGTGAACTATGTTGCATCAACATGAATGATCTTCTGATAAGATTAGGTTGATGCAACCTCCAGATCACCTTAGTGACCGGTAGATAGGGGAGGAACCCCAAGTCTAGTCCTCAAGTATTCAAATGTATCCTTTGGTAGAGGCTTTGTAAATATGTTTGCAAGCTATTCTTTAGATGTAACAAATTCTAGCTTCACTTTCTTCTCCTATAATTATTCCCTTAAGTAGTGATACTTAATAGATATGTGCTTTATTTTTTAGTGCATCACTGGATTCTTTGAAATATTAATAGCACTAGTGTTGTCACAATATATAATCATAGGCTCAATGATTACCTCATTCATACCTTCCAACACTTGCTTGATGTATGCAATATTTGAACAGTTTGTAGCAGCAACAACATACTCTACTTTAGCAGTGGACTGGGAAATGCAAGACTATTTCTTACTTGTCCATGTAACAAGTCTTTCACCAAAGAAAAATGCTCCTCCGATGGTACTCTTTCTCTCATCCACATTTCTAGCCCTTTCAGCATCGGTATAGACTTTCAGTTCAAATTTACCATCCTTAGGATACCATAATCCATAATCTTCTATTTTCTTCAGGTATCTTAAGATTCTCTTTGTAGCAACCATGTGTGACTCCCTAGGATTTGCAAAAAATCTAGCAACTACCCCACATCATGTGCTATATCTGGTCTACTATGTACTACATACATTAACTTACCAATTATAGATCGATACAGTGTCTAGTTTACCTCTATAGTTTCATCTTCTTTAGTCAATTTGCATCCAGTAGCCATTAGTGTTCCCCCAAGTTTAGGATCTTCCATGCCAAATGTCTTCAATACTTCCTTTATATACTTGGATTGTGTGATGAATATTTCATCATTCTGTTGAATCACTTGTAAGCCTAGAAAGAACTTAATCTCTCCAAACATAGACATTTCAAATTCACTTCTCATTTCATCAACAAATGATTTATAGATGTGATCTTGTCCTCCAAATATTATGTCATCCACAAATATCTCAACAATCAAGATAATGTCATCATACTCACCTTTCATATACATATTGCTATTCTCACTTGTTCTAACAAATCCAATACTCAGCAAATAATTATGCATCCTTTCATACCAGGCTCTTAGTGCTTGCTTTAAACCATATAAAGCTTTATGTAGTCTACATACCATATCTTTCTTGTTTGGATCCATGAACCCTTCTGGTTGTTCTATGTAGACTTCCTCTTCAAGTATCCCATTCAGAAAAGAAGATTTAACATCCATTTGGTAAACTTTGAACTTCTTGTGTGCAACATATGCAAGTAACATTCTGACTCCTTCTAATCTAGCAACAGGTGCAAAGGTTTCACCATAATCTATTCCTTCCTCTTGTGCATATCCCTTGCATACCAATCTAGCTTTGTTCCTTGTTAACTCGCCATTCTCATTAAGTTTGTTTCTGAATATCCACTTAGTATTGATAACATTCTTGTCTTTAGGTCTAGGTACTAAAGTCCATGTTTTATTTTTTCTCTATTTCCTCTTTCATTGCATTCACCTAGTCATCATTTTCTAATGCAACTTTTACATTCTTCGGTTCATATTCACAAACTAGACATGTACCTTGTCTTGCTTTACTCCTTGTCATCATGCCAGCTTGTCTATCTCCAATTATTTGTGTCTCAGGATGATTCCTTTTGACAAATCTTGCCAGTACATGATCTCTTCTTTGTTGTTCATCCTGTGTAGGTTCATTTTCTTGCTCGGTAGGTCCTTCCTACTCGTCGATTTCTCTTTCTTGTTCTTCGGTATTATTTTCCTGTTGATCGATTGTCACAGTCTGCATCATTGGCAGGTACTTTGGATGTTTAATGTAAGTGAATCTATCATAGTCTTCTGGTTCCTTTGTGCTTTCCTCTGCATACTTATCATCAAACTCATCAACTCGAACATTAAAACTTTTAATCATTTTATTAGTCACTTTGTTAAGACACTTGTATGCTTTACTTTTAGTGGAATATCCCTTCATCACCTTTTGAGTCAAACTTTCCATTTCTTTCATCTTTCAGAATAAAGCATTTACTTCCAAAAATTCTAAAATAACTTATAGTGGGTTTGTGTCCAAACCATAACTCATAGGGTGTTTTATTAGTGTCCTTCTTCAGTTGTACTCGGTTCAAAACATAAACAACTGTGCTAACTGCTTCTCTCCAATATGTTTGAGCAACATTCTTTTCTATCATGAGTGTCCTCGCACGATCAACTATTGACCTATTCCTCCTTTCAGCTATTCCATTTTGTTGAGGCGTCCTCAGTGCAAAGGCCTATCTTTTTATACCATGCTCATTACAAAAGTTAGTAAATTCATCAAAAATAAATTCACCACCTTTGTCAGATCTCAAACATTTTAACTCTTTACCAGTCTCTTTCTCAACTTTTTCTTTATACCACTTGAACATCTTAAATGCCTCTGATTTTTCTTTCAAGAACATGACTATCATTAATCTAGTGTAATCATCAACAAAAAGAATGAAATATCTATTTCCGTAATAACTCTGAGTTCTCGTAGGACCACATAGGTCAGTGTGAACTAGCTCAAGTATTTTCTTTGTTGAATAATCTTTGCTTTTGAAACTAGATTTTGTCATTTTACCTTTCTGACATTCATGACACATGACATGATCAGACTTTGATAAGTTAGGCAAACCTCTAACCTTTTTCTTTTTACTGATCTTAATCACGTTATCAAAATTCACATGGCATAACCTTTTATGCCACAACCAAGCATCCTCATTTTTCATCATCAAGCAAGAAGACTCACCATTATCAAGGTAAAACAAGTTACCTTTCGATTATGCTCCTGTTCCAACTAGTCTTCCTCCATCATCAAATATTTTCACTTTCTTGCTCTCAAAAGCAACTCGGTGACTTGAATTGTTTAGCTATGCCACACTTAGAAAGTTATAGTTTAGTCCTTCTACCCAATAAGCATTATCACATTTTATTCTATCATTTATCATCAAGGATCCTTTTCCTCTAACCATACAAGGTGTATCATTACCCATTTTTATAGATCCTCCATTGTATTTCTCAAGATGATCAAATTTTTCTTCATCACCAGTCATGTGATGTGTACAACCACTATCTATGATCCATGTATCATTTTTATTTGCTTTTGAAATCAGTGTTGTTTCTACATACCTCTCTTCTTCCTCTGAATCATCCTTCATAGCAACAAATACAACTTCTACATCATCATCAATATGTTCTTCTTCAATAATATAACATACCTTTTTACCTTTGTCATTGTTGTCTCAGTTGTCTCTATTGTAGTGTTGGTAAGTTCTGTTGATTCTTCTCCCATAGCTTCCTTCACCAGATCGATCTTTGTTTCTGTCATCTTCCTTTCTGTTTGTACATCTAGCAGCAATATGATCAACTTCTTTGCAGTTAAAACATGCTAAGGGTAATTTACCCTTATATCTACCTTTACCTTTATGTAATCTTCTGGCCATAAGAGCTTCAAGTTCATCAAGCTCATTATCAGTATTGCTATCATTATCATCATGTTTACCACTAGACTTACCAATCTTTAGAGAAGTCATGAAAGCAGATTCAACAATTAGTACAACACTATTATCATAGTTATTCAGCTCAAATGTGGTTAACTTACCAATTAGATTGTCAAGTGTGAGAGTATTACTAGGTGCAGATCTCATTTCATGGATTGTAGATATTCTGATTGCATAAACTGGTAATAAGGTTCTAAGAATTTTTCTTACCATAGTGTCTTCATCAATAACACCATAAGATCCTCTTATAGCATTAACAACTTCCTTTATTCTATTTGTATACTACACTATGTTTTCACCTTCCTTCATCTTCATATAATCGAATCTTCCTCTTAAGATTTCAGCTCTGGCTCTTTTGACATTAACATCACCACTATAAACTTGAGAAAGTTTATCCCACATCTCTTTAGCAGTAGTACAGTCCTTGATATCTTCAAATTTGGCATCTGTCAGGGCAACAATAATCTCCATCATAGTAACATTATGCTCATGCCTATCTCTCAATTGATCAAGGGTCAAGGGACCAGTGGGCGGTGCAAGGTAGCCTTTCTCCATTAGTGTGAGGGTAGAATTCCCAATTCCAGATACATGCAGCTTCATTCGGCTTTGCCATATTGTGAAGTTATCCTTGTTTAGCTTTGGGACTTCCCTCTAATACATTTTGTAATCTTTATGCTAAAGTCCTTAAAACTCTGTTTCAAGCAACTAATGCTTTGATACCAATTGTTAGAATAACTAAGAGGGGGGTGAATTAGTTATCCTCAGTTCCAAATACAAAATGTATATCCAAAAACAATTTACTTAAACTTCTGTAGCTCGGTAACATAAAATACTATTCTATCTATGCTTTTACCGATTACCAGTCATAACATATAGCAATTACCGATCAAATCCAATATGCAACATGTAAAGTATGATAAAAAACAATCATCACAATCAACACATAACACAAGAGATTTAACGTGGAAACCCTGTAAAGGGAAAAACCACCTGGGACCAACAACCCAAAAAAATTTCACTCTTTAGAAGTGAGGTCGGTGAAGACCCAACCCTGTTAAAGGTTACAAAACACACTATAAGGTGTGACCTTGTTAGAGGATTTAACACTAACCGTTATCATCCAACCAGCATTCACTATGGGGTTGACAGGATAACAAATGTACATTCTATGAATGACATTACAAGACTTTCAAGTCCACTCGGTTAAGATATTTATCTGTTTACAATGGTTAAACTGTAACAGTAGATGATCTGATTACAATACAACTTCAATTGAAGATTTTCGGATCTATATTATGCTCAATCAAATCCTCTAATCAATATATCAATTTTGTTTCAATAATATTCAACAACTTACTGTCTCTCGGTTATAGCTTTCTAAATACTCGGTAATCTCTCTACAGTTTGGTTCTCTTTAACCAGTTTGATCGGGCATGCATGAAGCTCAGTTCATGTGATATCTCTACAGTCTCCTTCCGACATTCATTTCAACATGAAACCTTAGTCTCTTAAATAGAAAAATAAACCATTTTCTTCTCATCCATCAAATTTTGCCGCTTATTCTCCTTTGTTGATTTTGCTGCTTAAACCTTCCTCGGCTGATGTGTCAGTAACACATTTTATTTTAGTCCTTTAGATCTTCTTCAAATTTTGTTAGCTGTTGATCTTTGTAACAAACATTATCTCCAACCTTGAACTTATACACTTTCCAGCTCATCAATCCTTGTTGGCTAAACTAGTCATTTAGTTCTTTTCTTCATGCTCGGTTAACAAAGAAATGCATCGGTAAATACAAGTTCGATATACACTATGCTCGGTGTATACTGAAATGCTTCATTAACTGACCACACTACTTTGTAACAGTTTGCATCTTTCTTCATAAAAGATTAATGTAACATAATCAAGTCAAAATTATCAAGTCATAGACTCATCAATAAGTTACCAAAAGTATTCCTTATCCTCATCTGTTCTATCCATCTTCCTTAATGTAGATATCTTGGTTCTTCATCTTTCTCTTCTCTTCTACAAATGTTTAGATATATGCAACTACCATGATAAGTACTGTCAAAACTAGTTGACATCAATGACAACATAAAACTGATTTAATTATCTTACATCACAATTCAGTGTTCAGTGATCTCTAGTCACTTGAAGTTCTTCAATCAGGCTCTCAAACAGTTGTATTTCATCATAGGTAGTGTGATAATATTGTTGGAAAGTAAAGTCTTAAGTATCACATCATATGAATCTCCCAAAGGGGTTAAATAATGTTTAGGCTTAGGTGCCTATGAAGATTTAGCCTTATTAGAATCGTTAGATTTTGCAGCTTCCTGTTGTTTGGTTGTTTGGATAGCACTAGCCAAGTTGAAAATGGGCTCTTCAGGCTTAGGTTCATCAACAAAATCATCATTGACCACATGCTTGTTCTTATTCCAAGGCTTATTATTATCTTTGTTATAGCCATTACCATTGTTGGATTTATCCTTAATGTTATTTCACCCTTTTTGTCCAAAACATCCTCTATTTGAAATATACTCTCAATCATGTCATTAAAAGTGAGAAAGACTTACTTTCTAAGATCGTAATGCAACTCTAGTATGATATTATTAACAAAGATATCAATCTTCTCATTTTTAGGAAGTTGTCATGGGTATCTTGAGTGTAACTTCCTCCACCTTTGTAAAAATGTAACAAAAGGTTCACCTTGTTTTTGTTTGATATTTCATAGGTCAAGCATTGTCATGGGGTGTTGAATGTTGTAAGAGTATTATTGAATAAACCTTTGGACAATCTCATCAAAGGACTTGAGTGGAGGTGTGATTTTTGTGAACCACTCCATAGATTAACCATTTAGACTCATAGGAAAGAGTCTCATAAGGTAAGTGTCATAATACATAAAGTCCATACTCAAAGCATCTAATTGTCTAACATGATCATGTGGATCCCCATTTCCATCATACTTGTCATACTTAGGAATCTCAACATCTCTTAGAGAAGGAATCATGTATAGGTTTTTGTCAAAAGGTAGAGCACATATGGATTCCATAGAAAATGATGACTTACGTTTATCCTTTTCCTTTTTAAATCTTGACACTTCATTTTTCAAGTCTTATATTTCCTTGATGGCAATTTCCAAAGGTGAGTGTTCCTTTCTTTGAAGCAACCTATTAATATAAAAGTCATGGAGGAGTTTCAACCCTCTAGAAGCCAAGTGCATGAAATATTGATCACCATTTTGTTCTAAGGTTTTCAACATGAGTCTTTGATAACAGTCATCTTGTTGAAAGTTTAGGAGCTCTTCTTCAGTAATTTCATGATCCATGTTGTTTCAATGTTGAGAGTTATGCCTAGAATGTGAATATCTTGGAGGTGAGTCAAGTCCATTGTGTTATGACCTTGGAGGTGTGTTTTTTCCATTATTTACAAGGAAATTGACATTGAATTGGTGAGCCAAATGAGTCATTTGTTCCTCCATGTAATCTTTTCTCTCTAACTCACTTTGTCTTAACTTCTCATTGTGCTCAAAGAGATCATTCAATCGCTTGTTATGTTCTTCCCTATACATGGTGAGAGATAAACTATTTTTAGATATTGATGAGGCAAGAGGTATCTCAAATTTATTATCAAAGGTACTTCCAAAAGGATCAAACCAAACTTTAGTATTATCCTCTTCTTTGTCAAAGGTAATTTGAGGTTCTTTGTCTTGATGATGCTGATGCCTAGTAGGAAAAGGTAATTTGTCAAAGCTAATTGGAGGTTTCTTCCCTTGAACAATTTGATATCTAGTTGTTACTAGCATGAACAAGAATGTAAAGAGCCAATTAAGATGACACAAGACAACTTGATGTCCACCCTAGAGAAGCAAAGTGTTCACTTATCAAAAAGGAAAAGAGAGTAAAAAGAGATCAAGATGACTTATCCCAAAGTGCCCAAGCTACAAGTAAGTTCCCTATGCATGACATTTGTGACTTGAGTCAATAGATAAAGCCAAAGTAAAGATAAAGATAGCCAAAAGAGATATAAAAGTGAAAATGTTTACTAATCAAGAAAGTAACCAAGGTATCTAGGTGATCCTTTTCAACAAAAAACAATCCTTAACTTGCTAGTTTCAGACCAAGAGACCAGAAATAGTCAAGTATAAGCTTCCTAAACCGGCTAAGAGAAAATTTGAGGCCAAACCAACTTGGATTATTAACTGTACGACAAACCTCAGAAAGCCAAATGATAGTGATGCAGGACAGGTCCAGAGGATCCAATTAAGGACAATCCAAACAAGCAACCAAACACCACAATGAAGAATAACACAATAAGATAATTTTTTCAATTGAATTTTCATTAACATGCCCAATTGTAAGGCCTTTTGGGTTAGGGCCAAATACAATCAAAGTATTTTTGTAATCTCTCAGCTAGTCCAGCTCTGAAATAAATCAACAATTGATGGAAACCCTAAGACAGATTTGAACTCGAAGTCACAAGCTACCAAGCAATATCCTTGTCTCCAAGAAAACAACTACTAGCTATGCTATCACAACTATCAGATAACAATATGATCTTCAAGATCTTGCAGGATCCAGATCTAATCTTCTATCTCCCAAAATCTACTGCCTTAAACAACTACCCAAATACTCCTTAACTACTAATCTTCAGCCACAAGTCGGCTGGAAGAAACAATTAACTCCTAATCCAAGTCGGCTCCTATTATAAACAAATATTAAACGCAATACAAGTTGCCTCTCAAACATCCTTACAAACATTTAATTCTCCATGTCGGCCTCAAGATCTACATAGGTGAATACAAAAAAACCTACCAACAATAAATGCACCAAGTCGGCCAACCAAACCCTTAAGAACTCCAGTCGGTAAACCAGACCAACTGGGCACCAGTGAAACAACCGACCACACAAAGAATCACTGAGAAAGCATGTCAACCAAGCACCACCAACATCGTTGAGTACAAGTTTCACCGAGTTCCTTCAGCGACCGAGCTTCCTTCAAAAACTGAGACCATTAGTTAAAGCTGCAACCGAGTACCACAGAACCAAAACAACATACCACCATGTAGATTCACTGAGTACCCTAGAATTCCCCTACATCAAACACCCCAAGTTCAAAAATATGTTCTCATAGGCTAGAAGAACATCTTCCGGGATTCAGCACATAAACCCCGAACTGGTTCTTCACATACAAGTCTTCCAACTCTTCACCCTGCATACTCTTCCACTTATGTTTCCTCTATCTTTTCAATTCTTTCCTTGATAACACATAGGCTTGTTATCCATACTTGTGTGTGTGAAAATTGTACCTGATCTATAGACACAACACTTCAGTAAAACATTAGAGGTTAGCAAAAATCAAAATCATGCAAAATTGAAATCTAATTTAACCAAGCTATTTATTGCCTTCTAGTAGGTGTGAGATTAATGTTCTCAGATTGCTATCGAGATCAGTGACCTAGACGACACCTAAATGAAGGATTTGAATGTCAAACTGATATGAAATATGAATGCAATTAATCTAATTTTTTTGGATATTTCTATGCAATAATAATGATGAAAACTGATATGAAATCTATGCTAATATGAAAATTGATCTAATAATGATATGAATCTATGCTAAATGATATGCAATGCTAATCTAGAAATGATATGATATGAGAATGAAGATTCTAACAATAATATGAAAGCTATGAATTTGAAATTGATCTCACAACAATGTTGATTCGCAATAAGCTTTGATCCTTCCAATTGCAATTCTCCAGCATAAGTTTGCACAATTATGAGATTCTGAGGAGTTGAGAGATGAATTATGAAGAGCTGAGCCTTGTTTTTATAGAAATCTAGGGCTTTGGAGGTGCATGGAAAAAAAGTCATAAATCACTCAGATAACTCAGCTTGATTTTTGAGTTATTTTTAAATAAAGATAATTAAGTCACAAAAATCATGCAAAAGCACAGTTCAACTCGAATTAGAAGTTTAAATCAACTTTAAAACTCAAAAAGATGTTGAGTTTCAAAAAGCTAACAACTTGCATTGATTTTCCAATTTGAGTTTAACTAGTCCTTGAATGTGCACATGGATAATTATAATTTAATAAATAAATAAAGTGATTTATGCTCAACTTAACTGATTTTTGAAATAAAATAATTAATTTATGGGTTAATTAACTATTTTATCAAACTTTTAGTAAAAACTATATTATTAAATAATGACAACTTATTAAATAATGACAACTTGCTTTAATTAATTAAATAAGAATTTAATCAATTATTCATAGGATATTGGATTTATTGTCAAAATTAAATAATACAATTAATAATAGATAGAATTAACTTCAATTAAATAATTGTCAAAATTAAATAATACAATTAATAATAGATAGAATTAACTTCAATTAAATAATTGTCAAAATTAAATAATACAATTAATAATAGATAGAATTAACTTCAATTAAATAATTGTCAAAATTAAATAATACAATTAATAATAGATAGAATTAACTTCAATTAAATAATTGTCAAAATTAAATAATACAATTAATAATAGATAGAATTAACTTCAATTAAATAATTGTCAAAATTAAATAATACAATTAATAATAGATAGAATTAACTTCAATTAAATAATTAAGTGGCAGAATTAAATCTAATTAATTAAATATGCAAAATATTCAATTAATCAAATTTTAGGATAAATGTGATTTATTGCCAAATAATCATTAAATTAAAGATAATTATGATGATTAGGAATATTACTAGGAATATTGCCCGATGCAGAATTTAAGATAATCAATTAGGATTCGATGATGTTTAGATGTGCCTTAGGTTAGGACTTTGATGTCGATTTCGTTTGATTTGATGATGTTTAGAGATTAATGAATTTATAGCCCATTTTTGGGGTATTACATTTTGCCCCTCTTTGAATTACTGTGCGAAGCACAGTGGTTCAAAGATAGTCTGTGTTTGATAGAGATATGAAACTGATTTGAAATTGATAATTGATATGAGACAGAAGCTGATTGATATTGATTTGATATGGAGATAATAGGTCCTAAATGACCAAAGATAATGTTCACTATAGCAGTGATGAACCTATGATTACGAAAAAGTGTCAAAACGCCTGATTCCAAACTTTAGGATTACAAAGAAGTGAGTGACCGGTTCTAGACTCGATTGTCTTAGCAGAACTAGCAGGTATCACATCTGAACCCTTCAGTTGCCGAAGAACCAAGGAAAGAACACTATGATCTGATGGTTGCAAAAACTGATACAGTTTACAAGATTAGGAGAATACCAGACTGATATGGATCTTGATGAATCTGATATGCCCCAAGTGATGATAGATTTTCCCCGAGCGATGAGGTCTTTTGATGAATTAGTACTAGACGTGATTGTTTGTCTTGATTACTAAGGAAGATATGATTTCCATAAAGATATGATTTCAAATTAGATTACAGACTTTGAATGATGTGCAATACCATGCCCCCTTCGGGATTAAAATTGAAATCTGACAAGAAAAGTTAGCGTTGATAGTTTAGAAGCATGTTAATTGATTGGAAAAGTGGTTATACACGTTCAAGAATGCATTCTGCATCATTGAGAGGTCCTGGAGACCAAGTTTGACTAGGTGAAACCATAAGTTGACCATGGTTGACCAAGTTGAAATTTTGATAGTTTGATGGAAGATAATTAGTTAAGTTGAATACTGGATTTCTGTGATGATTGAAGGTCGAATATGCAAGTAGTTAATAATATGAATGATCTCAGATTTGAATTTTGATCCCGAAAAAGGATTCTACTTGTTGTTTCGTTAGAGGAACCTTCGTGTGAGATTTGGTTCTTGTTAGATTTGAAGATGTGATTGAAGAATTATTTAAGCATTGAAGTGCATCCAACCATTTGTGAGATCATGCAACATGCAAAATGCAAAGAGATATGCAAAATGAAATGCAACCTAAGACCTAGGACCTAGTCATTGATCATGTGTCGATTTGTTATCATCATTGAACTTTTAGGTAATCGGATAAATCAATACAATGCCCACTAGCTATGAAACCATAGACATATGAATATCGATTTGTATGCGCAAGAATCAATACAACACCCACTGGTCAACAACCATGGATATATGAATAGTGATTTTATTTTCAGAATGTCAGATTAGATATAAGCACCAAGGCATAAACGCTAGGATGGCCTGAATATCATGTCCATTTTGATATAGCAATTTGTATAAGCATCAAAACATAAATGTCGTGATGATCGGAATACTCCTTGCATTGCAAACACATCAAACAGTCAAGAGATCATTCTAAATCCAATGTGAATTACCTATAGTGACCCTTTATCGTTCACATCCTTAGGTAAGATCGTGTTTCACAGTAGGAGAAAGAACTCACTCAAAAAGACAATAGTTAGATCGATACTTTTTTGAATCATCCAGGTATCAATGGTCGAGGTACGCATGGCCATCCAATTCGAGATAGAGGCTCTTACAGTCGGACACCATTTTAATCCAGAATTTCCAAAGTTGTTAGATTTTCACATACAAGTAGAAGATAAAGAAAAGATTATGCCCCTAGTCATCACTCTCTAAATCCTATAAAGGACATCATCGAAGAGCTCGAAGGGACACAATATGCAGAAATCTCAATGCAAATCAATAAGCATACAAGGAGATAAAAGCATGTAAAAAAGCATAGATTGTTTTCAGTTTGTGTTTGATGTTAATTGCGTAGATGCAAAATCCTTTCTAGAGACAAGACAGACAAACTAACTCACATGAAGCTTCAAAGGACTCTGACTGGATATGATACATCTAAGATACACTAGAGACCATAGGATATGACATTGATTGCCCCCAAGTTTGAACATTGATAGGATACAGACACTTGAGCTGATTGGTGTACAAACTGACTTTATTGAAACAAGGATATATACAGACTAAAACAGACTGAAAGCTGGGAAAGACCAAGATTGCACTGATAGATGGAGCATATTGAAACAAGTGGCACCCGTTTGCCGAGTTTTCACCATCTTGGCAGAGATTCTATTTTTGCTACCAAGGCGCCTGTTTCCAGGTTTTCACCAAGGCACTTTTTTTTTTTTTTTGTATTTTCTGATTTTTTTGATATTTTTGATATTTTTTACTTTTTTTTATATTTTTAATATTTTTAAATTTTTTTGTGAATCATCAAGGCACCTATTGCTAGGTTTTCACCAAGATGTTCATTTTTTTAGGACTTTTTCTAATTTTTATAAAATTTTCAAGACATTTTACCATAGACTGAATGCCTTAGGTGTAGAATTTCTTTAGATGGAGAACGTTGATTGGTTCTCAGAGCTATTCTCCTTCAGTCATTGAGAGTTGATAGGCACCAGAGCCAAAAGTAGTAGTGATAACAAAGGGACCCAGCCAGTTAGGTTCAAACTTCTCCTTGCGTTCTCGATGGGATTGATTTTTAGGATTTTCTCTCAAGACTAGATCACCAACCTGAAATTCTTTGTGTCTAACTTTCTTGTTTTAGCCTCTAGACATTCTCTTCTGATATACTCTGAGATGATCATATGCTGCTTATCTACGCTCATCTAGTAGTTCAAGTTTTTGCAACCTAGACACTCTGTAGTCATCATCAGTTACTAGACCATGCATTTTGATTCTTAGTGATGGGATTTCAACCTCAATAGGTAGTACCACCTTAGACCCATAAACTAAAGCAAAAGGTGTAGCCTCAGTAGGTGTTTTGATACTTGATCTGATACTTGTTCTGATACTTATTCTGATACTGGTGCTGACATGGATTCTGATACTTGGTATACTTGATAGCATCTTTTTCCATTACAAACTCCAAAACAAGATCATATCGTGCAGTCCCAATGTCTAGCAAGGTGGAGAACAAGAGGGATTGACAAGCTGGTGGAAGAGATGGAAGACAAGCGAATGAAGAGAAGAAATCCTCAAGGGAAAACTCCTTAAGAATACCCAAGCTAGGGAAAAATTGTCATGTAAAGCGCATTTGGACAAGCAATGAAAGGTTAGCATAGGATAAGTCACAAAAGTGTAATGCTAGAGTAGGAAAGGATGCAGTCCAAAGGAGTAGACATGTCAAGAGGCTTTGTAGCACCATGTTTTACTCTTTTTTTCTTTTAGATCAAGACCAAAGGGGAAAAGGATAGCGAAAGGATAGAATAAATAGAGGAAAATAGATATGAAGGCTAAATAGGAAGGGAATGAAAGAAAGATCATCGTAAGATAGCTCACAAAATAGCCAAATGTTTGTGTATAGATCAACATTGTCAAGATCAAAGAGAGAAGATGAAATGGATGAAACATGTAGAAGAACTACGCATGATGCCTGATTGCCAGGGTTTCATCATGGTACTTATCCAAGGTGCCACAAGGGAGTGGTTTTCAGCATAGGATGAATTTATTTCTATTTACTTTTGCTACCAAGGTGCATGTTTCCAGGTTTTCACTGTTAGAATTAGTAATCTTTCCTTGGTTGTTATATTTAATTTGAGGATAAACCAAGGTATCCTCCTTTATTTATTTTAGGATATTCCTAAAGGAATCTCTACATGTAATTTTGTCCTTTAGTCCATGTGGGAGGACAACTCATATTTTGTAATTCCTTTAATAAGGAAAATAGATTATTCCTCCTTATGCAGATGCTCACACTTGGCACACACTAAGTATGAATGTGGCACTCATGCACATAGGGAGTTACATGCAAACTCCTTCACTCATCTCTACTTAAAGAGATATTTCTCCACACACTCAACACTAATTTTCTCACAATTCTCTCACACAATTTCTCTCCTCTTGCATAGTAGTTCTATCATATTGTATTGAGCTTCTTGCTCATATTCTTTCTCTCTCTCTTTAGGCTTCTCATGCCTCATTCATAATACACAAAGAGGTTTTTCTTTGCTTTTCCCCTTACAAAAATCTCTTGGCTCTTGTTGGATTCTTGGAGTCTTATCTTGGTTTTGGCGGTTGTTCTTGCATCTCTCTCTCATTTGATTTATGGTAAAACTCTTCTTGCACTTCACTTCTTGGATTGATTTTGATCTTATTTTCTTTCATTTATTTCTTCTAACACGGTATCAGAGCTAGCTACTAATCCTTTTTTAAGTGTTTTGTAGGAAGGCAACATTCAAAGGAGCAAGATTTTTCAAGTTTTACCTTATAGATCTAACTTTTTTTGCAGCTCTAACTTGTTTATTTATTAAGTTTGTTTTTTCTAACCCTCTTTGGAAAGCTTGCCGCCAAAGAGTATCTTAGTTTTTTTTTATAGTTTTTTTTGGGTTTGGTCGGTTCACCGCCAAACCCAATCTTCATTTCATTTGGTTTATGGTTTTATCTAACCTTTCATATTTAGTTTTCTAAAATCTTGTGCATGCAGGTTTTTTTCACTTGTTGTAGGCCTCACTCATTTTTTTCCATATTTCTAATCCCTTGCATGAAGATATTTTACTCTTTTTTGCAGGAATTTCTCATTGCATCAAATAAAAAATTCATTATTTATTTCATTCTCTTTGTTGGTTAAAATATTTTTGTATATCTTGACAATATATAACTCTCTAATCTGTTGATTTCTTGCTTTACATCTATTTTCTATGCTTATAATCTAACTTTCATTGCTGATTAGTTTGGTTCTTGTTAATAATATCTATTCTAACCTTTAAATCTGCTCTTAAATCTAATCTCTATTATTTCACCTTCTCTATTTATCTTTGATATATATTTGTTGTTATAAATTAATCTCTGATGTATTACTCTCTGTTGTAAATTAATCTATGTTTTGACACTACCTCACTCTGACACTCATATCTTTTGAATGATGATATATTAGGAAGATCACTTTAGTTAGATTCAAGATAATTAGGTTTTCTCAAACATATCCAAAAATTAGCTCGATCCAACGGTTCATTTGAGAGTTATGCCCCCCGCACCAAGATTGTATTTTTCATGACAGTTTATTCTGGCCTGCATTTTCTATTTTCTTTCTAACATAATTGTTGTTGCAGATTTTTCATCATATCATTCTTCTGGTTTATATCAGTTTTTATCATTACTTTATTTCATCATTGCAACTCTAATATTAGTTGTTTATTTTATCATTAGATTCCTGAGTGTTTAATCATTATTCATTATATAACATTTTTTGCAGGGAATCCATTCTCTTCCTTTTCTATTTTCAGTTTACTTGTCTATTTTTTAAATTAATTTGTTCAAATCTGAAAATTAAATTAATTTTATATTTAAATGCTATCTTGATTTTAAATTAGTTTATTATATTGATACTAATTTAAATTTATATTGTTAACTTTCAATTCAACTTGTCAAATCCACCTTTTTTAAATAGCATTTGATTTTTTTTTAAAATATAAAATTGTTTCTATCAATTTGTATAAAATAATCTTAATTAACATTATTACATTGTTCAATTTATCTATTTATTAAATATTTCACTCTTGACTTATTTCTTTTTCTCTTCTAGCTCCTTGTTTTTTAAGCATTTAAGAAAATCTTAAATTTTTTCTTAAAATCTCTCTCTGTTCAAATTTCATAAGTATATTTTTGATATCTTTATCTTGCTATTTTCATCATGTCTAATCTAATTTCAGAAATTAAACTAACAAGCTCTAACTATCATCAATGGAAGACACATGTTTCCTTCCTCTTTTGTTTTAAACATTTGCTTGAAGTTGCCATAGATGCGACTCTTGAACTGGCTGCCAGTGCTTCTCAAACCGACAAAGATGCATGGCAAAGTAAGAACGATGAAGCACTTGGTCTAATTGGACTCTCCATCAGTCTCGATCTCTATGTTTTGATTGGACATTGCACCAAAGCTCATGTAGTATGGGACATCTTGAAGCAAACCTACGACAGTTCCTCTGAATCACATAAGATTCAGCTCCAAGACAACTTGGAAGACCTAAGGTATACAAATTTTAATTCTATGGATGAATTTTTACTCAAGTTTGATGCTATTAGAACTCAGTTAAATGGTTTAAATGTTACTCTTACATATATTAGATTGATTACTATAATTCTTAAGAAATGTCTCCCTAAGGAGTTTCAACAATTTATCACTAACATCCACTCTCAGTTTGCTATTTCTAGTTTAGCTCCTCTTTTAACTTATCCTATTTTTCAAAATTTGTTGCGCTAAGAGGAGGAAAAATTATTGCAATTTGGTACTATTAAATCTTTTGAACATGTTTTTGTATCTAAAACTCAAAATCACAATAATAAGTCTCATACTAATCATCATAACAATAACCATTCTAATAACAACAATAATTATCGTAACAATAACAATAATCATCATAATAATGGTTATGCAAATAATAATAATTATTCAAACAACAAGTCTAATTCTAGGCCATCATACAACAATAATTACAATAATTATAATAATCAACAAAATCGGAAACCACATTGTACTTATTGTGGTAAAGATGGTCACCTAACTAATGATTGTTTTAAAAAGCAAAATGATAAGAAGCCAATGAATAACAATAATCAAAATAAATTTCAAGGTAATCAATCTTGTCGTGCTTTTACTGCTTGTTATAAAACTTCTCATGCATTAGAATGGATTATTGATAGTGGCGCTTCTCATCATGTTACATCTCATAGAGAAGTTTTTGATTCTTTACAACCTGATACTACTAATATTCCTATTCAATTAGCTGATGATAGTAGTTGCAAAGTTGATGGATTTGGTGATGTTAATGTTCCAAATGGAAAATTACAAAATGTTCTTTATGTTCCTAAATTAAAATCCAATCTTCTTTCAGTTGCTCAATTATGTCAAGATTACAAAGTTGAATTTCATAAGGATATGTGCTCTATTATTGATCCTAACACTAATCTTGTTGTTGCTAATGCTAAGATGGATCATGATAACTTGTTTAAATTCTATGAGTTTGCCTCTTCTAGGTACTCTTTAAAAGTGAATATTGATTTCAATAGATGGCATGAAAGACTTGGCCATTTGAATTCTGATTATATTTCTAGATTGCTAAAATCTAACATGGTTGAAGGATTACCTCCTCTTGTTCCATCTAAAATTACATGCACAGGGTGCATGAGTGGCAAAATGAAAAGGGAGCCCTTTCCTCATAGTACTTCATGGAGGGCATCTCGTAAGTTACATCTTATTCATAGTGATCTTTTGGGTCCAATGGAGAATAACTCAATACAGGGTTCAAAGTATGCTTTTACCTTTTTGGATGATTTCACTAGAAGAATTTGGATTTATTTCTTGTATACTAAAGATCAAGTTCTTGACACATTTTCTGAATTTCATATGTTTGTGGAAAGGCAATCTGGTTCTACACTTAAAATTCTTAGAACAGATAATGGTACTGAATATGTTAACAATGCATTTCGTTCTTACTTGAGATCTTTTGGTATAAAACATGAGCTTACTGCTCCTTATACACCACAACAAAATGGTGTGGCGGAAAGGAAGCATAGAACTATTGTGGAAATGGCTAGATGTATGTTACATGCTAAAGATTTACATTACAAGTTATGCGCTGAAGCAATGGCTTATGCCACTTATCTTCTTAATAGAACTCCTACTAAAGCTTTGAAAGATATTACTCTCGAGGAAGCATGGTCCGGTAGAAAACCAAATTTACAATATTTGAGAATTTTTGGATCTATTGCATATGTTCACACACCCAAACAAAAAAGGCACAAATTAGATTCTAAATCTTCTCCATTTATTTTTGTTGGGTATGATGAATTTACTAAAGGTTATAGAGTTTATGATCCTATTTCTAACAAGGTTCATATTGCAAGAGATGTTGTTATTGCAGAAAATGAAGTACATGATTGTTCCAAGGCCAAAGATGATGAATTTAAAGGGGGTATTCTTGACCTCATGGAGGACCAACCTCCTATTCTAAACCCTCCTCCTAATGCACCTATTTCTATTCCTACTAGTATTAAAAAAGATGATGATGATAGTAACAATATTTCTACTCCTCATAGTGATAATTTTGTTCATAATGATGGTAATTATGTTAATAATGATGATGATGAATTTAATCCTCACAGTGATGATGAAAATGATGAATTTACTCCTCATAGTGATGTTTCCATTACTTCTAAGAGAAATCCTAAATGGTTTAAAGATTTAATTAATGAAGGTGATAATTATATTTCTAGAATGGGTGGTCTTAGACCTAGGAGACTTAATTATTGCAACTATGCTTTAATGCCTTCTCTTATGCATTCTAAAGATCCTCAAACTTTTGCTCAAGCTAAAAATCAACCTCATTGGAAAATTGCTATGCAAGAAGAATATGATAGTTTAATTTCTAATAACACTTGGGATTTAGTTACTTTACCTCATGGAAAAAATTTAGTTTCATGTAAATGGTTATACAAAACTAAGTTAAATGCAAATAATGATATTAGTAAGTTTAAAGCTAGACTAGTAGAAAGAGGTTTTTATCAAGTTGAAGGAATAGACTATAATGAGACCTTTGCTCCTATTGCAAAAATGCCTACCATTAAAGTTGTTCTTGCTTTAACTGCAAAAATGAATTGGCCTATTCACCAAATGGATGTTAAAAGTGCCTTTTTAAATGGTGATTTGCATGAAGAAATCTATATGTCTCAACCTCCCGGTATTATTAAAGAAGGCCATGAACATCTAGTATGCAAACTAAATAAATCTATCTACGGTTTAAAACAATCTCCTAGAGAGTGGTACTCTAAAATCAATACTTTCTTTATTTCTCAAGGTTTTTCTAGAAGTAAAAATGATCCTAACTTGTATATCAAGCATAGTGAAGATGACATTATTATTATCATTCTTTATGTTGATGATTTTATTCTTACTTCTAGTTCTAACCATTTAATTTCTAATATTAAGTTCCAACTTAATCAAAAATTTCAAATTACTGATTTAGGACTTTTACATTATTTCCTAGGAATGCAAATTTGGCAAACCCCTAAGGGTATTTTTATTTCTCAAAGTAAATATGCTACATATCTTCTAGATAAATTTCATATGAATGATGCTAATCATGTTTCAATTCCATGTGAATTAGGAACTAAGTTAGTGACAGATATGCAATCTCCATTCATAGATGCTACTCTTTATAAAGAACTTGTAGGTAGTTTAAATTATCTAACTCTCACTAGACCCGATCTATCTTTTAGTGTTGGTTTAGTTTCAAGATTCATGTCCAAACCTCAACAAACTTACTTCAAAATTGCTAAAAGAATATTACGTTACATTAAATGTACTATTAACTTAGGATTATTTTATGATGCAAATTCTAATTTTTCTTTAAAAGGTTTTACTGATTCAGATTTAGGTGGAGACCCCAATGATGGGAAATCTACTTTTGGGTATTGTTTTTCTCTTGGTTCAGGTGCTATATCTTAGAAAAGTAAAAAAGAACAATCTGTATCTCTATGTTCTACCGAAGCTGAATATAAAAGTTTTACTCATGCCTCTAAAGAAGTTTTATGGCTTAGAAGAATACTTGAAGATTTGGGTCTACCTCAACAAGAACCTACACCTTTATTTTGTGACAATCAAAGTGCAATAGCCTTGGCAAAGAATCCAGTTTACCATGCAAAGTCAAAGCACATTTCACTCCACCACCACTTCATTAGAGAGCACATTGCAGAAAAGAAATTTTCCCTCATCTATTGTAAAGGTGAAGATCAAGTTTCAGATATTTTGACAAAACCTCTTTCTAGAGAGAAATTTGAATTTCATTGTAACAATTTGGGTTTGATACCCCTTGATGTAATCACCCCAAGTAAAGATTAAAGGGGGGTGTTAGAATTAGTAATCTTTCCTTGATTGTTTTATTTAATTTGAGGATAAACCAAGGTATCCTCCTTTATTTATTTTAGGATATTCCTAAAGGAATCTCTACATGTAATTTTGTCCTCTAGTCCAAGTGGGAGGACAACTCATATTTTGTAATTCCTTTAATAAGGAAAATAGATTATTCCTCCTTATGAGGATGCTCACACTTGGCACACACTAAGTATGAATGTGACACTCATGCACATAGGGAGTTACATGCAAACTCCTTCACTCATCTCTACTTAAAGAGATATTTCTCCACACACTCAACACTAATTTTCTCACAATTCTCTCACACAATTTCTCTCCTCTTGTATAGTAGTTCTATCATATTGTATTGAGCTTCTTGCTCATATTCTTTCTCTCTCTCTTTAGGCTTTTCATGCCTCATTCATAATACACAAAGGGGTTTTTCTTTGCTTTTCCCCTTACAAAAATCTCTTGGCTCTTGTTGGATTCTTGGAGTTTTATCTTGATTTTGGCGGTTGTTCTTGCATCTCTCTCTCATTTGATTTATGGTAAAACTCTTCTTGCACTTTACTTCTTGGATTGATTTTGATCTTATTTTCTTTCATTTATTTCTTCTAACATTCACCAAGGCACATTTTCAATTTTTTTTTTTTTTTGAAAGAAGGCAAGCTTTTTAGATAATGCTCCTTCAAAGGATAAACCATGATATGCCAAGGATTCAAAATGATACACTCAAAGATGTTGATAGGGAAAGGGAGATGGAAGAGAAAAATGGAGGATAAGGTTTTATGTAAAGCGAGTGAGGTTGGAAGATAGGAGGAATAAGCAAATGAGGAAAAAGGATAAAAGGTAGAAGGATAATGAATGGAAGGATTGTGAAAGGGTAGATGGAAAGGAAGGCAAGATCAACGTCAACACATACCTTGAAGGGTGGTGAGAGGATGGAGGAGACATGAATGAAGGAATACGTGAAGGAATATGGTGAATGGATAGCAGAGGTTGTGGTTTAGGCACATGGAATGGAAGAATATTTTTGGAGGGAAATGAAGTGGAAGCCTTTGGAAGCTTGAATGTCAATTTCACTTTTTGTTCAACACCAGACTCTTTCAAGAGAGACTTTGGAATCCATATATCCGTAGGCTTTTTATTTCCTTTTGATGATCTAGAGAGAATATCTTCAATGATGGATTTTGGAACCCATACTTGTCTTGTAATTTTTTTCTTAGATATCTCTTTTGACTTTATATTTCCATGTCGATTAGAGGAGGCATGGTGATCTTCTCTTTTTGACGGATTCTTGTATTGCTTCTTTTTCTTGTATTGAACATTCAAGTTACTTCCAAAGAACTTGGGACTTGTGGAAGAAGAAGGAGGATATGACTGGTTTAGATGGGTGGGTGGATGAAAAGGATTTAGGGGTATGCATCTATGTTGATCTTGAGGAAAGATAGGAGATGGAGGGACGTAGGGACCCAAGATGGATGGCAAATTAGGAGAGTTAGGAGGGGAAAGTGAAGGGACATAAGGACCCAAGATGGAAGGAAGACGTGAAGCTCTTAGTAGTGGTGGAAGAGGTCCAAGGATGGAAGTGGAAGATGCAAAAGGATAATCAATAAGTTCATCAACATCTATATGACAACCAAGGATATCAGCATCTTTAGAGTGAGCATTAGAATTTTCAATAGAATCGTGGACATCTTGAATATGAGCACCTTCTTTGATAGGATTGTTCAAAGCTTGCAAAGACTTAGGAAGAGTAGAAAGTGGAAATGAGCATGGAGTGGTAGAACAAGAAGATGAAAGACTTTGATCTTGACAAGGATCTTTGGATAGCACAAGCACAAAATTTTTATTTTGATTTTCAATAGGCTTAACATTGGAAGTAACAACACCATTTTTAACAACCTTAATGGAAGTATCATCTTTGGAAAGCGCAAGTGTAGTAAGGTTATTTTGATTGTCAATAAACTCAACAATGTCAGTAGTAGCCTGATCTTTCTTAGGAGAAGACTTAAGACATGGTGGAATGCATGAAAAAGGGTGTGAAGGATCAAAAGAACCCTGAGGTGGATAAGAGACATCATGAAAAGGATTGGATGACATGGAAGGTTATTGATCTTGATCTTTCTTTATATTCTTTTCTTTATCATTTTTAGAGTCCTCTTGACATGAAACTACTTCTAAGGACAAGGAAGCATTTTGGGATTGCATGGAAGACTTTGGAAGAGATGGTGGAGGACTAGCTAAAGTAGGCGTTATAGCATATGAAGGCTTAGGCTCTTTAGGTTTATCATTATTGAAAGTATTTGCAGCCAAGTGAAGGTTAGCTTGAGTATCTTTAAGAGGTAGCCCTAGAGGATAACTATAGGGAACCGCCTGAAAAGTATCAGGGCTTGTGTCAGATGAAGGTTCTGTGAAAGATTTGAAAGACTCAGAAGCTTTAGGAAATGTATGGGTATTGGAGGAAGTAGGGGATGGAAGGGAACCATCACCAGACAAAGGTTCAGCATTAACATGATCTTGCTTGAGAAGATAATCTTTATTTTCAGCAGGAGAGTCCTTAGGAGAAGGATTTTTATAATATTGATGCTTCAAGCTAGCATGATGCATTTTATAGTCCTTAGCAGTAGTAGATGGATCACAATCAAGGTATTGTCCACAAAAGCCATCAAAATCTCTTTCAAAATTAGAATCATATGGATCACCATCACGATCTATCCAATGTGATGGCCCATTTGTAGTAAGCAAGAACAAATGACGAGGAGGATTCTTAGGAACATAGGTGTCATAGGTATCATTACATTGTCTATCATCATAGTCATTATAGTCTCCAAAGCTGGATGTGTCACTCTTCGTGGAAGAGGTATCATAAGGGTTGTCACGTTGCTCAAATTTTGTCTGGGGGCATGGTGACATGTACAAGTCTTTATCAAATGGAAAAGAGCATAGAGTTTCCATGGAGAACTCTTTAGGTTCCTTTTCTTTCTTAAGATTGTTAAGTTCAACTTGCATAGCTTGCAGTTGCTTCATCATAGCAGTGATTAGAGCTTCTTCCTCTTGTGTACTGATTCTTTGAGACATGTGTACTGATTCTCAATAGCTACTGCTCTGTTCCTGACACAGTGATTTGTTCGACAGATTTTGGAAATAGGCTGAAAAAGCTAAATATTTGGCAATTTTGACAACTGTCAAAAATTTCCCAAATGACACTCTACAGACTCATACAATAGTTGGTAGGCAATGAAACGATAGTTGAAAAGCTCATATGACAATTGCAAGATTTTGACTTTGAGAATTTGTTGGCATGGAAACTCGTACGACACTGGGTACTCAATCATATGACAGATGGGTTGTAATGAAACAACACTTGGAAAAACTCGTATGACTTTTGACTTCTTGAAATGACTTTTGACTCCAGAAAGGATTTTATGTCAATTTTTGCAAAATTTTGAGTTTGCAGATTCAGATTGTTTGTAAATTTCAATGTCCAGATTTGAGGATTGTAACAGATTTGTTCATTTTCAGTAACCGGATAAATAAACAAGCACACAAAATAGAAAGCAAGTGATTTCAAGCATGTTTGAAAATAATGAACAAGGGCAAAAGCAACCTTGCGCATGAATAATCAAGTGACTCATTCATTCTAATCCTCAGAAGTGCTAATTGTGTATGTTCCAAAAATGTTTAGCAATAATGCACATATACCCTATAAAATGAAAATTTGGCCTCGCTAGGGTTTTTAGTAATGGTTTGACTCTGCAACTTTTATGATTCAAAGGGGTGAACTCTAATCCCGGTGCACCAGGGTTTTGACACAGTCTGAGAACTTAATCTTCAGGAGCTACTAGGGAGATCTGACAACCCAATAATGAACCATACTCGTGGAGATTTCTTCCACAAGGACATTTATATAGCGGCTGTCACTACCACGGTGAAAATGGCTATTACCGCTTGAGGTTTCGTCAAAGCAGTTTGCTCTGTAAAGGGATTATCCGCTATGGTTAACCCTCTCTAAAGGTGACTCATAATAGTATACCACAAGGGGACTTGGCTCCAGATCCAAGGTTTTTGACACCTTTTCACTTTTAACCCAAACAAAGCAAGCAGATTAATCCGACACGCTAAGACAAAGTTTTGCTTCACCAAGGTCTATGATGCCAACTCCACGTGATCTATCAACCTCTCCAGGGAGAGAATGTATCAATCAATAAGAGAAGACACACTAACCAATTTTGATTCACCAAAGCTCGTGATGTCAACCCCACATGATCTATCAACCTCTCTTGGGAGAGAATGTATCGATTAATAAAAGAAGACACACTAACCAAGTTGAATGTGAAACGCACTAAGTATCCTCCCTACCTACAAGGATTCTGTCGTCAAGAAGGATTTCGCTAGGAATCCAATCTCTCAAGAATCATGAATAGTGTTCATAGGGCCTAATTACTATGTGAGCACAAATGTATGTTTCCAAAAGTAAATCTACCAAAAGTACCCAAAAAGAAGAAAGAGGAACACTTAACGCTTAAAGCGAATATGAGATGAGTCCACAAGGTGGAACACTTAACACCTCACACAAGCTAAAAATGAGTCCCCAACTTAGAAAACAAGTGAGTTCCTAAAAGCACAAAAGGGTTGCCAAGTGGAACATTTAACGCTTCTGTCTTGTTGGCCCCTCCCCTTTATGGCGTTGAGATTGCAACCACGGGGTGGAAATGAGGGGCTGACGGATTAGCGAGTCCAATAACCCAAGATAGAAATCAAGATCAATCACAAGTATTTAAGACTACTTAATGAATCCTTAAGGGGTCACAACCTAGTATCAATTATGCAAAAGTGTAGAAATAGATAAAAGCATGAAAAGACGCACACAAGCCAGACACATAAGAGATTTATTTTAAGTCCAAATTGAAATATTATCAGCTTGAGAAGAATACCTTAGGTCCAACGCTCTGCAATCCAGAATTTAGCACACGTCTAAAAGTACAAAATCAAGACAAATCAACAACAAACTGTAAGCATTAGAAATCAATAATCTGAAAGTACAAATATGCGAATTCTGTGCCTTTGTAGAAAAATCTCACGCAAGGTAGGATGCAGTCCCACGTGAGGAAACACTATTTTGCACAACAAAGAATGAAATCTCGCGCGAGTCAGGATGCGGTCCCGCGCGAGGAAACACTATTTCGCGTGACAAAGGATGAAATCTCGCGCGAGTCAGGATGCGGTCCCACGTGAGGAAACACTATTTTGCATGACAAATGATGAAATCTCATGCGAGTCAGGATGCGGTCCCACGTGAGGAAGTACAGTCTCGCGTGAGAAAGTGATTTTTCACGCATAAAAAAAATAATGATACAAGTGAAATTTCACGCGACACAGAAAGAAATCACGCGTGACACAGTGTGAAATCTCACGTGATAATTCATACAGAGATGTACGGAAGTACGGATAGAATGATAAAAATCATAGTTTTGATAGAAAAAGTGCCAATTTTTTTTTTCTTTTTTGCAGGCAAAAAAAAACAAAAAATAACGTCCTACGGAGTATACCTGGATCCTTGAAACCCTTATCCTCAAAAGATAGAAAATTGATAGAAATGAAGGGAAACTCATTTCAGGGCCCAACGATGAGCGCCAGAAATGTGTGTGTGAAAATTATACCTGATCTGTAGACACAACACTTCAGTAAAACATTAGAGGTTAGCAAAAATCAAAATCATGCAAAATTGAAATCTAATTTAACCAAGCGATTTACTGCCTTCTAGTAGGTGCGAGATTAATGTTCTCAGATTGCTATCGAGATCAGTGACCTAGACAACACCTAAATGAAGAATTTGAATGCCAAACTGATATGAAATATGAATGCAATTAATCTAATTTTTTTGGATATTTCTATGCAATAATAATGATGAAAACTGATATGAAATCTATGCTAATATGAAAATTGATCTAATAATGATATGAATCTATGCTAAATGATATGCAATGCTAATCTAGAAATGATATGATATGAGAATGAAGATTCTAACAATAATATGAAAGCTATGAATTTGAAATTGATCTCACAACAATGTTGATTCGCAATAAGCTTTGATCCTTCTAATTGCAATTCTCCAGCATAAGTTTGCACAATTATGAGATTCTGAGGAGTTGAGAGATGAATTATGAAGATTTGAGCTTTGTTTTTATAGAAATCCAGGGCTTTGGAGGTGCATGGAAAAAAAGCCATAAATCACTCAGATAACTTAGCTTGATTTTTGAGTTATTTTTAAATAAAGATAATTAAGTCACAAAAATCATGCAAAAGCACAGTTCAACTCGAATTAGAAGTTTAAATCAACTTTAAAACTCAAAAAGATGTTGAGTTTCAAAAAGCTAACAACTTGCATTGATTTTCCAATTTGAGTTTAACTAGTCCTTGAATGTGCACATGGATAATTATGATTTAATAAATAAATAAAGTGATTTATGCTCAACTTAACTGATTTTTGAAATAAAATAATTAATTTATGGGTTAATTAACTATTTTATCAAACTTTTATTAAAAACTATATTATTAAATAATGACAACTTGCTTTAATTAATTAAACAAGAATTTAATCAATTATTCATAGGATATTAGATTTATTGTCAAAATTAAATAATACAATTAATAATAGATAGAATTAACTTCAATTAAATAATTAAGTGGCAGAATTAAATCTAATTAATTAAATATGCAAAATATTCAATTAATCAAATTTTAGGATAAATGTGATTTATTGCCAAATAATCATTAAATTAAAGATAATTATGATGATTAGGAATATTACTAGGAATATTCCCCGATGCAGAATTTAAGATAATCAATTAGGATTCGATGATGTTTAGATGTGCCTTAGGTTAGGACTTTGATGTCGATTTCATTTGATTTGATGATGTTTAGAGATTAATGAATTTATAGCCCATTTTTGGGGTATTACATACTAACCACCCATCCTCTTAGGATCTAATAACTCAACTCGGCTACCAATACTCAAGCTTCTCCTACCGAGTGTTGTATCTAGCAAAGGCATCAGGGAAAACTTCCTATCATCCTTCTAAATAGTAAACACATTCTTAACACAATCATACATAGCTCTACAGTCATATTGCCAAGGTCTACTGAGCAATATATGACAACTATTCATCTCCACAATATCACACAACACAAGATCCTTATACTGGCCAATCTGAAAATCAACAAAGCATTTCTCCCTTACTTCTAGAGCATGAACATCTTGTAACTAGACAATCCTATAAGGATGAGGATGTTTCATTCTATTCAAACCAAGTTTCTAAACCATGTCCTTAGCAAAAAGGTTATCAATACTACCACTATCAACAATTACATCACAAAGTTTACCTCCAGACCTACACTGAGTTCTGAACAAGTTACTCCTCTGACAAGGTTCCTCCTTTGCACCGAGCAATGTTCTTCAAACCAGCAAGTTCTTAGATTTAGGTTCATTCTGAATGTTCTTATTTACCATAGCAGTCCATTAGTCACCAAGCTTTTTCTATGTACACTCAAAAGAACAGTGTCCTTCTTCACCACAATTATAACAAGTACCCTTAAAGATAACTTTACCTGTCTTCTTTTTCAATTCCATAGGTTTTGGTTCATCTACAATAGTTGGTTTATCCTTCACCGAGTGATCAATCTTTTCCTTCCCTCGGGGATTACTATGTTGTCTCCTTTTCAACTTATCTTCTACCTTTAGAGCATACTGATAAGCATCTTCAACCGAATCAATCTTCAGCATACCAATCTCATCATGAATATTAAATCTCAAACTATTCACATAGCGAGCTACTTTTTCTTTACCAAGTTCTCTGTGACCAGACCGAATAGTCAATTTATAAAGCTCCTCGATATATTCTTCCATGGTAAAATCTTTTTGCTTCAGATTCTACAACTTCTTAAACAAGTCAAGCTCATAGTCAATAGGTATGAACTTAGCTTTCAATTTAGTCACCATCAACCTCCACCGATTGATCTTCATTTCACCTTCATCTTCTCGATCTCTTTGTAATTCCTTCCACCAAAGAGCAGCATGTCCTTTCAACTTAGTTTGTGCCAATCTTACTCAAAGAGGATCTTTAATTTCTTCAAGCTCAAAGAAGTCTTCTAATTCACCAATCCAATCAATCAAGTCCTCGAGTCACAAAGTACCAGAGAAAGTAGAAACTTCCATTCAGTAACTAGTACTTAACTGAGCTCTAGATCTATGTAACCGACTAGTTCTATCTTCACCAAATCTATCTCTCCGGTCATCACCACTAGATCCAACAGCTTCAAAGTCTTCAACAACTTCCTCATAACCATCATCAGTACCAAGATTCCTTGGCATACCAGTAATAGCTCTCATGACCTCAGCGATCATGTCATTCTTCATTAATTCCATCTCAGATCTAAAATCAAATTTCACCTTCTCTGTAATCTTTGATTCCACATCATCATAAAGATTTGCAATTTCTCTAAGGTCCAATCTTCTCAGAGGCATCCTTCAAGATTTTCAAAAATCCAAAGCAATAAGTCACCAACAAGGTCTTGGTGTAAACAACCTCAATCGGAGATCGGTTTACACACTCAAGATCTTCTCACTCTGATACCACCTGATGCAGGACATGTTCAAAGGATCCAATTAAGGATAGTCCAAATAAGTAGCCAAACACCACAATGTGGAATAACACAAGATAATGTTTTCAACTGAATTTTCATTAACATGCCCAGCTGTAAGGCATTCTAGGTTAGGGATAAATACAATCAAAGTATTTCTGCAATCTCTCAGCTAGTCCAACTCTAAAACAAATCAACAATTGATGGAAACCCTAAGGAAGATCTGAACTTGAGCTCACAAGCCACCAAGCAATCTCCTTGTCTCCAAGCAAACAACTACTAGCTCCGCTATCACAACTATCAGATAACAATACGATCTTCAAGATCTCACAAGATCCAGATCTAATCTTCTATCTCCCAAAATCTATTGCCTTAAACAACTACCTAAACACTCCTTAAATACTAATCTTCAACCATAATTCGGCTAGAAGAAACAATTAACTCTTAAGCCAAGTCAACTCCTATTACAAACAAATATTAAATGCAATACAAGTCACCTCTCAAACAGCCTTACAAACATTTAATTCTCCATGTCGGCCTCAAGATCTACATAAGAGAATATAACAAAAGATACCAACAATAAATGCACCAAGTTGGCCAACCAAACCCTCAAGAACTCCAGTCGATAAACCAGAATAGCTGGGCACTAGTGAAACAAACAACCATGCCAAGCATCACCGAGCAAGCACGTCGACCGAGCACCACCAGCATCACCTAGTACAAGTTTCATCAAGCACAAGATGTTTCACTGAGTTCCTTCAGTGAATGAGGTTCCTTCAATAAATGAGACCATCAGTTAAAGATGCAATCAAGTACCATACAACCAAAAAAACATACCACCATGCAGATTCATCGAGTACCCTAGAATGCCCCTGCATCAAATAGTTAGACAAGGAGGATAAATTGTATGATATTTCATAGTAAACCAGACGATACTTCAAGATAAGACAATATTTCATTAATAGACAAGATGATACTTCCCAGTGTTGACAAATGATATTTCCCTAAATGGTAGATGATAGTCTAAATTGTCGTACAATATTTTTCACCACAATAGACAAGATTAAGGTAACAGACATAAAAAGACCAACTTTTGACTAAAAACCTTATTTCAATTGATTGTTTTGACTAGTTTATCAATGTAGATCATTGTGATAGTGTGTAATTTTTGTTTTAGTAGCAAGTTTGAAGTTCAAAGTCAAGTTTTTAAAGGAAATGTGATGCATAGAGTAGTGTTCAAACAATCAAACAAGGGAAAAAGCAACTTTGCATGATACAAACAATTGGGAGGTCTCAAAGAAAAACCCTATGAATACTAGTGTCATGTGTATGTTCCAATGATTTCCACAGGTCTAGCAAAAATGAAGACACACCAAGAAAATTCTACCCAAGGTCAAGAGGGAAGTGTTCCAACCGTTGCCCGCAACTTGATACTCTTATCCCCACAATTAAGTGGTTGAATAACCTTTCTTAGGACTATGCAAGTTATGGATCAATTAGAAGAGAACAATGCTCACATCGCATGTCTTTCCACATTTCCATATTCAAGCTTTAACATCAAAGGGAACACATATGGTGAGTATCTTGGGGCTATCCAGGTAATTCCACTTGGATAAATCCTTGAACAAAGGAAGAACATGGATAAAATGGTTGGCCTTTAGATCCTAAGGTGTTTAGTAAGGTTCTTCGTTCATGACTACCCCTTGTAGTTTTTCAAGAAAAATTAAGGCATATAGACCTAGAAGCACCCAAAATGTATAGTCTCACAAGAAATATTGAGACCTCTTGGCCCTACATAAGTTGAATGTACTGCCCTTGTAGTCTTGTAAACAAGATTGAGACAATGAAGGTCCTACAAGCGCCTAGTCAAGTGTAGTCTTAGCAAGATTGAGGCAATGGGGCCCTACACGTGAAGAAGCATTTGAAGTAGAAAATAGCCAAGTCTTCCCTCTAGATTTTGATTATAGTGGGATGGAGTTAGCCGAGCTCACCTATTCCCCACTTGGGTCATTCCTAAAAGATTGCTCTCTTGGAAGACCCTCTAAAGGTAAATGTAAGAAAGAAATGGATAGCTAATGAAGGTCTAGATTTATGATTTTCCCACAAGGGAAAAGAGAATACTCTCCTACTCCATAGTGTCTCCCAAACACATTAAGCACATGTTCATTTACCAAAAGACAACTAATTAAGCTACGTGCCTATAAAAATGATCAATGCTAATAAAGACACATAAGTTTATTTGTATCTCCAAGGCAACCTATAAAACCACAATGTTAGTAGTTTTAGAAAAAAAATTATTTGGCAAGAGAATCCTACAAAACCATAAGTTAGGACACAAAAGTATGCAAATGAAACCAATAACCCTGCAAAACCACTTGTTAGGTGCTTTTAGGAAACTAAAAAACTCTGAATGTAAGAAAAGTGCATGCAAACTAGGCTAAATGACTCAGACTATGCAAGAAATCAAATCTAGGTGACACTTCACATTCTATTAAAAAATTGTATGATATATCTTTGAAAGCCAGATGATATTTTAGGACTGGGTGACATAGTGTACTGAATCAGGATGATATTCTGCCAAAAGGCATACGATAGACTACCAAACATAGAGATGATATTCCAGAAATTGGAAAAGATCATCTGGTAGTATGATGAAATGTCATCCAAATATGTTATGAAATGTGGTATGATTTTAGTGGCCTGCAAAATAAAGTTATGAACCTGTGACAACAAAATGATGAAAATGCAAGAAATGGAGCTAAACCCTAGAATCCAACCTCACGGTGGGTGCCAAAAATGTGTGATGAAAATGTGACACACTTCTATAAACCATTACACTTGAGAGAATCCATGAAGAAGGAAATCTTAAGAAGCATCTTATATATTCCTATCTATGATGTGCAATAATCTAAAATAGTATGAATGGTGGCTCTTAAATGAACCTTAAAGAGAGACCCTTGCAAGGTGCACTATAGAATGAAAGATCCAAATGATGAAGTAAATGAAAGATAATCTAAGATGAGATGCAAGAACTAAGCTATGATGCAAATGCAAGAACAAGAAAAGTAAAGCTAATCTAGTAAGATTACAATACCTCCTATTTAAGCTACGTGATCTAAGCTAAATGCAATAAGGAAATACTAGTCTAAGATATAAGTAAAGTAAACTAATATGCAAGATGCGAGTGAGTGCTCCAAGAATGAAAGAGTGCAACAAAATGATAGCATAGAAATAGCATGAGTGAAATATATTTTTATTAGCCAAGAGTGAGGAGAAAGTCTCCTTTTTAAAGAGCAATGGACGGTGAGAGATTAAGAGGCAAAGTCTAAGGGTGGAGAATAATCCTCATTTTGACTTTGGTGCACAAGATTCTCAAGAGAAAAAATCAATGGACATGGTTAAGAGGAAAAAAGATGTGTGGAAGAGATTAAGAGGCAAAAGGAGATTCCACTCACCTTCGAAAGTGTGTATTTAACGTGTAGACAAAAACTCTTTTTAAAAAAAATAATTAGGAAATTCCTTTTTCATGTGCACACATAGGATAAAGTGGATTTTATTTAATTAAAAGGGGACATGTTCTTTTAATTAAATAAAACTTAGGATAAAGTGACCAAACTTTTGGATATCATCAAATAAATGATAAAATGATGATTTGATCAAGAAATAAGAGATTAAATAAATGTGCAAAAATGAGTAAGCACAAGATGTAGACTAGCATTTAAATTTAATGTTTTGAGAGGGGGCTTATAGTTTACTTGACCATTTTTGAGTGATTACACTTTTTTGTACAATGGAGGATGATCGACACTTGGTGGACATGTGATTACACCTAGTGCAATTGATAGGTTATCACTTGCATATCTCCTACTTATTGTGTATTGCCTATATATTCAGGCATATCTACATTGTAAATCAATGGGCCTTTTATGTATTATTGATTATCATTGAATCTGCTCAATTGAGGATCATATCATTTGACTATCTCTCTTGTGCTATCTATTGAGTTTCTAGATCTTGGCATTTTATTCTTTTCCTTAGGAAAATTCTTACATGGTATCAGAATCATAGGATTGTTCATTACATAGCCATTAGAGAGATTTTTGCTTCAACTTTTAGAAGGTCATGATTCATATTCACAGGTGCAACATCTTATGGGAGAGTCTAGACAAAGATCTGACCTCACCATTGCATTTGGATTGACATTCTGATGAATTTTGACTATAAATTTTCCTACCTTAGGCAAAAGTCAAATTTGAGGCAATTTTTTTTGTAAATCGAGCTTGGGAAGTCTGATTTGCATTTTGGTGGTACAAATTTAAGTTTTTTTTTACAAAATGTGTTTGTTCAGATCTACCTTTATATTTTTGTTATAGGATCTCGATATTATTACAATTTATTTTTGGATCTACATTTCTAATTTTTGTCAAAATTGGGGTTTTGTTGGGGTCCCCACCCCTTTATTTTGTTAGTGCTTTCACAGACTATAGGTTAATTTGTCAGAGTCAGAGAATATTCTCTATAATATTCATCAAAGACCAGGTAGTCACACCCCTACCTTCCCCTACAATATCCCAAGTGAAATAGTACCAGATTCATATGTAGAGGGACTGGGCTACCACCTCTTGGCCCAGCCATTAGCACTCATGTACCAAAATCCCAATGAACCTCTCACAAATTAGACACCATATAACTATCGATGATATCCTTTTGTTTTAACTTTTGCAGTGTGTTGTTTTAAACATCACCTTCTCAACTACATGGGGAATGTGGGACTAAAGATTCCCACACCCCTTACTCGTCAAGCTCCAAGCTTGCTATGAAACCCCCATAATCATTCTCGTTTGAGCTCAGCTATAGCGGCTTTCACCATGCGGTATTATGAACATGCCAACAAGAACCAATCAACCATTGACATGTCAACAACACACAAAGACATCGATTTTTAAATTTTTTTTACCTTTTGTAACATTTTTAACTAGGATAAATTTGATGGGTGTCTAGCTGTCATTGGGTAGTTTTTCTTTCTACCTTGACGAGCACTTAACCATTAAATCTAGGCCAATGACTATGTAATCAAATTATTAAGTGAAAATTAATGCACACATGACCATCATTTCTTGGCACTTTTAAATAGTTACGATGGTTGTTTGGATGTCAAATTTAAACATGGGTTTATGCTGACATCATCACAGTTTAAATTTTCCACCCCTCACCATTTGCGGTTTTGAAATTGCAGTCAAACTTTGGGAGGCCATATCTTGTTCATTTTAAGTTCTTTTTTCAAGCATTTTATTTGTATTTTGGGTAGAATCTCCTAAATTTTTTAGTGGTGGTGTTACTTTCTGGTTTAGTGCACAAATTTGATAGAAATTGTAGATTTTGGTGACTGTACTTGTCCAATCCTCAGTTTTACATCTTCAAAGGCTTTGTCCGGGCTCATACAAACACATTTTTAGGTGTCATTTTTTTAAAGTGAATATTTTTTTGAGTACTTTCTAGATTTTCTATCATATTGTAGCCTTATTTGGGCAAAAATATCACTTTCAGGTTTATGTCCTTTTTTGGCCTTGTATGATCATTGTAATGCTTGGATTTTGGTTTGATTTCGAGCTATATTGATTTGAGCTTGATTTGGGCTCATTGAGGTGGTTGTAGACATCAATCTCAGAAGTCCACTTTGGTCCATTTTGGTAAGTGGCAATTGTACATGCACTACATATAAAGTTCCAAAATCATCTTTTTTTTCTTTTTCCTTTTTTCTTTTCGGGGGGGGGGGGGGGGGGGGTGTTCTTTGATTTATTGCATTTTGGGGAGGTGCAATGATTTTTTTTATCTCAGTTTTTCACTAGTAAGAAGTGCATCATGGATATAATTCATATTGATGTTATATTTTTTTAATGGGGATAATTATGCATCATGGGCAAAGGGCATCATCACATATTATAGATGGATAAAAACCTTGCCTAATATTTATAAAATTATTCCTAAGCTAAAGTCCAAGTTGAAAAAGTTATCTTGGAAGGAAAGGAATTTGAATATCATGGGATTGATTGCTTACAACATGGATACATCTTTATATATTGAAGTCAAATCCAAGATTGAGGATATTAGGTTCCTACGCAGATAATGGATCATTATTGGGAACACTTTGGAGATCCACATGTTCCTCCATTCCCAGAAGATCCACTTGCAAATTGTCTCATTCCACTTGATGATCCATATAACATTCTCTATGAGGAGCCTACCTTAAAGGAGATTGAACATCTTGCATTCCTTGAGAGCTATGATGATTATTGGCTCAATGTGAAAATTCTACTTCTCTATTTGAGATCACTCCTATTTCCCCTGATGATGCTTGCATTCCTACAACCATAGTTTCTAGTAATTCAGTGCAATAGGATATTCCTTGTCTTCCAGAAATAGTTTCATCATATGACTTCTTGACAAACATTGCAAGTTTTTTTTTATGGAGTCCTAGATTAGGGATTTGGGAGAAATCATGATGACATTCATCTTCTCTTTGATGAGGATGATCCTTCTTTAGTTGTTGTGAGGGAAAACTATGCACCTCATCTTCATTCTTCACTTGATCATTATTTTGAGTTTAACATGATTATGGATACTTTGATACACCATTTGGAGAATTCCTCTCTATCTTCTGAGAAGACATTTGAGTATTTGGAGATTGGCATTCATGAGTCTCAAACTTCACTTGAGATGTCACATTGCATGGTTGATCCTACTCATGTGTTAGAGATTCCTATTCAGTTTCTTGAGACATCAAAATTTTGAGGATTCTTCTTAGAGATTGGAGAGGATTCATTGATACACCTATAGAATTATTTCTTCTTAAGGGGAGTGATGCAGGAGTATCTTAGGATCTTGGAAAACTTGTATCAACAATAAAATATTTGTTTTCTTGTTTGATCAGCCTAATGTTTTGGTCAGTGGTCGATCTGTGTTTGTTTTTTTGAGTTGTGATCACTACAGTGTGTTCTTGGCATCATCTTGGAGCTTATCCTATGATCACAACTCAATTAGATTCACCACATCTGAGTTATGATAGATTCTCTATGAGACTATCCTATTCTTCATTTTCTAGTTGGTCATTATGGTTTTCTGATCATTTGTTGATCTATTGGTTGGTTATTTCGTGTAAGATCATTCCAATTATTTGTTATGTTGGAGGCTGACATATTTGTGTTGTCGCATCTCTTAATCCTTTCATTGGAGGTTGTTCCTAATGATTTGGGGAGTGACCTATTTTTTGTAACATATTTTCTCAATTATTGAGGAAATGTAATCTTTTATGGGCCAATCGATGATGTAAATTGTTATATAAGCTTTGGACTTGTTCCTAAGAAAACAAAGGAGGAGTTTGTGAGGATGTTTTCTTAGATTATTTGGCTTACCTGAGCTATATTTGTAAGGGTTTTGGATGTAATCAAGTATGTATGTTTGGCATGTAAGGTTTCATGTTGCAGATCTATTGTAAATAATTTACCGATGATAATAAAAGGCCGAGTATCTCATTTTATTATTATTTTTCTTGGTGCTTATGTTGTACTGTATAGGCTCAAAGGGTTGGAATGATCTCCTTGAGGTTTCTACATCTTTGAATGCATCATGTGGTATCAGAGTGAAAGGTTGAATGAGGTTGAGATTCTTGTGTTGTTAGATCTGATTTCCTAACTGGTGAAGCCCTTAAGTTGTTGATCGTGAGGTGGCAGAGTGAAGATTTGGCTTGCAATCATAGAGGACTTGCACAAGGTGGCTAGGAAATGTTTGCTACTGGTTGTTGAGAGTTGAAGGCATATCGAGGGTGTAAAAATCACCGGTTGGAGGATCATCTTGCAATACATCACCAGTGGAGAGGTTGTTGCACCCGAGGATTAGAAAATATTGCCTAGAAGGATGAACCCTAGAAGGTTAGAGAAAATGATTGAAGATTTCAGAGTTGAGATGAGGAATGAGATCATAAATGTGTTGATTGGATTGAGAAGGAATATTGAGATTAAAGAGGAATATGAGGAGGTTGTTAAAGATATTGAGGTTTTATATGTTGAGATCCATGTAGATGAAGCAATATTGTTGAGAGTGATGACAAAGTAAGATTCATAGGATGGATGTTTATACTTTCACTAGTTCATTATCATGAGGATTTGATAGACTAGATTGGAGAGTTAGAAGATTAATTTGAGCTTGAAGATGTTAGATATCCATAGAGGGTTAGGTTAGTACAAACTAAGTTGAAGGGTCATGCTTCCTTATGGTGGAAGGAATTATAGAGAGATAGATATGAGCATGGTGAGACAAAAATCACTAAATGGAAGGTGATGGTTGCTAGGTTAAAAGATAAATTCATTCTTGAGGATTATGAGTTAGAGTTGTTCAAGAAATTGTAGAACTTGAGGCAAAAAGAAATGAGCATGGAATAATATCCTGAGGAATTCTATAAGATGAATCTTAGATCTGGTCATAAAGAAGTATCTAAGGAGAATGTGGCTAGGTACATAAAAGTATGAGATTTAATATTCAAGATGAGTTGAGTATGTTGAGGCTTTCTACTATTGAGGTTTCTTATCAGTATGAATTGAGAGAAGAAGCTAAGTTGAAGATAAGAAGTAACCCTAGAGGGAGGGAGAAACAAGTTACCAACAATGGAAAGGAGAAGCAAACTATTGAAGTTGATTTTGATCAGAGGATACCTAGAAGAGGGAATGGTAGCAAGGAATTTAAAGGTACTTATTTTAAATGTGGTGGCATAGGACATAGGAATTTTCAATGTTATGAAGGATCTAGTAAGAACATGAGAAAACAAAATCTTGTGGCACATAAGGAAAAAACTACTGATGAATTTGTGGTTAATGAAGCAGAGCCTAAGATATGAGAGTCTCTTATGCTTAGGAGAGTCATGTTGAGTAAAAAGAAGATTAACCTATACAAAGGAGGAATTCTTTTAGGACTGTTTGAAACTCAGGAGGTAAACATTATAGGGTAGTTATGGATAGTGGTAGTAGTGACAACTTGGTATCAGAAGAGATGGTACACAATCTTGGATTGAAGAGGTTTAAACATCCTTATCCTTATGGGATAAGTTGGTTTTTAGATGAACACATGGTGGAGGGGAAAGATAAATATTTGGTTAACTTCAGAATTGGACCTTACAGAGATGAAGTTATGTGATGTGGTGTCTATGAGTGCTTATCATGTTCTATTGGGAAGATCTTGGAAATTTGTTTAAGGAGCTATTCATGATTGCAGAAGAAATTTGGCCTTAAAAGGGAAGGATGGATAAAAGTTTACTCTAGTTTCTTTAAAGGAAGCAAAAGGGAGAAGTGCAAGGAATTTAAGTATGGTAAAGAGGTATTGTTAAAAGAAGCAAACTAGAGAGGTTAGTATGAATTGAAAGAAGGATCTTGAAGGCATATACGATGAAGGAAAGTTGATGACTGATTGTATTAAAGGTAAAGTGAAGCATAATAGGACCTTGGTTTTTGAACCGATAAAGGTTTGTAACAGAGGTAGATCGGTTATGCAAAAGGGAAGAGGTAGTAACTTGAGCCTTGATTTTTCTAGAAGATATGAGAAAGAGAGTACAAAGGGGAGTAAGTTGATGGATTTGATAGGGGAGAGTGTAGAGGTGCAGAGGAAGAGAGTTTTAGATGAAGAGGATGTTTGGATAAAAAAGAAGCATGGGATTTATGTTCCACACCTTGTTAAATGTTCATAAGTTTCTCTTATGGACATTTTATTTTACCTAGGGTGTTTGATGCAAGAGCATCTTAGGATCTTGGCAATATTGCATCAACAAAAAAATGTTTGTTTTCTTATTTTCTTGTTTGACCAGCCTGATGTTTTGGTCAATGGTCGATCCGTGTTTGTTCTTTTGAGTTGTGATTGATATAGCGTGTTATTGGCATCATCTTGGAGCTTATTATATGATCACACCTCATTTGGATTCATCGTGCCTGAGTTATGACATATTATTTGTGGGACTATCTTATTCTTCATTTTCTGGTGTCATTATGGTTTTCTGATCATTTTCTAATCTACCAGTTGGTTTTTCTGTGCAAGATCATGCCAAAGATTTGTTATGTTGGAGGCTGAAATATTTGTGTTGTCACATATCTTAATCCTTTTATTGGAGATTATTCCTAAGGATTTGGGTCCTAACCTATTTGTTGTAACATCTTTTCTCAATTATTAGGGAAATGTAATATTTTCTGGGCTGACTGATGATGTAAATTGCTATATAATCTATGGACTTGTTCCTAAGCAGATAAGGGGGGAAGTTGTGGGGATGATCTCTTAGATTATTTATCTTAGCTTGGCTATATTTGTAAGGGTTTTGGATGTAATTAGACATGTATGCTTGACATGTAAGGCTGAAAGTTGTAGATCTATTGTAAATGATTTACCGATGATAATAAAAGGCTAAATCTCTCACTTTCTTTCTATTTGTCTTGTTCCTTCCATTGTGTTGTATAGGTTGTAAGGGTTGGACTGATCTCTTTGAGGTTTCTCCATCCCTGACTGCATTAGGGAGGAACATCATTTAGTTTTCTTGGTGAAATTTCTACATTGATCCAGGAGAATCTACCATGGGTGTACCTTGTACATTGGGGGGGGGGGGGGGGTGCTTTGTCTCTCTTCCTACTTATTTTGGGTAGGCATCTTTGTCTTTGGATTTTGATCCAATTCTATTACCATTATCTCTTTGCTTGTCACCTTCTATTAGATATATTCTTGATCGATTAGTGGCATCTTCATCAACCAAGGATATGGTGGCACATGATCACACTTCAGAGACTTCATACTTCATTTGGATCCACCTTCCTTCTTCCTATCCACAATGGGAAGCATTCTTAAATTTTTACTTGGTGTATCTTCTTCCTAAGAGAATAAATGTTGTTTGTATGCATTGGACTATGTTTTGCCTTCAAGCACTCACCATCCTTGGAGGAGATTATTCTTTATAGGGGGGATATCATGTCTCCTTGTTTCCTTCCTATGGGGGGATTCTTTATTGTATATGCATGATGTATGTCATAATTGGGGGGTCTTGATTACTCCATCCATCCATGCATCTTATTTTTTTCATCTCTCTTTTTGGGGGAGGGATTTTTCCATGAGGTTTTCCCTCTTTCTCCACTTTATGAGAGATTACATTTCTTTTTCATATTGTACATGGGTACCTAACATGGCCTAGTAGTTAAGATCCATCATGCATTGTCAGTTAGGGATGCAGAAGCATCCTAGGCTAGTTGGAAATATTGTATGTTGGTGTTTTGGAGTGTTTCTGTGTTACTTAGTTGCACCTTTGACTGAGGGGATTAGTCGCTGAATGAACTTGGTAACCTTTTGGTGCTTGGAAGAACTTGTGCTTCATGATGCTTGTGGTGCTTGGTCAATGTTCTTGCTCGGTGATGCTTAGCTTGCTCGGTTTTTTTAGTGGTGCTTGGTAATTTGGCTTACCGACTAGAGTTCTTGGGGATTTGGTTGGCCAACTTGATGTATTTAATGTTGGTAGCTTATGTTGCATACTCCTATGTGGACCTTGAGGCTGACATGGAGAATTAATTATTTGTAAGGCTATTTGAGAGCCGACTTGTATTGAATTTATTAATTGTTCATTTTAGGAGCTGACTTGGGCTTAGAGTTATTTCTTTCTTCCAACTGACTTATGGTTGAAGAAGTATATTTAAGGAAGGTTTGGGGTAGTTGTTTGGAAGCAGGGAGGGAATTGGTCAAGAAATAGTGTTTGGGATCCTGTGAGATCTTGCAAATCAGATTGTTTGTCTGAGATTTGTAATAGAAGAGCTAGTGGTTTGCATGCTTGGAGACAAGAAGATTGCTTGGTGGCTTGCAAGATCAAGTTTAGATTTGCCTTAGTGTTTCTACTAGTTTCTGATGTGTTGTAGAGCTGGAATAGCTAGAGGATTGTAGAATTACTATTGTAATTGTTTGTATTTTTCCATAACTCAGAAGGCCTTACAGTTGGGCATGTTGAATGAAATTCTATTTGAGCATTCTCTTGTTGTGTTTCCATTGTATTGTTGTTGGTAGTGTAGATTTGGACTATCCATCTTGGGATTTTTCAGATTGCACTATGTTAGGTGGTATCAGAGCTTGAAGTTCTTGAGTGTGTAAACAGGTCGTCGAGTTGAGGTAGTTTGCACCAGGACCTTGGGTTGGTGATTTGTTGCCTTGGGTTTTCAAAGATCTTGAAGATGCCTCTAAGAAGATTGGACCCTAGGGCAATTGCAGATCTCTATGATGTTGTAGAATCAAAGATTATAGAGAAGGTTAAAAATGATTTTAGATCTAAGATGGAATTGATGAAGAATGACATGATTATTGAGATCATGAGGGCTATTGTTGGTATGCTGAGGAATCTTAGTACTGAAGATGGCTATGAGGAAGCCATTGAAGACTTTAAGGCTTCTAGATCTTGTGGAGATGATAGAGCTGATCGGAGGGATAGATCTAGTGAAGATAAAACTTGTCGGTTACAGAGATTTAGAGCTTGGTTAAGTACTAGTTATTGAATGGAATTTTCTAATTTATCTGGTACTTTGAGACTCGAGGACTTGATTGATTGGATTGGTGAGTTAGAAGACTTCTTTGAGCTTGAAGAAATTGAAGATCCTCTTAGAGTAAGGTTGGTACAGACTAAGTTGAAAGGACATGTTGTTCTTTGGTTGAAAGAGTTGCAGACAGAAAGAGAAGATGAAGGTGAAATGAAGATCAATCAATGGAGATTGATGGTGGCTAAATTGAAAGCTAAGTTCATACTTGTCGACTATGAACTTGAGTTGTTTAAGAAATTGCAGAATTTGAAGCAGAAAGATTTGACTGTTGAAGACTATACCAAGGAGTTCTATAAGTTGACTATTCAGTCTAGACACAGAGAACTTGGTAAGGAAAAGGTAGTTTGGTATGTGAATGGCTTGAGATTCAATATTCAAGATGATCTTAGTATGTTGAAGATTGATTTAGTTGAGGATTCTTATCAGTATGCCTTGAAGGTAGAAGATAAGTTGAAGAGGAGACAACATGGTAATTCTCAAGGAAAGGAGAAGCTTGATCATTCGGTGAAGGATAAACTGACTATGGAAGATGAATTTAAACCCATTAAACTGAGAAAGAGGATAGGTAAGGTTCCATTTAAAGGTACTTGTTATAATTATGGTGAAGAAGGACACCGATCATTTGAATGTTCGCATAAGAATCTTGGTAATAGTAGGAATTTTGTGGTGAATGAGAACATACTGAATGAACCTGAGGTAGATTCATAAAACTTGCTGGTTCGAAGAACATTTCTCGGTACTAAGGTAGAACCTTGTTAGAGGAGTAAATTGTTCAGAAATTGGTGCAAGTCAAGAGGTAAACTCTGTGATATGATTGTAGATAGTGGTAGCTAAGGAGATGGCACTAGTAAATTTTACCCTATTTTTCGACGAGGATTAGTCAAATTTTTGATACCCATTGTTCGAACAGATGACCAAAATTGTGGTCAAAATTTTTCTTGTTGATTATACGACAGGAAAAACATTCATCAAAATTTTGACCTCCTTAGTGGTTGAATTACTGACTAAATTACCTGGAAGAATTGTAGATCAAACCTTTTATCTATGCGACCAATGTTCGTCAAAATTGAGACCAATCAGGGTCCATAATGTTGTCAGAAATGATGTCGAACACATAGAATTCTTGTCAAAACACAAAACACAGTTCATCTCTCTTGTGACAATATGTGGTCGGAATCGATGTCTAATAGATAGCATTCTCGTTGAAATAACTATTGTTAAAATGTCAAAAAAGTGACCAGTAATAATTTTTGGTTAAAAAAAATAATAATTGTTGTTCTTCTTTTGAATGCAATTGAGAGCTCTACCCAAAAAAATCTTCCATGCTTGTGAAAGGGAAGCATTTTGTTGATTGGGTTTGGTTGCTCAATATCAATTCCTAAGGAAGACATGGTCAAAGAAAGATGAAATGTAGCCAAATAAAGTGTTGAATAAAGAAGTGCAGGAGGGTATGACTATATCTATGGAGTGTTGGAATTGAGGGAAGAGGAAAAGAGACTGTAACTAGATTACAAATGACATGAGATTGCAGTTGTGTAGATTAAAAATGTTGTGAGTAAGCTTTGCTAGAAGTAGTGTGGCATAGTAGTTTTGGGAAAGACCATAGTAAACCGATTGTGTCAAGATTGGTTTTGAATTTTTGATTTTCTTAAATATGATAAACTTGGAAAGATTATTTTGCAACAGAATCTCTTAGTGTTATGGATTGCTAGAGGTCAAGGAGCTAAGAATCCAATCAGTGAAAAAATCATTTGAAATTCATGAAAGGGCACAAAATGAGATTATTGAAAAATTTGAAATTCTCACAAAGTCTTTATAGTTATTAGATTGCTTGTGGAAGGAAGCAAAGGTGCAAATACACTACTTAATTAGGACACAAGCCTTTTTGCATCACATTAATCACCACAAGGGAGTCACGCACTGCCACTAATTACTTCACACCTAAAGAGGATGCCATTGTGATCCTTGTGACAACACCTTCCCTCCCAGTATGATTATTGGCGTAGTTTCCCAGGAAGAGAATCACCCTATAAAAAGATTTCATTTTTGCATTTGACACCCACAACTACAAGATTGCTCCTAAAAGTCCTTATCTTTACCTAGTGGTCCCTTCTTTCCTTCAAAGAGTTTTTATTTCTTTCTCACATATTGCTTCTTAACCCTTAAACAAGGGTAAGGGTTTTTCTCATTATTCTTAAATGATTGGTAAGCATGACTTGGCTTGAAGATTTGGAATATGTCTTCAATTTCACCATAGGAAATAGGCCGATTATGTCATGTCCCCTTATGTTAAAATAGTTTAAGCATAGATGTCATTGTATTATTTCTTTCTAAAATAATAAAGAATCATACGAGAGATCTACATATAACAGTAATACAAATAAAAAGCAGTAGATTTAACTTGGAAATATAAATATATATCTATGTCTTACACTAATATAATCATTGTTGTAAGTAAAAAACAAGGGCAAAGCTACTTCAGACGATGACAAATTAAAAGAAACTGAGAATTCATAAAATCCAAAAACTACCAGATGACTAGTCAACAATTATACAGTTAGAATTGCTACAATACCACATGAGCTCCATTAACTTCATGAAACATACTGATAGAAGATTGGTTTCATAACAATACTGAGCTTTGTGGAGTATTCCAACACAAAAATAAAATCACACGCTTTCTGATGGGTGTTCATTGACAGATATCAACATATCATAAATTCTTAGATTTCAACCTAAAATTCTTAGCTTTTCCTTCAATTACGCTGAAATTCCTTCCCATTGAGGCCAAATTCAATAAATTCTATAGGATAGATTGTATTCATCTGCATAAAATAAATTTAAAAATGAGTTTATAGTTTGAAAACACATATTAGAGATCAGATTTATGAAAATTTTAGTCTATAATGATCAATATATTTCTTTCCCATTAGATCATGTAGATTCTTTCCCATTAGTTCATGTAGATTTTTTTGTCATTAACATTTCAACGATCCATTTTTTATGTAGATATTAAGAGAAGAGGATTGATAGACCATAGTATTTAAAAAATATTGGCGACAACAAATCTACATAATATATCAAATAACAAAAGATAGTCTACTTATCTAAATGGAGGAGAAGATAGATTTGGTTTTTGAATGGACCATCTTATACTATTGAGATTGCCTGCAAACCCTTAGAAAGGCAAACCACATAATAGACAAAGAGAATGGCTTTTAATTAGTGTTATTTTAAAGATGTAGATTACTTAACTTTGCTCCAATAAAATTAAATACTAATTTATGTGTAAAAGAAAGAGTAATGAAGATTACTTGATCATCTGATTATCTATTATATAAATTCTTGCAATAGTCACATTGTTGAGGGAAATTTCTTAAATTCAGATCATATAATATCTACTAACCTTAAAATTTTCAAATATCTCAAATGCCATTTGATAGACCTATAAGATTGCAACATCAAATGACCATCTAAAACCCCTTGGACTGTGTAAGTTCATTCTAAAGTTCATTCAACATGGCCAAAAGAAATTTCTAAAAGAAAAAATAGGAATAAGTTTATAATGGTTGAAATCACCCATGCTCAAATGGAAAGGTACTTTACAAGGGTTTGTGATGATGTTGAATGAAATTGACAGTTTGAGGTAGAAGTCCTTCAGATTATGAAGCAGATGATTGAATTGAATTTTCTATTTCAAGATGAAATTCTTTGAGTAAATTATTAAGAGGAAAACAAGGAGAAGCTTTTGATGAAGAAGCATACAATTTTGTGAAAGAAAGCAAGACTAATGTCCATATCTTGGTTTCTTTCATTTTCATAAAATTAAGAATTAAGAATACAGGAACTAAAGGAAATAAGAATAGAATATAGGAACTGATTTAACACTTCACCTACTCAAAAAATAAACCAATGAAATAATCCACATTAGGCTAAGACAAGTTGACGCATTCAATAAGAGAATACTTACACAAAATGAAGCCGAATCATGCCAGACAATGACAATGAGAAGTTGACTATTGGCCCTTCTAGTTTTTTATTTGATAGTTGCTTGACAATGACACATTCAAAATGCACTTATGAGAAAAGACCTAGAATGAATGAAATTGATTAAATAATGAAGGTATGTTAGTTTGAGCTTCATTTGGTTTCGAGAATACTTTAATATTCTCTACTTAACAAGGCCAACCACGTGAAGGTGGAAGCTCATCTGGCGTCACCCCCCTCCCCCTAACATCAATCTAAATTCCCCATTAACACATAACAATATTCATTAACATGACATATAATTCAATATTAATACACAACATTCATAGATAATTACTCAAAACAATGTTCATGGAGTTATTATGATAGTTTTACTGATATTTTTGTCACAATTTGATGTTCAGGATAGGGGAAAAGCACCTACAACAACAAAGGCAATAACTGTAGATACAGATGATGATATCCCATAAATCCCTAATATAATAAATATTGCTTACTTCAAATGACGTGGTCGCGCCATCAATTCATTTGTTCTCTTCAACATCTCCTTGGTTGGATTTGCATCTTCCAAAATAGTAATAATTATTATATTAGGGATTTGGGATATCCTCATCTATATCTATAGCTATTGCCTCTGTTGTTGCAGGTGCTTTCCCCCTATTTGATATTTATCTTCAGGTGTCGTTTTGTTGCTTGTTGCCAGTGGGTCATAGTTAGTGATTGGGAGAGCCCTATTTTGGCACCAGTCATGTAGTACAAGCACTAGAATTGAGTTTTTTGGCACGGGCTGGGAAATTTTTGTATATCAACATGTGATAGAGTTTGGGCACAAACTCTATCGCATGTTGATATACAAAAATTTCCTAGCTCATGTTGAAAAACTCAATTCTAGTGCTTGTACTGAGACCTTAAATTATTGAGTTTCTCTTTGTTTTGAGAATAGTTTAACATTCTCTGAGAAACATAATTGTAAGCATCATGGTCACATTTTTTTGGAGACAATGTAATTGAGTGGTATACCCAGATGATGGAGAGCAACTTCTGCACCTCCGGTTCCAAGTTGTTCTCCATCCCGCAGTGTCAACTTGGAATCGGAGGTGTAGAAGTTGCACTTCGTCTAGGTATACAACTCAATTATGTTGTCTCCAAAAAAATGTGACCATGATGCCTACAATTATGTTTGTCAGCTATTGTGAAATCCTCATCACCATTAGCTTCCATCCTAAGCCCTTCTTCCCTCTCCAGTTCTTCAAGCCTCTACAAGATATCTAGATCAATAAAGTCTGCAACATTGTGTCCATCCACGATCTTGGGAATATCATCTTCTTTCCACTCTTCATTTGCCAAAATATACTGCTTCTTCAAGCTTATAGAGTAGTCTCTAGTGGTTTAAAATCAATCTTATTACAAACTACAATAAGAGGCTTAGTAAGTCTAATTTAATTTGTCTGTGGACTAAGACCTCAAATTATTGAGCTTCTCTTTGTTTCAAGAATAGTTTAATTAACATTCTCTACTTAACAGGGCCAACCACGTGAAGGTGGAAGCTCATCTAGCCCCTCCTAGGAGCCTCTTATGACCCTTTACAACATTTTAAGACCTCTAAGATGTATTCTTAGAGGTCATAAATGGTCTTAAAGGGTCATAAGGGGTCCTGGGACACAACAACTGAGAAACATAATTGTAGGCATCATGGTCACATCTTTTTGGAGATAATGTAATTGAGTTGTATACCCAAACGATGGAGTGCAACTTCTGCACCTTCGATTCCAAATTGACATGGTGGGATTCAAAGACCATAGATAAGGAATAAATTTAAAGAGTGGAGGAGGGCCATAATGACAAAAATAATACAGGACAAACCTCAAGTTAAATGAGGCAACTGCAAACATTTTAATAAATTTTTATTATTAAATAATGAAATTTGCATATACTAGTGTTCTAAGCCCCCTCATTACATGATTTATTATTGTAATCCCCCTCTAACTTACACATCTAGAAAATGAAACTACAACCTATTGGGATTGAGACAAACCTTATAGAACAACAACAACTAGGAAGGGTCACTTTCTAACATATGTTGAATACATCTATTGGAGGACCTTGTATTCATGAGCTACAAATGTATTCAAAAGATGTTGGAAAGCGATCAGTCCTAGTTGTTTTTGTTCTCTAAGGTTTGTCTCAATCCCAATAGGTTGTAGTTTCATTTTCTAGATGCGTAAGTTAGAGGGGGCTTACAATAATAAATCATGTAATGAGGGGGATTAGAACACTAGTATATGTAAATTTCATTATTTAATAATAAAAATCTATTAAAATGTTTGCAGTTGCCTCATTTAACTTGAGGTTTGTCCTGTATTATTTTGGTCCTTATGGACCTCCTCCGCTCTCTAAATTTATTCCTTATCTATGGTCTTTGTATCCTGTAGTGTCAACTTGGAATCGAAGGTGCAAAAGTTGCACTCCATCGCTTGGATATACAACTCAATTACGTTGTCTCCAAAAAATTGTGACCGTGATGCCTACAATTATGTTTCTTAGCTATTGTGAAATCTGCATTTATGTTTCTCAACTATTGTGTTTATAAAGGGAGACTTCATACCACGCTACGCTCAAACTTCAGTGAAACTTCATACCACGTAGCATCCGTAGATTACGTTTAATGCATTATTTATGCTTGTATTGGTGGGAAAACTCTTGAAAACATGCAAAAGAGATTGCATTCAACCATGTTGTTTACATGACACATGTAGTTTACCTCCAGCATAAATCAACGTTGCGTACAAATCTACAGACACTGCATGGTACGAAGCCTTTCTCAAGCTTGAAAATGATAGTCAATCCATAGTCAAGGTCAAGGAACAAATGGAATAACCAAGAAAACACTATATGTTAAATCATGTGATTAATAGTAGATTGAGGCTCACCTAAGCCATAAACATGAAGAATTATTCTAAAAAAAGATGTAAACCATATATATGCGCACTTGAGGCAAAGAGAAGTTATGTCATATCAATATTAAACTATTAGTTACAATATGAAAATAGTAAACTAACTAATTCTTGAGTTCATCTCTGCATATGGTCGCAACAAAGATATGCGATTACAATACAGAGAAGGCATCATAAAAATATAATTTCAGAATTTGCCCTAGCCTGACACATTTTGCACTCAAATCCTTCATCGTGGATAAGTGGAGATGGGCAGATAGATGCATATGAGTTGTCATCGACCCAACTAAAGTATCTGTAGCCATTATTTCCCTGTGAGACCCAGTCTACATTAGTTCTTATATTATAATGAATAGTATTTACATTAGAAACTTTAAATATATACACATTAGCAACCTTTTTTCTATTTGGGCAACACCAAAATTGTCGTCCAGGGTTGTTTGGTGTCCATGAAGTCTTCAACACACACTGCCCACCACCACATTGACAGTTTGGCACATTGACAAGAGTCATCGAGCCTATATCAATAATGCACCGCACCATCGTTACTACATTTATTATTTTTATATGAAATACGCCGAGTACCATCAGAAATATTAACCATTTACAATAATGAAAAGTAAACCTAAATCAAATAGCTCATTTTTTTATCAGCATGTGTAGTCTTTGTGTATATGAAAAATGAAAGAAATATGAAGCTGAAATAAAATAGTGAACAAAATAGTATTCCACACAGAGTGATTGAAATATACCATCCAAAGAAGGTGACAAAATCCTGTCATGAAGCACAAACATAGGAAATAAAAAGGGACAAAAGACAAGAAATAAGAAAAATCATTACGACTATAGAAAAATCATTTATATTATAATAAAAAATAGAAACACTCTTTGTCAACAATTTACAAAATCATTAGGACTATAGAAAAATAATTAAGACTATACAAAATCAAATTTTAGAAATGGACGGTTCTGATGCTTTGCCATTACAATAATTGAGCATTCATCATTTGGTATTGTGTATTCCATTTAACTATGTCAACAATGTTCAAAATCCTGTCACCAAGCACAGACAAGAAATAAGAAAAATCATTAGGACTATAGAAAAATCAAGTTCTAGAAATGGATGGTTCTGATATTGATTTGCCATTACAAAAATTAAGCATTCATCATTTGGTACTTCTTGGTGTATTCCATTTAAGTTTTTCAGTTGTTGTGTTTATATGCATGTTCTTTATGTGTTTGTCTTCTCTCCCTCGCAAGGGATACATCGATAGGTAATTGATTTGAAAGCATAATGATTTGACAGTCTTTTTTTAGGATAGGTGAAATCATCCCGCCAACCTTAATTAGCAACATTTGTGATATATGTCAAGTACTTATAATCAGTATTCCCAACAAACAAAGACTTAGTAGTAAAAGCATGTCCTTTAGTTTACTAGTTTACTTATAATCAGTATGTCCTGACCTACTAGTTTACTTATAATCAGTATGCCCTTGATCATTTTTCCAGTTGTTCTGTCCATTACTAAGATCCAGTAATCTGAATTTGTGCCTCTACGAGCCTTTTCAATAAATATATTTTGTGTAGATTAAAACTTCACTTTCTTTTATGTTTTGATGGAATCCTTATACTGTTGGCAGCCTCTGGCTTGAATTGATGGATATCCACACTCTGATCTACGACTCCCAAATTGGCGCAGATAGATTGGACATTGGAAAAGGTTCTCGAATCTGTATATATACACATGTATTTATATACACACACATGTATATATACACACATACATGTGTGTGTATATACTCACATACACACACACATATATATATACACACATGTGTGTGTATATACATATACACACATGTGTATGTATATACACATATATACACACACATTTGTGTATATACACACACATATACACATGTGTGTATATGCACATATGTACACACACACACATGTATATATATACATCCTTATATATATACATAAATACACACATGTGTGTATATACATACACACACATTTGTGTATATATACACACTGTGTGTATATACACATATGTATATACACACATGTGTATATACACACATGTATATATACACACATGTATATATATACATCCTTATAGCAATATAATATACATCCTTATAGTCACGGATCCCACAAAATATTAAATTTGCTTTTAGAAAAATTGGAATTAGAAATTGGAATTTCCAATTCCACCTATTTGAGTGGAAGATGAAATGCCCATTTTGGGGGCAAAATTGGAATTTCAAAATTCCAATTCCAATTTTTTGGACAGACACGAACATGGAATTGAAGTTCACATAGTAAGATTTGAAATGTTTTGAGAGTCACCTAATGTGACTGTACCCACACAACAGCGGCATATACTGATACTGACTTGTACAGTTTTCTTTCTTTGTTTTGTTACTACAATAGGACTTTAAGAAGAATGGGGGTCATTCCATGAACATAGAGGCCTAATCTTCATGAAGTGACATTGTTTAACTTGTATTATAAATTCCTAACATTGCATATGCAGAATCGAGTAGGGTTAAAGGTGATCACAACATTGAACATTGAGAAAATACATTGAAAATGAATGCCAAAGTATAGTAGTGGCTAATCTGTCCAAACAAGGGGTGAGTTTTATGTTTGGAAATGTTCTAACATGTTGAGTAGATGGTGAATCAGTCACCAATTTGATGCAGAAGTGCGTGGAGATAGGACATTGAGAAAGCCCTAAAAACAAGGGTTTGGAGACACACAATTGGGGTTTTCTGTGTTGCAGTGGGACTATGTTTAATTTCTTGGAGATTTGGACATTTTGAATCATTATAAGAGACTTCTGAAGGTTTGAGGTCTTAGAAGTATAATAGTGTGATTCCCAAACCCCGAAGAGTTGAACCCATGGATAGTCAGTATATCAAGTGGAGTGTCATCAATATAGCTTTACGTCTTGAAATGATAAAATGAAAGTCACACCGACAAAATGAAAGTCACTTAGAGATGATTAATTTCATAAACATTTTTTATTATTCAAAAGAAAAAAATGTGTTTCCTTGTGGGACAGGTATAGGACTTCACTGATTCATTCATGTAAGTTGTGAAAACTATTCTCCCTTTAGGTCTCTAAAGCTAAAATAAGAATTCCACACTCATGAACAATTTAGACAGCCACTTGTGAGGCAAAAAAATGAAACTACAAAAGCTTGGTGAAGGTCTGTCCTAAAATTAGGACTATGACTTATATGGATTCAATGGTACTTTTCCCTCCTATGACTCAATTTTAACGAATTGGATACTAAATATGCATCTAGTTGCACTAAATATAATAATCCATTGAATACTAAATATGCATCTAGTTGCACTAACTATCATTTAATATCAACCATGGTAACCTTTTACCATACCCGAGCCAACTTCTAAAACCACATTTACTTGGATCCATATGCATAAGAATTTATGCCATATTTCATAAAGGTTAGACATGTTTCTCTTATTAGATGTATATATTAATTTAATTCTCGATGTATACTCTCTGGTAAATTGAAAAATCCCATTTCTTATCATTTTTCTTTCATGTTTTCCATTTTGGAAGAGAGGGCCCCTCATTTGTGTCCCTTTAAGTTTGAACCTATGTGGTTTAGGGACGATAACTTTTTTCCTTTACTGGGACACTGATGGCTATTAGATCCCTTCTTTTGGGGTCTAGAATGTTTTAGCTCCAGTAAAAAGGCTTGATTTCTTGAAGAAAAAAGTAAAATAATGGAATGTTCTGCATTTTAAAAATATCTTTTCTAAAAAAAATTGAATTTAGGAAGAACTGTCACAACTTAATATTGATATATTAGACAAGGGTATGGATTTTGGATCTTATGAATTGTATAAAATCTTAACCTCGTAGTTGGACGGAGTCCGTTCTTGAGAGGAGACATAGGAGTGCCAAAAATCAAGAGATATTTGGCTATTAGAAGGTGGTACAAATACTATATTTTTTAATGCCTCTACCAAGCTTAAAAGGAAAACAAAAAAAATTCCTTGGATATAAAACAACACATCCACTCAGTATATCAAGTGGAGTGTCATCAGTATAGCTTTACGTCTTGAAATGATAAAATGAAAGTCATGCCGACAAAATGAAAGTCACTCAAAGATGATTAATTTCATAAACATTTTTTATTATTCAAAAGAAAAAATTGTGTTTCCTTTTGGGATAGGTATAGGACTTCACTGATTCATTCATGTAAGTTGTGAAAACTATTCTCCCTTTAGGTCTCTAAAGCCAAAAAAATAATTCCACACTCATGAACAATTTAGACAGCCGCTTGTGAGGCAAAAAATTGAAACTACAAAATCTTGGTGAAGGTCTATCCTAAAATTAGGACCGTGACTTATATGGATTCAATGGTACTTTTCCCTCCTATGACTCAATTTTAACAAATTGGATTGTGACTATAATTCAACCTTAAGACAAGACAATCACTACCTTGAGACTTAATGGCCTATGTAGATTGTGATTGTAATTCATATGATAAATTTTAATCCAAAACTCCATGATTTGATCCAATCCAATGATCACAATTCAAAGCCTCAAATTATTTGTTTAAGCCTTTTGTTTTCTTATTTTTAGGAATAAAGATAAGAAGTTCTAATGTATGTCGATCAGAGCAGAAAAGAAGTTAAATTCAAGAAAGAGTTAATAGCCACTTCAATAGTTTTAGACATTGCCTAGAAATTAGTGTATATTATATGGTGTACATCTTTGAGAAGAAAGGGTAGAGCTCAGTCAAAGTCAACAATGGAAGCATTCATTCTTGGGCTATTTCAAAATATATTGTTTGTATTTATCAGTGGAAAGTGCATGACAACAAATAAATCAATTGCTAGACTCTTGCAGGAGGGAAGTTACTAATTTCAAACAAGGAGAATAGAGACTAGTCAAGAATGAAGTGACATTATGTAGAATATTGACATGCATTAAGTAGAAAGAGGTTAAAATATATATAGGCTTAAATTTGTAGTGTATAAACAACTCTTGAAAATGCCAAAGGTTGCACATTTGATTCAACATAAAATATATATAGGCTTGAATTTCACATTATAAACCATTTCTCCACTTTCAATCATAGTTGGATTATATCTGCTTATTTGTTTCTTAACTATTGTACCCAACCTAAGTGACCTTACAATGGCCTAACCAACCCCTTAGACCAGTCTGTTAAACTTTCAAGGCACGTTTGTCACTTTAGTACAGAGTGCTTCCTGGGCCTGCAAACCTAGCTTTCTGCATCTAACACCAAGTTTTACCACAGAATCCCCAAGTGTTATTGGGATTCTTTGACACTCTCCTTGAGGCAGTCATCCTCCAAAAAGATCAAAGCCTAGATCATTCTCTAGGCCTCCCAATTGCAAGAATCTTAGAGGCCTAATTATGGTGCCCACCAAGGCTCTACACTCTCAAGTGTTCAAAATATTTTCAGCCAATCAATACATTGTGTCCCTATAACTCCTCCTTGAGACTCTTCACAGTTGTTGTCTCATTAGTGAAGATGCACCCCTATACTCCCTAAGTAATTTCACTCACCTAGACTGTTACAGATTCTTCATAAGCCTTCAGACCCTTTCTAAATGTCAATTGACTCATATTGACATCCCTCTCATTTACCAAGTTTGTAACTCGGTCTTGAAACACCCTAATCTTTAGGACTGTCCCCTGTGGCAATGCAAGCCGCCGGTCAAACTTGGCACACTTTTGGGTTTTTGTTTCTAAATTTCCCAAAAGACCCCTCAAGATAGTCATTGTGTCTTAATCTACGTTCTCTTGGATAGAGTGTCCCTCGAGGTATAGATTTTGGACCCTATACAAACTCCCAAATCCACAGCATCTCCTTCGAAGATAAAAAGCCTGATGCTTGGTCTGATACAACAGGTGCATTCAAAAATTAGCACTCGACCAATCCCATGATGGTCTCATTAAGAGGTGAGTAATTCAAATTTAAATCCTTGAATTGAGACTCAAAATTGAAACCAAATAACAGTTACGGGTCTATGCTTGTCGTGATGCCAGTCACATTTTGGATGCCTAGCTATCTTCATATCAAACTCCTCCAATCCACATTCTCCATGGTAAGTTTACTAAAATCTTATGATACATTATACAATTTTCCCTCCTCACCAAATGCCAATGACTTTCATCGGATCGTAGGAAAGAAACAGATGTTTGAAATTCAAATTGCCAGCTAGGGCACACCCACGGGTTTTCCTATTTTGCAACCTGATTCTCTTTCCACACTTAAATCAAATCAACTCAAACCACTTGAAAATGAAAGATAGAAGTGTTTAGAAGCCTTCCACCTGATTAGATTCTTGACTTCTTTCAATACGGGTTTGCATGAATGTAAATACCAGTCATTTTTGATGGAAAATGCAATTTTTTTTAAATTAAATTTTGAAATCTTCATTACGTAATCTATATAATGGATAAGCAATCCACGGCTTTAGCTAGCTCCCTGGTAAAGCTTTGGCCTTCTCTACACCTCCAACAATATCCCAGCTAATTCCAATCCCAGCAAAACAATAAAATATGCAGTAGACGACATTTTGGGGAACAAATTGGCTTCAAACTTTTTAAAACTGGTAATAATAAATAGATGTGTTCAAATTCTCACAAGAGTCAGGAAAACAAAATCATGTTACCTTAGTGCCGAATCCTCCATCCAAAGTGAAGGTTACCTCAATGAGCTTCCAATACACAGTGTCGATGAGGTTTCACACGCTGCAACCTTGAAAAAATACACCGTGGTAATAATGAAATGAAATCAAAACCCTACTTCTATTTATTATATAAGTGGTAATAATGAAATGAAATCTTTTTTTTTTAAAGTTATGCCCGTGGTCATCGAAATTTTGACCTACATAGTATTGGTCGAACTTTCGATGAACATGGGCATGGATTAAAAAAAAATCAAAGTTTTCCTTCTATAATCCTACCAACCAAAACTTTTTTATTTCATGGTCAAAATTTTTGGTAGAAAAACTAGGTCAAATGTACTAGTGTGGTTTAGGAACTTGGTTTGAAGAGAGCGAGACATCCTTATCCTTATAGGATTGGTTGGTTGCAAGATGTTCATGCTTTGGAAGTGGGGGAGCAATGTCTTATTGATTTGTAGATTGGCTAGTATAAGGATCAAGTATTGTGTGATATTGTGGAGATGAGTAGTTGTCACATATTGCTTGGTAGACCTTGGCAGTATGATTCCAGGGCTGTGCATGATTGTGTCAATAATGTATTTACTATTGAGAAGAATGGTATGAAGTTTTTCCTAATGCCTTTGTTGGATACAACACTCGGTAGGAGGAACCTGAGCTTTGGGAGCCGAGTTGAGTTAGGGGATCCTGAAAGGATTGGAGATTAGTATGGAGAATAGGCCCATGGATTGTTGAGGAAAGACTTGAAAAGGCAGAGAAAGAAGAAGTGGAAGAGTATGCAAGGTGAAGAATTAGAGGATATGCATGTGAAGAACTAGTTTGGGGTTTATGTGTTGAATCCCAGAAGATGTTCTTCTAGCTATTGAGAACATCTTTTCGCACCTAGGGTGTCTGATGCAGGAGCATTCTAGGGTAGTTGGAAATCTTGTATTTTGGTGTGTTAGAGTGTTTATGTGTTACTCAGTTGCAGCTTTGACCAAGGGTCTCGGTCATTAAAGAGCTCAGTGAGCTTCTAGTGCTTGGCAAAACTTGTGCTCAACGATGCTTGTGGTGATTGGTCGACGTGCTTTCTCTGTGATGCTTAGCTTGCTCAGTTGTTTTTATTAGCGCTCGGTAGTTTGGCTTACCGACTGGAGTTCTTGGGGATTTGGTTGGATGACTTAATGTATTTAATGTTGGTAGCTTATGTTGCATTATCCTATGTGGATCTTGAGGCCGACATGGAGAATTAATTATTCGTAAGGCTATTTGAGAGCCGACTTGTATTGTATTTATTAATTGTTTGTTTTAGGAGTTAACTTGGGCTTAGAGTTATTTATTTCTTCTAGCCAACTTGTGGTTGAAGAAGTATATTTAAGGAAGTTTTGGGGTAGTTGTTTGGAAGCAGGGAGGGAATTGGTTAGGAAATAGTGTTTGGGATCCTGCGAGATCTTGCAAATCAGATTGTTTGTTTGATATTTGTAATAGAAGAGCTATTGGTTTGCATACTTGGAGACAAGGAGATTTCTTGGTGGCTTGCGAGCTCATGTTTAGATTTGCCTTAGTATTTCTAGCAGTTGCTGATGTGTCATAGAGCTGGACTAGCTAGAGGATTGCAAAATTACTATTGTAAGTATTTGTATTTGGTCATAACCCAGAAGGCCTTACAATCGGGGATGTTGAATGAAATTATATTTGAGAATTCTCTTGTTGTGTTTCCACTGTATTGTTGTTGCTAGTGTAGATTTGGACTATCCATTCTTGGATTTCTCATTTGCACTGCGTCAGCTAGCCTTGTGATCTTAAGTGCATTCCCCTAATTTGTACTTAAGGAGGGGTGTTGGTGTAATTAAATATTATTAATTATACTTTACTTAAGTTTACTTAGGATAATGCATTACTTAGTAGTTTGCATAGTAGACAGCTAGGAGTTTGCATTTCATTTTAGCACATGGTGTAGGAGAATTTCCACTTTATGTGTGAGATGCACCTTTAGTGCTCTTATCACATTATCATCCTCTAATTTTCATATGTGTTGCACATACTTTGTTGTACAATGGATGATGATCCAGCTTTGGTGGACATGTGATTACATCTAGTGTGATTGATAGGTTATCCCTGTAATGACCCTCACTAGTAGGATCACTAAAAACCTCCGAATCTGACTGTGGCCATTTGTCAAATAGGTGGCATGCACTCTACGGTTTTGCTTGCAATGATATGTTTTCAATGTGTATATTGTTTTGGCATCAACTTTGCATTTGAGATAACAATACCAATATTGAAAAGTAATACAATTAAACAACAATGCAAAGTTCTCAAACTAGAGTATCAAGAAACCTTCTAATTTTGATTACAATTCTCAGAATATATGACTGTGACATGTAATAATCAGATTACCATGCAATGAATTTTTTCCATGCTATGACAATGTAAACAGTGCCCTTGCTATGCATACCAATCCAATACAATGATATATGGTAATGACTGAAAATAATGGACTGATTATATCACTGTTGCAATTACTGAGATATGGCAACAATTGTATGAACAGTCACACATAACAGTGACTTACAATGCACACTAATATGGCAATATCAGATTACAAGAACAATGTTAAATGAGCCTAATCTCTACATTTAGCTATGACTGATCACAACAACAAAATGATACAAGAACAGTACCATTTCAGACTTATATATCAATGACTGTTACATGCATTTTTGGCATTCAATAATATCAACAAATAACTTATGAATTGCACCTGGAAACTGCTCCTTATACCCTGCTATGATTGCTGATGAAGACCCACACCAAGCAATCCTAACTCGCCCCCAAACTGCCCTTGAATCTCTGCTATGTGCTGCACACCACAGAGTCGTACCAGGCCGTACATGTACAGCTCCTGCATAAAATAATTGCAGGGTTTTTGACACTCCAAAAAGCTATGAAAAGGACCGCCAGGGGTTTACTAAGATCCTCCCAAGAGCATAAAAATATTCTCCAAGTAGATTAGGAGATATGAGCAAATTATTGGTTCCAAACCCTGATATGGCAATTCTGAAAATGTGCCAGTTTGTCTTCAATCCTTTGCCAAATTAATTCACCAATGAGTAGATGAAATTCAAGACTCCTATGCAATCAATATCAAACCCTTATTCAACCAATTACAAACCCTCAATATCAATTTTTCAAGTCTGCTTTTTCAGACTGCTTTTTCGGGTCTACTTTTTCGGACTGCTTTTTCGAATTTGCTTTTTCGGACTGCTTTTTCATTTTGCTTTTTCGGATTTCTTTTTCGGATCCACTTTTTCATTTTGCTTTTTCGGATTGCTTTTTTGGACCTTCTTTTTCTTCCTCTTGCAACCAAAACTCAAACCCTCAGGTAAATCTGAGGATTCCAAATAAGCTCAACATGAAATGGCTGAATACCACTTCCAATGTGCAACCCTTCAGAAGATATCTCACTTCCTCAGTTATGCAAATCCAAGGGAGTTTTCATTCCCAAAGATCTAATGAAAATTTGTAGACCAAATGACTACAAATTGCTCCAATATGGAAAAGTAGAAGAATCCTCAAATCAGCCTGTTCAAATGAATGCCCAAGCCCCCTATTTATTCACTTTTTGAGAAGTTACTAAGAACTTCTAGAAGCATCCATTATAAAATCCCATTATAATGCACTTTTATAATAATATAACTTTATAAAATAAAAAGTGCAACTCAACTTAAAATTATAACATATGGGGCCCGCATAACTCATAATAATAAAAATAAGCTCTAAATCACTTCTCCAAGAGCAAATACAACCACTGATCTACAAAATGACTCTCTCCACATCGCCACCAGTCTACAAGAGCCTGTGATAGACTGATTCAACATGCTAAACGATGTCAACCAGAATGGGGACATGACAATCCCTTGCATATCTCCTAGTTATCATGCATTGCCTATATATTTAGGCATATCTAAATTGTAAATCAATGTGCCTTTTATGTATGATTGATTATCATTGAATATAGTCAATTGAGGTTCATATCATTTTCCTATCTCTCTTGTGATATCTATTGAGCTTCTAGATTTTGGCATTTCATTCTTTTCCTTAGGCAAATTCTTACAATGTTCAACTAGTTCTTTGTATGTTATGCACCGTTTCATGCCCAACATGATGATCAATCAAACAATGATATTCAATCTCATAGAAAAGAAAGATCATAGGCATAGAGACTTAAAATAATGATTTTTTGAAATAGAAGGTGCAAATGTTAACATGAATAAAAATCATCATATAGCAGTCATGTTATTAATGATGGTAATAAGGAATACATATGCACTACAAGAATCTATACAATGATCTTTAAATTTGAACATGGTAGTTGATCACTATTGTGAATAGATAATTTCAAATGAGTTTAGAGTCATAGCTTCTAGATGAGATTTAGAAGAGCTTAAAGGAACAATCATTGAAATTTTTTAATTCTTTCTCTTGGAAATTATTTGATACAAAGGTTATAGTATATTTTATAAGTCTTCAACATGAGTGTTGGCAGTGAATCCATTATCATCAACATTGGAGTAAGTCAAGTAGAAAGATGCAAGATGATAAGAGACCTACTTGATGCATTATAGTGGGTACGGTGCTATACAATATATGTTCTTGTGATTACATGTCAAAATTGAGATCATTATAGGGTATATCTTTTTTATTTGTTGCATGTAGTCATTATACTCATCATTATTCTATTTCAAAAACATCTACACTTGTCTCATTGTTGTATTGTGGTGAATTCTTGGTGATTGGTTCTTGCATGAGTCTTTAATGATAGAGACTATTAATAAATATCATAGGAGTAAAAGACATCTCTTATTATTTTGGGTTTGGTGAAATGTTTGCATTGGAAATCAGGTTTGGTCATAAATAATGAGTTTGATAGTTTTGGAGGTGCTCATGATAATGTGTTGAGTTTGATATCATTCTTACAGACTTTTTTGACAATGTGTTGAATTTGATATCATTCTTACAAACATTTCTCTCTGTCAGGTGAGACAAGCATATTGGCATTGAGATCATTCTTAGTATTTGAAATGTTAAGCATATTGAGATAAGCCTAGTGTTTTGTTGATAATATATGGAATGATTTGAAGGTTAAACCTTGGGTTATGTTGCTTTGATCACACAATTTTTCATGGATGATGTCATAAGTTACAAGTTTATACATTGTTTTGAATATGTCTTCAATCTCAATGATTAAGGGTTGACATTTTAAACTGCTACAAGAAAGTTCTCTAATTGGAAATCAATAGATTTCTTGCTTGTTGTGCATTTAGAGTTGATATTGACAACCATTAGCCTAGGAATAAGCTATATCTATTTTGGTGTAATTAAATATTCTTAATTACACTTTACTTAAGCTTACTTAGGATAATGCATACATAGTAGTTTGCATAATAGACACCTAAGAGTCTGCATATTATTTAAACACATGATGTAGGAGGAATTCCACTTTAGGTGGTGAGAGTTGTTATCTCATTCCACTTTATGTGTGAGATCCACCTTTAGTGCTCACATAATCATCCTCACATTGTTGCACATACTTTATATTGGACAGTGGAGGATGATCCACCTTTGGTGGACATGTGATGCCACCTAGTGTGGGCGATACATTATCTAGTGCTTATCTCCTAGTTATCATGCATTTATTATATAAACAAGTAGATCTACATTATACTCAAGCATGTTATGTATTATTGATCATTATTGAACCCGTTAAATTAATTGATCATATCATTTTGTCTCTCTTTCGTATGTTATTCATTGGGCTTCTAAATTTTGGAATATTCTTTCATTGCCTTAAGAAAATTCTTACATGGTATCAGAGCTTGAGGAAAATTATTACATGGTATCAAATCCATATGAGCGTTCATTGCATAGCCTTGGGAGAGTTTTTACTTTGATTGTTATAGGGCTTTGATTCAGATCTGGGGTACCAACAACTTGTACGGGTGTCTAGAGAAATATTTGACCTCACTATTACGTCTGGGTGACCATTCTGACAAATTTTGATTATAAGTTTGCCTATATTGGGAAAAAGCCAAATTTGAGGAAATTTGTTTTGCAAATCGATCCATATGGCCCGATCGGCGTAGTTGGTAGGGTCTGTGGATTTTTTTTTTAAATGCCATTTTTTCATTTTCATAATTATATTATTTTTTGGCAAAATATTTGGTCTTTTTAGGCTTTTCTAGTGCCCTATCTTTGTCAGATATTTTGCAGGTAACAAATATTATTTTAGTCACAGATCTATACCATCACAATAGAAGGCAACATGGGGCAATTCGTATAGAGAATATTCCACAGACATTTCAAAAAATACAAACATAGATTAGGAACAATGACCACTTACCAAGGTTTTGACTATTTATTTTAAAGGTTGCAAGAATTTTTTTATAAATTGCAAAATACACCTCTACGGGGTAAATGTGGGAGAAACCCACATCACCCCGCCACCCTTGTTAGTGTCGGATCACCTGCCACTACTACCATCCTTGTGGCCCCCATTCATGATCCCATCTTAGTTCCTATACTCATAGTATGCCTCTTGCAACCACTTACTCATCTGGTCCATGTGGACACCCATCAAACAATGCAGCACCACACAGTCAAAATTTTTAGCCACCCAAAATATGCCACGTGTCTAGTTGACACGTCACCAAGCAGTCTGGTTTTTTTTCTCATATGTAGGTTTTTAATTAATTAAATTTGATAGCCATTTGGTCATCATATCTAACATTTTTTAATTTTTATTCGATGACCATCTAGCCATCAAGTTTAACATAGTGCTTGCATCATTATTTCATAATCTTAAATTTGACAGTTGTCCAGCCATAATTTCTAGGTACTTTTATCCTGCTGCGATGACTATTTGAACGTCAAATTTATAGTATTCATTTGATGATGTTAGCACTTTTTTGAAAATATTGACCCCCTCTCTATTGGCATTTTTTATTTTGGAGGCAAACTTTGAGACCCCATCACTTGGTCATTTTGAGGCCTTTTTTATGTAATTTTTTTTATTTGGGGTAAAATTTCATGCTCTTCACTACTATGCAGGTATTTTATCATTTTGATGGACATATTTTGTAGAATTTTCATTTTTTCATGGCTATTCCTATCTAATCTTGATTTATGCAACTTCAAAGGCTTCATTCAGGCTCATATGAACACATTTTTTGCTGCCATTATTTTTGAAAGTACATGATTTTTGGTCTACTTCTCCATATGTTATCAGATTGTAGCCATTGTAAGTGGACATATAACTTTCAACATTTTAGCTATTTTGACCTATTTTAGTACTTGTAATTATTTGGATCCTTGAGTGATCTTGTGCCTTATTTTCTATAGCCTTATTTTGGTAGTTGTAATCATTAAAATCAGAAGTCCACTTTGCCTTGCTTTTCAAGTGGGAATTGTACACACACTATATATAAAGTACCAAAATTATTATTATTATTATTATTATTTTTTTTTTTTTGGGGGGGGTTCTTTGATTGAGTGCATTTATTGGGGGTGTAATGATTTTTTGATCTCATTTTGTAAGTTGAGAAGTGCATCATGGATGCAATCTTGGATATTGTTATACATCCTGCTATATGAACTTTTACTGGGGGTAGTTATGCATCATGGGAAAAAGGAATCATCAAACATTGTAGATGGATCAATATCTTGTCCCATCTTTATGGACTCATCCTTAAGCCAAAGATGGAGTGGAATAAATGCATTTGGACAGATAAGAATTCCTGATGCAGGAGTATCTCGGGTCCTTGGCAGTCCTGGGTCACCAAAAACAATTTGGAGTTTGTCTGTGTTGCTTAGTTCCTTCTTTGACCAAGTTGGTCAGTTTCCTTTGGTTACCAAGTGTGGTCGGTTATCTCCTGGGCAGTCAGTTATTTCTCTGGTGCTTGACATTGCCTATCTACTGCTCAGTCATCCTTACTCACCGACGGGTTTAGTTTTAGTTTCTGTTATGGCTGACTTGTGCATTTATATTGGATCATGGAATTAATGTTGGAATCTATCATTGGGAAGCATGTGGTCCTAGATCTGACCATTTCTTCCATTGATTATGGATCTGAAGGCCAACTTAGTTCGGTAGCTTCTTGTATAAATTTAGTTGTTGGTTTTGAGTTTTGGAGACAGTGGAAGTTTGTTAGAAGTTGGTAGAAGATAGAAGTAGAGATTTTGAATAGATCCTCACATGTTGGAGGACTCCTAAGGATCATTGTAATATCTGGCCCTAACGGGGAAGGCATTACAACTCAACATGTATGATTCAATTGATGAAAATATTTAAAAGTTCCTACGTTCTCCCTCTCACTGTTGTGTTTGTTGGCTTCCGCATGCTTTGAGTAGGCTTGGATCATCAGGGTGCGCCATCTATTAGACCCTCATGACCCCTATCTTGCATCATTACCATATCAAGATATTAATTTGTAGCAACTTTAATTCATTTCTCTTATGTACAATCTACCCCAAGATCAGACGTATTGAGTGCCCACACATAATTTGGACCATTATTTGGGAGATGTATGGAGATCCACATGTTCCTCCATTCCCAACTGATCCTATTGTGGACTTTCTCATTCCACTTTACGATGAAGATAATATTCCTCTTGATGATGCTACTTTAAGGAAGATGTCTAGGTGGATTTATGATCCATAACCTCTACCTAAAGCTCCTACTTCTCCAGTTGAGACCACTTCTACTATTTCTCTTGATAATGTTTGTATTCCTATAGTCATGGATTCTTGTGATTAAGTGCAATAGGATATTCATTGTCTTTGAGACACAATTCCACGAGATGACTTCTTGACTGAAATTGCAGGTTTGTTTGTGGAGTCATACCTTTTAGATTTGTGAGACATTATTGTTGACATTCATATTCTCTTTGATGAAGATGATACTTCTTTAGTTGTTGCGAGGGAATATTTTGACCCTCTTTTTCATTCTCCACTTGATCATTCTTTCGAGGTTGACATGATTATGGATCCTTTGATATAATATTTGGAGGTCTCTTTATCTTCATAGAAGACATTTTTGTCTTTGGAGATTGATATTCATGAGTCTCTTCCTTCACTTGATATCTCACAATACTTAGTTTAGGTTGATCATGATTATGTGTTGGAGAATCCTACTTAGTTTCTTGAGACTATTGGAATTGCAATTGAAGCAATTGTTGTATTTTCATTGATGTCAAACCTTAACTGGTAAGATTGTTGCTATTTAAGAAAGTACTATATCTATTTGAATGTTGAGAAGAGTGCGGGCAAGGTTGATAACAATAGCACCTAGGGGAAAGGTTGAGTTATCTTGTTACTTCAATGAGTACTTGATTATGTGGCACAACGATGAGATAATGTATTGCTTATCTAAGTAAGAAGAAAGACTAAACTAGTAGGCTTAACTGAGAAAAAGTGAAGAAATCTAGTTTAAGCCGAGTGATGTTAGTGTCGACTGAGCTATTATATGTCGAGTAAATTCAGTGTTGACCGAACATCAGTTAATTACCGAGGAAGACAGTATTAACTGAGGAAACAATTTTAGTGGTGACCAAGCTACCCAGTGAAGACCAAGAAGATGAACACTGTATTGACCGAGCGTCAGCAATTTACAATTGAGGAAGAATTCAGATTCCTAGCCGACATAGTTGAATTCTTAGATTATGTAAACTATGTTGACTTTATTTATTGATTGTATGGAAGCATTTAATGCACTGGAAAACATTTTATTATAAATCTTAAAGAGATTTGAGATGTTCCTAGAAGGAGAAATGAAGAACATAAAGTTGGAAGGATTTGATGAATCTGATCTAACCCTAAGATCTATAGAGGAGATTAAGAGGCAAAAGTTGATTGACCTAATTGAGGAAAGTATTAAGGAAACCTAAGAGAGAGATTGAGATAAGCAGATGATGTTGGGGTTGACGTTATTGATTGTCTAGGTAGAAAAGGATGAAGGAGAAGAGTTGTGATTGCTTGAAGGGATTTCCAAGCATCAGTGATGGAGATGGAAATGAATCATAGTCAGTAAGCCAACATATGTGTACATAATTAGATTTGATATTTGAAAAGTCAGTTGTATGTTTACAGATCAATATTACTGTTACTTTCTAACCATTGTATTAGTCAAAATCCTTTTAACTGAGGTTGGCCTAATAGTCATTTGTATAAATCCTTTGAACAAGGTTGCATTCTAATGGAGTGTATGTAAGTCCTATAACAAGGCACACTTTTAACAGAGTGGTTGAAATCCTTTAACCGGGTCACACCTGACAGTGTGTTTGTAACCTTTTACAAGGTTGTCTTTTCACAGAGCTCACTTTAGAAGAATGAAAATATCAGTAACATGTTACAAAGTGGTTTTTCCCTAATTGGGTTTCCATTATAAATCTTGGTGTTAATACTTGTGTGAATGTTTTGGTTTGAACATTTATGTGTTTTACAAGTTAAGTACAGTTGGATAGTGGACTACAATGTTATATATTTCTGTTATATATTTAGTAATGATCGAGTAGCTATTGGTTGTTAGATCTGATTTGTTGAAGAGTTTTGAAAGATTATTTATACATCTGGACCTAAGAACAATTGATTCACCCCCCCTCTCTGTTGTTCTAAATCATATTAACAAGTGGTATCAAAGCTTTGTTGGTGCTTACAAAGAACAAGTTTAAAGGTACTTGAAGCAAATGATCAGGATGTATAAGGAGGTACTGAAGCTAAATAAGGAGAACTTCCCTGCATGGCAAAGTTTAATGAAGCTGCATCTAGCCGGTATTGGTGATTCTGCAAAGTATTATGTTGAGCATGACTATGTTACACCTGTTGCTGTTAGCTTGTGGTGACTAATCAGGAAAGTACTGTACACTTTTCCTCCCAACCTCAAAATTTTTTTTTTGAGGCCGACTACTTTTCGGTTATTTGGGCTGACTACTTATAACTCATTCTAACCCTAAAGCAGGAAAATATTGTATAATATGGCTTAGGGTTAGGGATTTTTATAATGTATGATTTTAGTACTTGTGGCATAATTGGGCTGTAAGGGATTACAGATTGTAATCAGGGTGTAATCACTGGATAATAATAATATTGGACTCGCTGTTGGTGGATGTAGCCTAGGGATTGGGTGAACCACGTTAAATCTGTGTCTTGTGTTCTTTTCTGTGTGGTTTATTATTTTCTGATATTAGTTATATTTGCACATAATTGTTATTTCTGCCTTGTTAATCCTAACAGTTGCACCTCTGACCATAGAGGAGATGAGAGCTAAACAAGAGCATAATCAAGAAATGTTTGAGATTGGATCTGCCCTAAGCTATCCTAAATTTGAGAAAATTAAAGACTCCACAAATGCAAAGAAAATGTGGGACACTCTTGCAACCATCTATGGCGGTGAAATAAATGTACTAAGGACAAAAGATGAAAGCCTAAGAGGTAAATTTGATGAAATGAAAATGCAAGAAGGTGAAAATATTGCACAATATTGTAGCAGAATAAAATAATTTGTAAATTCTATTAGAGGAGCCAATGGAACTATTGATGATGAGACTGTCATAGGAAAAGTATTGAGAACCTTGCGTCCTATTTATGCTATCAAAATTTCATAAATTCAAGAATCTAGATGTAACCCTAGCAATGCACTTACTTTGGAAAGTCTTGTTGGTAAGCTTACTGCTTTTGAGCTTTCTAACTATGATAACTTCACTATTGCTAATGTTGAATATGCTTTTAAGTCACAAATGGTTCTAAGTAAGTCAAAGAAGGAAAAGGAAAGATGCATCAGTGAGAGTGAAAGTGAAAGTGACACATCTAATGAAGAACTTGAAGATCTTGAAGCACTTATGGCCAGAAGATTGAAAAGGGGAAAAGGAAAGTATAAAGGTAAACTCCCTATTATATGTTTCTCATGTAATAAAGTTGGTCATATAGCTGGAAGATGTCCTAACAGAGATGACAAGGAGGAAGAAAGAGATAGCAAGCATAAAGACAAAATAGAAGATAGAAGTTACCAAAGGTACAAGGACTACAAAGGAAAAAGGTAAGAAATCCTACTATATTGCTGAAGAAGAGACTGACACTGATAGTGATGATTTTGAAATTGAGGTAGTCTATGTTGCTATGAAAGATGATTCTGATGATGATGAGAAGACTGCATTGATATCCTATGTGAACAAGAATGATAAGTGGATTATTGACAATGGTTGTTCACACCACATGATTGGTGACAAAAGTAAGTTTGATACCTTAGATCATTATAAAGGTAGAAGTGTTAAATTTGGCAATGATGCACCATGTCCTGTTAGAGGTAAAGGATTGATTAAGCTGACTGATAAGATCACTTGTGAAAATGCTTATTGGGTTGAAGGTATTAACTATAATCTGCTGAGTGTTGCACAACTTAATAACACTGGTTACTGAGTGAAATTTCATCACATGAAGGCCAACATATTTGATGCCATTGGTGAATTAATTGGAAGTGGAGAACAAAAAGGAGGTAATTTGTTCTATCTAGACCTATCTGAAGAGACATGTATGATTGCACAACTTGATGATATATGGTTATGGCATAAGTGGCTATGTCATGTTAACTTTTATAATCTGGTAGAAATTAGTAAAAAGAAGAAAGTGAGAGGACTGCCAAGATTGAAGAAACCTGAGAATGTAATGTGCAAACAATGTCAGTTGGGTAAGATGACAAAGTCTAGTTTCAAGAGTAAGACTTTTACTTCTGAGAATGCTTTAGATTTGGTTCATACTAACCTTTGTGGACCTATGGGTGTACAAAGCTATTGTGGTGCTAGATATTTTATTCTGATTGTTGATGATTACACTAGAATGATGACTGTAGTGTTCTTAAAAGAAAAATTTGATGCTTTTCAAAATTTTAAATGGTATTTGGCTAAGGTTGAAAAAGAGATAGGTAGGAACCTAAAGTGTTTGAGATCTGACCGAGGTGGAGAATTTATATCTAATGAGGTCAATCCATTTTGCAATGATAGAGGAATCAAAAGACAAATGTCTGGACCTAGAACACCTCCACGGAATGGTATAGTAGAGAGAAGGAATAGATCTATCATGGATTGTGCAATAACACTGATGGCTGAGAAGAATGTTGCACAAAAGTACTAGAGAGAAGCTATAAGTATAATTGTTTATACCCTTAACTGAGTACAAATAAAAAAAGGTACAAATCTCACACCTTATGAGTTATGGCATGGGTATGCACCTAATGTAAAGTACTTTAAATTTTTTGGAAGCAAATGCTATATACTAAAAGACAACAAAAATGAAAAATTTGATGCTAAAAGTGATGAGGGCATATTCCTAGGATACTCCACAAAAAGTAAAGCTTACAAGTGTTTGAACTCTAACACTAACAAAATTGTGGAAAGTGTAAATGTCAAAGTTGATGAGTATGTAGAGAAAAATGAATAGGAGAGAAAGAGAGAACCAGAAGATTACAGATCTTTTGTATATATAAAAGAAGGTGAGGCAAGTGACATACTTGCACCTAATGAAGAGCCTCAAGTAAGCAATGCCGAGCATTAGGGAAACAATGCTGAGCGACAAGAAGAACATGCCAAGCAACCGGAGGATGCTGCCGAGTATCAGGAAGAGATTGCCAAGCATTCAGAAGTTGAATATGACAATCTTGTTGGTGAACCTAAAGAGCTAGAGGAAAGGAGAGAAGAACCTGTTTTGGCACAATATGTAAGGAGACATCACAAGCTTGAACAAATCATTGGAGACAAAGATACTAGAGTTCTGACCAGAAGAAAGTTAAGAGACCTTACATGTTTATTGTATGACTTCAAGCCTAAGACATCAAAAGAGGCATTAGAAAATGAAGACTAGATCCAAGCAATGAATGAGGAGATAGACTAGATTGAGAAGAATGATACTTGGACTCTGGTGCCAAGACCAGAAAACAAAAATGTCATTGGAACAAAATGGGTGTTCAAAAATAAGTTGAATGAACATGGACAAATCACAAGGAACAAAGCAAGGCTGGTATGCAAAGGCTACACACAAGAAGAAGGAATAGATAATGGGGAGATATTTTCCCCTGTGGCAAGATTGGAAGGAGTAAGAACTTTACTTGCATTTGCTGCCTACAAAGATTTTCAGGTATACCAAATGGATGTCAAGTTTGCATTTTTAAATGGTATATTAGAAGAAGAAGTGTACATTGAAAAACCAAAAGGATTTGTTGATCCAAACAAGAGACACATGGTTTGCAAACTAAACAAAGCACTGTATGGATTGAAGCAAGCCCCCAGAGCATGGTATGAGAGGTTGGACAACTACTTGATACATATTTGATTCTCAAGGACAAATGACACAAGCAATCTGTACATGAAAGATGAAGAAGGTAAATGAATCTTGTTGGATAAGATTTTTGTAGCTGATATTATATTTGGTGGACAAGATGCCTTGTGTAAGAAATTTTCAAATGAAATACAAAATGAATTTGAAATTAGTATGTTTGGGGAGATCAAATTCTTTGTTGGTTTACAAGTATATCAGATGGAGAAAGGTAGTTTCATCACCCAGTCTAAATATGTTCATGAGATAATGAAAACCTTTGGGATGGAAGATTCAAGGCAAGTAAGTACTCCTATGGCTACTGGACAAAATTTGTCTAAGAATGATGATGATGCTGAAGTAAACTAGACTTTGTATAGATCCATGATTGGAAAAATGCAGTATGTTATTCACAGTCGACTAGATATTGTACTAGCTATTGGGATTGTGGCAAGATTATTTGCCAATCCTAAGGAAACTCACATGATGAATTTCAAAAGGATAATGAGATATTTGAAAGGGACTGTAGATTATGGATTGTATTACAAGAAGCATGAAATATTTGAACTGAAAGTGTATACTGATAGTGATTGGGCAGGAAATGTGGATGACAAAAAAAGTACTAGTGGTGGAGATTTTTTTCTTGGACAATGATTAGTTTCTTGGACAAGCAAGAAATAGAATTGTGTTTCCCAATCTACAGCTGAAGCTAAGTATGTGGCTGAAGCAGTGAATTGTTCAAACTTGGTTTGGATAAAGCAATTGTTGGTAGGCATGAAAGAAGAGATCACTGAACCAGTTGTCATCTATTGTGACAACATAAGTGCTATCAACATTTCTAAGAATCCAGTGATGCACACAAATACCAAACACATCGCCATCAAGTATCATTACTTGAGGGAATTGGTACAAAATAAAGAAGTCAGAATGGAATATGTGAATACAAAGGAACAACTAGTAGACATATTCACTAAAGCTTTACCTAAATAAGCTCATGAATATTTGAGAGGACAATTAGGGGTCCTTCCCCTAACTGAGTCTGCCTATCCAAGCTAGGAGCACTACATCAACTGTGTTGCAAAGAGTATCTGACAAATTGATGTAGAGAAAGGTCACACTTTAGGAGTAGCCTAGAGTTGTGAAAAGTACAACAAAGCTGATAATTAGTCATAAGCAAAGATTGTTACAAACTAGGGTTGCTGTTGCACCAAAAGATCAACTTGTTAATGCCTAATATAACCACTAGACTTATAGAAGACACATGAGGCTGTTAAACCATGTCACGAATCCTGAGGGAAGCATTGACCATTTTGCCAACAATCTCCCCCTCAATGTTACCCGAGGGGATTCGAACCTATGACCAAGCTCTAATACCACTTGTTACAAGCTAGGGTTGCTATTGCACCAAAAGATCAACCTGTTAATGCCCGATACAACCACTAGACTTATAGAAGACATAGGAGGGTGTTAAACCATGTCACAAATCCCAAGGGGAGCACTGACCATTTTACCAACAAAGATGACAAAGGGAGAAACATTGTTACTGAACTGACAAGATGACATCTACATCTAAAGGATGTATGTTTTTAGTTGCTTCTTTGGCATTATTGTCAAAGAGGGAGATGAATAAGATGAAAACACATGGTAAAACTTCATGGAAGATCATGAAAGAGGGAGAAATTCAGAGGAAAGAATGTTACTGTGTGGACGGTCATATAAGCAAGGCTAATTGATTCTGAATCAGAATGAAGCTAAGGATATTATAAATATTTATGATGGATAGATAAGTTTTGGATTGGTTGGCGATTCATGTGTTATTCATATGGTGTTTCCATCAATGCCAAAGAGGGAGATTGTTGGAAACTAAAATTGAAGGAATTGTTGTATTGTCATTGATGTCAAAACTTAATTGGTAAGACTATTGCTATTTAAGAAAGTACTATATCTATTTGATTGTTGAGAAGGGTGAGGGAAAGGTTGATAACAATAGCACCTAAGGAAAGGTTGAGTTATCTTGATACTTCATTGAGTACTTGATTATGTGGCACAATGATAAGATAATGTATTGCTTATCTAAGTAAGAAGGAAGACTAAACAAGTAGGCTTAACCGAGCAAAAGTGAATAAATCTAGTTTAAGCTGAGTGATGTTAGTGTCGACTGAGCTAGTATATGCTGAGTAAATTTAGTGTTGACCAAACATTAGTTAATTACCGAGGAAGATAGTATTAGCCGAGGAAACAATTTTAGTGGTGACTGGGCTACCCAGTGAAGACTGAGGAGATGAACACTATATTGACTAAGCGTCAACAATTTACATTTGAGGAAGAATTTAGATTCCTATCCGACATAGTTGAATTCTTGGATTATGTAAATCGTGTTGACTTTATTTATTGATTGTATGGAAGCATTTAATGCATTAAAAAATGTTTTATTGTAAATTCATAAAGAGATTTGAGATGTTTCTAGAAGGAGAGATGAAGAACATAAAGTTGGAAGGATTTGATGAATCTGACCTAACCCTAAGATCTACAGAGGAGATTAAGTGGAAAAAGTTGGATTGACCTAATTGAGGAAGTATTAAGGAAACCTAAGCATGAGGTTGATATAAGCAGATGATGCAGAGGGATGCTGGAGTTGTTGTTGTTGATGTTATTGACTATTTAAGCAGAAAAGGCTGAAGGAGAAGTGATGTGATTTATTGAAGGGATTTCTGAGAAGATCAGTGATGGAGATGGAAATGGATCACAGTCAATAAGCCAACATATGTGTACAAAATTGGAATTGATATTTGCAAAGTGATTTGTATGTTTACAGATCAATATTACTATTACTTTCAAACGATTGTATCAGTCAAAATCCTTTTAACCGAGGTTGACCTAACAATCATTTGTATAAATCCTTTGAACAAGGTTGCATTTTAATGGAATGTATGTAAGTCCTATAACAAGGCACACTTTTAATAGAGTGGTTGAAATCCTTTAACCGGGTCACACTTGATAGTGTATTTGTAACCTTTGATAGGGTTGGCTTTTCACAGAGCTCACTTCAGAAGAGTGAAAATATCAGTAACATGTTACAAAGTGGTTTTTCCCAAATTGGGTTTCCACTATAAATCCTGGTGTTAATGCTTGTGTGAATGTTTTGGTTTGAACATTTCTATGTTTTGCAAGTTAAATACTATTGGATAGTGGACTTCACTGTTATATGTTTCTGTTATGTATTTAGTAATGATCGAGTAGCTGTTGGTTGTTAGATCTGATTTGTTGAAGAGTTTTGAAAGTTTATTTATACATTTGGACCTGAGAAAAACTGATTCACCCCCCCCTCTGTTGTTCTAAATCATATTAACACATGGGAGATAGGAGTTTGAATTTTTATACAATGTCATGGAAACTAGCTGATATTATTGATGCAAGACATTCGACATCATTTTCAAGGCATCCTGGCATGTTCGTAGAGGAACACGTTTCTAGTTCTTTAGTTTCCACTTGTACTGAGTGTAAGGGGATTTGGAGGATTTTTTGATGTTCACCCACTAGAAACTTGTATGATCCCATTTATATCATTATGTGAAGCCATTTCCTAGTAGGAGTCAATAATAAGAAAGTATAAATAGCAAGAGAAGGGAAAAAGTATGACAAAAACTGACATTACAATAGTAGTCTCAAAACCCAAATAATTATTAAATTAACAACACATATTTCTTCTACTTAAATATTTGCTCTTTAAAGATGGAATGGTATATATAAGCTAGTGAAACAAAATATAATGAAAGCATTTATTTAAAAAAAAATCTAAGATATTATATATGTAATATAAAAATTTATCTTTAAAAAGTGTATTTAATTATTTTTAATCATATGTTATTCAATATTTTTCTATTTAATTATTTACAATATTTTGATATCATGTTATCAAAATTTACATGACAAAGTCTTTTATGCCATAACCAAGCATCCTCACTTCTTGCAAACAAACACATAATTCAATTTTAAGTCAGATAAAATAGGTTACCTTTAGATTGTTCACTGGTTCCAATCAAATCTCCAGCAACATCATAGATCTTCACTTTTTTGTTTTAAAATTCTAGTTGGTGACCAGAGTTATATTCAGTTGTGAAACACTCGACAAGTTGTACTTTATTCCTTGAAACCAATAAGCATTATCACATGTAATATTTTCATTCAAAATAATGGATCCCTTTCCTTTTACAAAACTTGGAGCATCATTGCCAAATCTAACAAATCTTCCATCATATTCTTCTAAGTTCTCAAACTTATCAACATTCTCAGTCATATGATGTGAACAACCACTGTCAATAATCCATGGGAGCATTATACTAGCTTGAGAGATAAGGGCTTTTTCCTCTTCATACCTTTATTCTTCTGAATAATCCTTCATATCAACATAAACCACTTTCTCACTTTGTTTTGTGTCATCAGATTCATTATCGGTTATTCCTTCCTCAACTAGGTAGAAATATTTATTTCCTTTGTCCTTGTAATCTCTGAACTTTCGGTATCGATTCTCCTTCTTGTCCTTCTTATCATTCCAATCATTGTCAAGACATCTAGATGAAATATGAACAATCTTTTTGTAGTTAAAACATTTAAGAGGCAGTTTACCTTTATACTTTCCATTCCCTCTTGGTAGTCTCTATGCCAATAGGGATTCTAAATCTTCTTGTTCTTTTTCCTCGGTTAGTATACTATCATATTCACTTCCTCCTGAACTGTAGTGATTATCTCTTTCTCTTCTTGAACTTCCAATGGTTAGAGATGACTTAAAAGTTGTTTCTATCCTTGGTAAACTATTATCAAAATTACTAAGCTCAAATATAGTCATCTTACCAATCAAAGCATCAAGAGTAAGAACATTACCATGTATAGATCCTAGTTCCTAAATAGAAGATTCGAATACCATATTTAGGTAAGAGAGTTCTTATAACTTTTCTTACCACATCTTCTCCATTCATTGTTCCACCAGCACTTTTGATAGCACTAATCACTTCCTTAATTCTGAAATTGTATTGTGCAATGTTTTCATCTTCTTTCATTCTCATCTCATCAAATTTTCCTCTGAGACTATCAACCTTAGCTCTTTGTACAAGCATATCACCTCCATAAATAAGTGCAAGTTTATCCTATATATATTTCACTTTATCACAATCCTTTATATCATTAAACTTCATCAATTACAGAAGAAGAAATCTCAATCATTACCAAGTTGTGTTCCTTCTTTTCTCTTAGCTGATCAAGTGTCATAGGTCCATGAGGCACTAAAGTGTAGTCATTTTCCAAATAGTAGATTGTGAAATCTCCAATTCCTGATAGGTGTAGCTTCATCCTTCTTTCTTATGTAGGGAAATTCTCCTTGTTCAACTTTGATACTTCTCTCCTATACATCTTCAGATCTTTAGCTTAAGTCTTTTAAACTTTTTACCTCTAAGCACCAATAGATTTGATACCAATTGTTGGATAACTAAGAGGTGGGGGGGGAATCAGTTATTGAATCAATTATCTTAGGTCCCTTAATAATTTTTAGCATTAAAATCTCCTTGGTAGATAATCTTAATAATCAAATTTAATATTCAATCGATCATAGAAGTATCCATTAGAACATCAGTAAATAACATACAAAACAATCAATCACACATTAAAACTAGAATTTAACATGAAAATTGAATTTGGGTAAAAACCAATGCGAAAATTTTCACCCACAAAATAATTTACTCTTTTGAAGTGAGCTCGATTAAAAGCTAATCTTGTTAAAGATTACAAATACATTTTCTAGATGTGACCTTGTTAGGGGATTTTCATGAAAGATTGACTAGATATGTCACTCTATAATGAGTGACCTTATTAGAGGACTTTAGAACATTCATTAGAATGCCACCTTACAAAGGATTTAGAAATAGGATAATTAAAACCACTCGATTAAGTTATTTTATGCTACAATGATTAGAAAGTAACAGTGAAATGATCTGATAAAATACACAACTACATTTGCCTATTCAGATCTCCTTTCTTCTCATTTGACTTCTTCAAACTCTTCATTTATGGCTAATCAACACACAAACTTCATCTCATCACTTTCCTTCACTTCATTCACACTTTCCTTCAACTCTGTTATGCTTGGTGTACCTTTCTTTTCTAGATCGGATTTATGTTCTGCATATCACCACTTCATCATCAACAATGACAACAATATCAACAATATGATCATTGTGACCATCCTTTATATAGATATTTTTTTCTGCTTAATCCTGTCACTGCTTAATCTCATCCATTCGATCAAATCTGTAGCTCGGTAAAACATTTTAAGGTTCATGCCAGTTGTAACTTCACCTTGTAACTTGAACTTTTCTTGGATCTTAAACCAACCATTAAATTTTCACCATTTATCTTTACCTAACGATTTTGATCCATTGATTTTATTAACTGACTTTGTTTCTTCCTTAGAATCTTCTAGATCAATCTAGGTCCTCACATGATGTCATCTTTTACTTGATTCCTTGATTAACTGACCAACTTCATCTACTCGATTAAGTCTTTCTACTCGGTTAACATTCACTTGGTTAACTGCGATCGACCAATATCTTCACTTACCGACCACCAGTTCTAGCTCGGTAGAATATACTGTTTCCTTGACTTTTAACTTTACAACTTCAATTCTTTATTATCGACAAACATAACTAACTTGTGCATCATTCTAACACTTTAGTAAATCATGTAAAACAATCAAATCAATATTACCTTGTCATAGACCGATTAAAAAATTTAAGCTCACATACTTAACATTACTTCTTTATTTCATCTTTTGTCTTTACCAACCATTTCATCACATATTTTAGATAGATATGGAAACTAGAAATCACTAATTCAATAGGCTTGACATCAATGATAACATAACAACTGATCCAAGTTTTCTACATACCTTTCATTGCTCAGTTGATGTCGTTCATTCTTAGCATCACAATTGGGGTAACAATCTCATCAATCACAGTTGGGGTAACATAGAATTGGGAGAAATTATGAATTTAAATTTAGAATATAGTAGAAAGATGCAAATCAATTAAATAATAGATATTATTTAATCAAGTAAGAGGAATATTAGTGAAATTATCGTACATGATAAATAAATCAATTTTAGGTGTGTACAATTTGCCCCTCTTTGAGATGATGCATTTTCAAGTATTATTTCAAAGAAAAATTAATATGAATTATTCCCTAGTATGTCCTTGCAAAAAATTAGTAGTAACTAGGTAACATGTTTCCCCCTCAAATAATTGAGTGAAAAATATAATGAAGGGCTCAATTTTTTTTAAAAATGATTAGGATCACAATGCAGCTTGCACTTCATAAAATGAAGATCATGGGAAAAAGTTATGGGGTTGAGAAGGTGAAAAGCATCATGACCAATATAATTGATAAGTGTGCACGTCTATTGAGGAGGGATTTAGGGGGTATAAATAGGTCCTAGGAGGTCATTTCTAGGGTCATTTTCACTCTAGATCTTTGGAGAATTTGGTGGAGAAGGAGTCTCTAAGAAAGTTTATGGAGCATTGGAGGACTATGAGGATGATGTGCATATCAGTAAGTGGGCCAGGACATACCAACATATAGAGGGTGCTATAACATTAGTACATATGTTCTATTTAGTGAATTTACTATCTCATTTTCATGCTTTTCTAGGTCTAGGTCGGCTAGACTCTTAAACGAGCTGCATCCGTTGGGCACTTTCATTGCATATGTTGTCTAATTTGTTGCAAGTGTGGCCAATTGGACACAAGAGTTTAGCATATGAATTTATTAATTGAATTTAATTTGAATATGATGTGATGGACTTCTACTTTGGAATGACACACTTGAATTAGGGCTCATATGCACTAGCCATAGGGATTGACACACTTGTTTGATTGACTAAAAATAATTTCCAAGAAAATGGGATACATTAATTGAGTCACATTTGATTGTGTAATTTAATGCATTTGATTTGGTTTGATAGTATGTAATTTTTTTAATGTATGTTAACATGTGTGACATATGAGACAACATGGATGAATTTTTGGCTTTATTTTTTACTTGCATTTGGATTGACTAGGTGATTGCATTTGCATATGTAGATTACAGACTCAATTTTGACTACTTGGGAGAATCATCCTGATATGCTCTCTTATCTAGACATATACTAGATGTCAAGGAATGAGAGCATCTAGAGAGAATAGGATTGCTTCGTATCTCCTTTATGCATAATATTAGGGAAAATAGGGGCTTGGTTACTACACTATGTGAGAGATGGAAATCAGAGACTTCTTCCTTCCACTTACTAATGAGAGAGTGTTATGTGACGCTAGAGGATGCATACCAGATTCTACAGATTCATATTTGAGGGGAGAGGTTTTTGTACTCATTCTGGATATGGAGAGAAACACTATGTGACTTATTTTATTGTAGTGTGGTAGACCTAGGGATTAGTCACTATGAGATTAGATGGTGTGACATGATTGGATATGATGAGTAATTTGGATTGATATGTAGGGTTTTGTAAAGGGTTGTAGTTCTTGATAGGAGAGGGCATGGATTTCTTGTTGGGTGGGGAGAGATGGTGATTGAGATGTGGCTTATAAGAATTGTATATTCTTGGGGGGTATGCGTATTTGCTATGGTTTATCATTAGATTCATGAAATCATCTATCATGGAGTACAACTATTGGGTTACAGTGTCACATTGCTGCAAGTTTGGTCTTTTGAGAACATATCCATGTTCCATCTTATTTTTGGTAGACCAGTTATTCAACTAGGGCAGCCTTATGTATATTATTATGAGGTAGTGGCACATTGATAAGTGAGCCATACTAGATATTGGCATCATTTTCTAGATACATTGAGAGACTTCACCTGGAGGCCATACATTGGTTTCCATGTGTGGGTAAGGGAGGCATAGTAACTTGAGCTGTGTAGGAAGGAGTGATACTTGATTAGGTGGATGATGCAGTCCCAGAGGATCATAGAGACACAACTCTTGGACAAGATACTGAGATAGTTTGGAGAGATATAGGGAGTACCTATTGGTTCTGCTCAATTTTATCATTGTGGTAGGGATGTCAAAGGATGGGGACTAGTAATCCCTATATCTATAATGGTGGAACATTTTACTACTCTAACACATCTTAGATTGGATTGGATATTAAAAATGGTGGATGTAGGGACTACTACAGAGTATGATGCATAGTGGGTTATCCAAATAAGTATTCCTTACATTGATCTAGGTGTACCAGCCCCTATAGATATGGACCAATGGATTAGATATCCCTGGAGATGACATGAAAGACATGTGAAGAGAGGTGGACGGGGAGGCTAAGGATGGAGAGATAGAGGAGGGTATGGAGGATGAGGTGGGAGATATGGAGGGAGAGACAAATGATAGGGCGGATGGGGAGATGGAGATGATGATGGTGATTATGTTGATGGAGATGATAGGGGTGAGGGAGTTAACTATTTTTTTCTTCAATCTCAAAAAGGTAGAGTACAGATAGCTTGTGCCAACTAAGATGAAAGGTTCATTTTAAGCTTGGCTAAGTATTCTTCACTAAAAGAAAATTGTTGATAAAGAAACATCATTTCATGCTCATGAAAATGCATTGCATTAGAAAACTATATGATAATTTGCATTAGAAGCTCTTTATTCATGGAAGTAAAGTATGAATCCCACACAAGTTGTGGGAGTAACTAGAAAGATACACTTTAAAAAAAAAATGTATAAAATAATGAAGTATAAACAAAGAAGTGAGACCTATCATTACCTAGAATGAAAAATTCAGATTGAAGGAAGTGTCTTTAGTCTTCATCCTTGGCTCCAGTTACCCAGGCATCCAGAGAATATGCAAGGAGAGAGAGTAATAGTGGTGTTAGAGCTCGAGGTCAGAGTTCTTTATTCACATATCATTAGTGTATACACATTCTACTCGTAGGATGCATCTTTTCAACTATGAATCTACGAGGAAAGGAAGAAAGAAAAATATGAATAATCATTGTTTTATCTAATAAAGTTTATTTCATGTGTAGGAACAAGTACATATTTATTATATAAATATTTATAATATTTAAAGGTAGTATATTTATATTATATAATTTTATTTTGTAATAATATAGTTTTAAAAAACTACAACTAATGAAATATTACACAAATATTATACTTATTAATTAAAATTATCTATACATTATATTTATTATTTATATAATATAATTATTTATTAATCATTGTTAAATTTCCTTACATATACATTATAAAAAAATGTAAACAAAACTTATGTGTAAATTTATTTATTTAACTTATTTTAAATAAACAAAATTAATATGACAAACACTAAACAAAAAGTTTACATATAATATATTTAAATTATTTTATCTAAAGTATAAAATATCACAAGTAATAACTTTTTAGTAAACGAGAACATCGAATGGGAGTGAGTGATAAGATGAGCGCGAGGGTTTCAGGCTATGGAGGATAAAATTATGGCTCCTCCAATGATTATTACGAGGACAAGGATGACGATCTTGTGCTTTTCCCAGTCTGACCGTATTGGGAGGCACCGTTTCCTAGTGTTTAGGAGGCATTTTTCGCTTCTTTGGTGGGTTAGATCTCTTTTGTTTTATGTTATGTGGAGGTCTTTGGATATTCTTCTCTTCTAGATTCTACTGTGGTTTGGAATTTTTTTTAGTGGCCTAAGGTTATTCTTCATCTTGGACAGCTCTCTTCTCATTCTGAGAGTAGTCATTTAGCTTTTATGCTTTGCAGGCTCAACTTCGGGTGTAATGTTGGGTGTAGATTCAGTTCGTGAGCCTCAATTGCTTCTTCTTTTGTTATTTTCATTGGTGTGGTTGTTGGGGTTGTGAGGGATGTTTTTGGTCTGGTTATGGGTGGGGGGGTTTGCGGTTGTAGTTGCTATCCTATTTTCCCCTTCCATCTCTTCTTGTTGTTTCCACCTTTTTGGGTTTTCCTTTTGGAATGGTTTGGTGTTAGGGTTTCCCATTTTCCTAACATTTTTCATTTCTTCTTGGGGTGTGACCTTCTCCTTAGTGGAAAATATGAGGTTTTGGATTCCTTCTGAAAAGCTTGAGTGTTATTTTGGGTCAAATCTAGCAATCGTAACTACTTTTTTTTCTTTTTTAGTAGCTCCTTTTTTGTCTTCCCTATTGGAGTTTTGTCTTTTTTTGTGTGTTTTTTTTTCTATTCTTTCTCCTCTGGTGTGGGGCTGGTGTTTGTTTTATTTGGCCCTACTCTTTTCTTCATTTCTCTATTGTCTACTATGTTTGGTGGTGCATCCATGGGTTGGGGCTTCTTTCAGATGCATTATGAGTGGCTTCCTGTGTCTTTTGGAGAGCTAAAGGCCTATGTTGTGTCTATTTTTGCAGTTGTTGCCGCTAGGTTGGCTCTCTCCAAAGCCCGCATTTTGTTTATCCTTGATTTGATCCATTTCCCTATATTTTTTTAATTCTTTCTACTGTTGGTTTGGTTTTTCTATGTCAGTTTTATTCTTGTCTTTGGGGTTCCATTGGGTGCTAGTTTTCAAGGGCCTATATTCTCCTTTGTTGGTTTTTGGTTGGGGTATTTTGTTCTTCTTAGGCTTGGGATGGCTTTGGTTAGAGTCCAGTTTCACTTTCTCTTCTTGGTGTTGTGGGCTCTTTTGTCTGCTTTGTGGTTCTAGTCCTCTGAGGCTCATTTAGAGGCATGTGTTTCCCCTATTGAGGTGGGGTTTCTGAGATTGGCTACTTTGGGGGTGTGCTTCATCTCTTCACTTCCTTTCTATTCAACACTCCTATTGAGGTGGAGGCAACTTATAGAAAGGAGGAGTTTAGCTCATTGATAGAGAGGATGTGGTGTTTATGAGGTTCTTCCCTACTATTAGCTTCTTGGAAATGGGACTAAATTAGATTTTGGTACTCTAGATGGTTTTATCACTCTTGGTTGCCCCTATGTAGGTGGGATCTTCTTCTTTTGATGTGGAGAGGAGTATGGTAGTTGAGAAGGTGAACCTTGGTTGGTTTGCTATTATTGTAGTAGTTTGGGGAGCCATTCAAAACTCTATTTTGGTTTTGGGATCCATCACAAAATCCAAAGTGATTATGGGAGCTATGTTTAAACCTACATAGTTTGGGGAGCTCTTCAAAACCCCAAAGTTATAGTTGTTTTTTGGATGATCTATCTTCAAAGGTAGTATGTTTTGATGGTTTTGGGAGCCATGATAAAACCCTATATTAAGGTTTGGGGAGCCTTCAAAATCCTAAAGGTTTCTTTGACTGTGATGGTTTGGGGAACCTTTCAATATTCCCTAGCTTCAACAGGGTCATTAATGATCAATATTTTAAAGCAATTTATGGTTATGGTTTTTGAGCCATGTTAAAACCCAAGGTTAAGTTTTGGGGAGTCCTTCAAAATCCCAAGGATCTATTTGAGTGGAACACTAGTTCTTTGATGCAGGTTATGGGAGCCTGGAAAACCCGTGTTTTACTTTTATGGTTTAAGGAACCTTGAAAACCCTATTTTATGAAGCTTAGGCTTTATGTGTTATGTTCATTTGGGCAGCTTTCTCGTTGTATGATCTATGCTTCTTAGTTGCTAACCATTTGCTAGTTGTTGGTTGCTATTTTGTAATGCTTATTTTTTGTAGCTGGTTGCTCTTATGGGGTTCCAGATCCTCCTCAAAATCTTCTAGTAAAGGGTTTTGGGTCCCTTTAAAACATGATTTTACCCTAATAAAAAACTTCTTAGTAAACAAGAGTATGAATACAAGTTCTAAAACTAAAGGCATTTATAAAGTTTCCAAAATGGATTGTGTTGGCTTATGCATAATCAAACATGTGAAAAACCACGTAGGCAAAATAAATGCCAAGACAACAAACTAATATTACATGTTTAATAGAGATGATGACCAATTTATTTTTTTCTTTATCTTTCTCATGATCAATATTTGATGTTTGGGATTGCTTGAATCATCTTGCATTCCTCTTAGATGATACTAATTTCTATCATTAAAATTAGTCAATTTTTTTATTGAACGAAACACCTTTGATGTAATAAAAATAAATATATATTTTAATATTGAAAAATTATTTTAATAAATACTAGATTATATTAATATTTTAGACTGTATCCTTTAATGTGATTGCAAAATCTTAGAAGAAACATTATAAAATTTTGTGATCAATCATTTAATACACATAAGACACTCAACCTTGAGAGGAATGAAGAAATGATAAAAAACTTTCTTAAATCTAGGAAACATATAATCTAAAAGGAAAGAAAGACACATTTTGAAGTTTTCATTTGTAGTGGTGTTCTTAAACAAAAGTATCTTTTGAATTTGACAATAGAAATAGAAACTCTTTTTCAAAACATATGAAAAACTTTCACCATATAATGATCTCTCACGATAATAATAGATAAGAGAATTTTTTTAAATCAATTTTAAAATCTCACACAACACAAACATCATAACAATTAAAACTAATGCTACCTTTAATAATTATTTAAAATTGATATGATGATCATCATTCAATTTATACTTTTCATTCATAGTTATAAAAAAATATTTTAAAATTTTTATGTACACACTTAAAGTGCAAAGTTTATTTTACAACAATTTTATTAAAAAAAAAAAACAAAAAAAAAACTACCATTCATTTCAAAGGTCCCATACTAGAGTGATTAAAAAGTCAAAGGAAGCGGATCACACTTCTCAATGCTTCTTTCGTTTTCACTTTACCAAGTCATATGCCGTCAACTCTGTTACTCTTCTTTGTACGTTTAACTGATCAACAATTCTTTGCAATACAATTAAAGCTTTCCCTTCTTCTCCAACTTTCACAATGGCCTTAAACCCCATATTTATTGTTGTGCATGCTAGGCTACATTCACTATCATTCTGGGCAAGTAAAACTGTAATTAGCCAATCACTTTCATGTGGGATGAGATAGTAGCCTCCAGATTCATATGCTATAAGACTAATAGAGTTTGACTTTGATACAAGCAAAGCATATATAGTAATTGCACTCAATGAGCTTTTCATCTCCAGCGTATACTCTCCTCTCTCAATCTCAGAGACTGCTTGGGCGTCGATCACCTCATAAAATAAACTTGCATTCAATTTCGACGATGCTTTATCCATTTCCTTTTGTATCAAAATCATCCTCTTTAACGAGAGAATCTGAAACATTTAAAATATTAGTGTAAAAAGAGAGTATAATAAATAATTGATAAAAATATTAAAGAGAAAACACACAAGTTTTTAAACATGACTTAGAAAAAGTAACATTCATTCTCCCTCTCTGCAACAAAGGCAAAAATTATTATCCACAATAAACTTGCTTTGAACTATTGCGTCGAGAAAAAATAGTATTACCCTCACTCCATGAATATAATTCAGTGCCCATGCATATCTATAGTCAGGCACGTCAATTAGTAGACTTTTCAATCCTGGCAACTCTTCCATCCCTTCTACCCTTTGCAGCTGAGGACATTCAGTAATTGTGATTTGCTCCAGACGACGTAGACGTGCAAGGTTCAAATACGATTTCAAAACTGCACATTTCTCTACTCTGATATGTTGGAGCCCTGTTAGAGAAGACAACCCTGATATTGTTTCCAATTTCCCACATTCATACACCTCAAGAAAATTGAGTGTCTCTAGCTGCTTTAACTCTATTTCTTTTAGATTTTCCATGATTACGATTCTCAGTGTTTGAAGTCTGGGACACATCTCTCCACTAATTACCAACTTGGAGATATTTTGAAGGCTCCAAAGCTCTATGGTTTCAAGGCTATCCATGCGACTACTTGTAGAAGAACCCAAATTAGTTGAATCTCTACCTTTGCTCAGATCCAAATTCCCTCTGAAGAAGCCACCCTTCTCAAACTCCAGACGCAATGATCTAAGATTGCTAAGTTGTTTAAGTGATTGGACAAATGATGTCGTATTTGTCTTCTCTAAGGATGCATGCATGTATAATTCTACCAAATGACTCAACATGTGTATTGAATCTGGAAGCTTTTGCGAAGGGCGACAATTTATAAGCGACAGCTTTCTCAACTCGAAACTGGCCTGTCATTTACAATTGCACTAAAAAATGAATTGGTTCTAAGTACATAACAATCTTTGGAAAGCAAGTATTCTGAAAGGAGACTTAATTTGTAGCAAAGATTATCGAAATACCTGGGCATCGATATGAAACTGTCGCTGAAAACTGCTCCACAATTCTTCTACGCTCCAAAGCTTTAAATAGTGCAATTTCCGTAGAGGAATCCATGAAGGAAAGCATAATTTGTTGACATCGTTGAAAATTTCAAGCCACAGAAGGTCAGTCTCAGCTATAAAATAAGTAATGCGTCTTCCTAGGGACAAATCATCGAAAGAATGGAAACACCTGCCCATTGTTTCTTCCAAGATTTGCTTAAAACCTTTTGCTTCCTACATATAACGACCAGGGTTAAGTGATTGGCTAGAAAAAATTATAAAAAACATAAGTTGAAATGGTTTTTCAAAAGCTTTCTATAACTTTAATTGCAAAATAAAGTAAACAAGAAGCACACCATAGATCTCAGGAGTTCTGGCCGCCACAGTCGAGGAGGGCCTAGCTCATCTGCCATTTGTCTACCTAGGTCGCAGACATGATCATGCATTTCAAAAGTATTCTTATCTCTTTCAATTAGGCACTTATGTTGAAGGGTTTGAAGTGCATGTTCAGCACTCCAACCGGATGCCTTCCAGATTGTTATTGCCTTAAAATCATTTATACTTTTCTTATTAAAAAGACAAGCTATATCTATAAATATTTGTTTCTCCTCTCTGTCAAGACCATCAAAGCTAATTTTGAGTCTTTTCATTATATCCTCAGGTTGAATTTTCTTCACTTTATCCAGTTCTAGATTCCAATAATTCTCGTCCCTCTGGTAAACATGCGCACCCAAAACTATGAGTGAGAGGGGCAGACCTCCACAGAACTCCACGAAACTTTCAACCAATTTCTGATAAGCAGTGGGCGGATCACGTCCGCGGAAAGCATGGCTACAGAAGAGATCCCTTGCATCATATCGATCCATTACCTTCATCTTATAGCAGATATCTACACCCCTTAACACACTCTGGTCACGGGTTGTAATAATTACCAGACTACCATAGGCCCGCATGTCTTCAGGTAATAGGGCATCTAACTGGTCTTGATGATCAATATCATCTAGGACTATTAGGAAATGCAAATGCTTTGCCCTTCCCAGATGATCCTTCAGCTTTCCAATTCCATGGTGCACACTCCTAATCTCTTCATCTCTGCTGAAAAGATCTTTCAAGAGCTGTCTTTGCAAGCTGCGCACTTCACCTCTGGCATGTGATTCTCTCACGTCGGAGAGAAAACAAGATGCATGGTAGGCTGAACGCTTCTTGTTAAATAATTCCTTTAGCCAGGTAGTCTTGCCAGAGCCGCCAAGTCCGAAGATCCCCACCATTCCGCTGTCTTTGAACAACACCTTTCAAATCTTCGACGAGCTCATCAAGTCCAACTGGATATTTGGCAACATGCAAGGGTATACTCTTTTCCACCACTCGCACAACGCGAGACACAATCTTTTCACACAAATCGCTGAAATCCAAAACCGACAATCTCTTAGAAAGTCCATTCTACTAAGGCAAAAACGAATGTCATGTACAAGATAAAAACATGATGAATCGCACTCAATACAAATTAGCACATGGTAGTAATCTTACTCTGGATGTTGGGTAAGTTCGTATCAGATATTTCTGCAGCAGATGCAAGCGCCGTTTTCCATCCATCCAACTTGTCAAGATGCCTGCGTTTCCTTTCATAATCAGCAAATGCCGCAGCATACTGAGACTTGTCGTTCTCGATGTAACGAAGCTCGAATGGCCGGACATCGTAGAATACAGGAATAAACAGAGCATCAGTTTGCTCTAACATAAGAACCAGCTCGTTTAAACACCAGGAAGACTGTGCATATCCTTTGGAAAAAATGGCAATTTGTACACGGATGAGCATATGGCATATGAATGGCAGACTGAATAGAATCTCCGCCTTCTATCTCTTCACGGTCTAGAAATGCCTTGCATTCTCTTGCCTGAAGAAGGTCATATAATTGTTTGGCAAGAGTTTCTTTGACATCAGGGCCTCGATGACTGATAAATACGTCATATAGCTTACGAGAAACAATCGATCTTGCGTGAGCAGACGAGGAGGAGGAAGCATGAATGAATGCAGAACTAGAATTGCTAATGAATGAAACTCTCGAAGGCAGAGCGGGCTGGATTTGATAAATTCTTGAAGACGATGAAGAAAAAAGGAATAGACATATCGCTGATATGGAGTGGTGTCGGCCACTATGGAAATTTGAACCGTAAAGATAGCAGGTTTTTCCACGGCAGGGGGCATGCAGCCAAGAAAAATAGACATCATACCAACTTCCACGGGACACGGTTTTCACACATCGTCATGATCATGGAAATTTGAATCTTCTGGACACATCGTCTTTTTGGACTTTTCCTTGTACATTTTGGAATATATCAATTTTCCAGTTTTTTTTGTCAAAAGTTTGCTCCATTGCTTTCACTTTGAAAAGGAAATAATTGCCCAAAGTTGCTCAAATGTCGTGTCAGATATGTTGTTGGGACCTTCCAAAATATTTAATGTATTATTAAATTACTCGCTGGCATGATTGCTTCAGCTTGGAAGAATTCAATGCCATTGACTAAACTATTGTGGAGCCACCTGCATATTTATGAGGTTTTTAGCATGCAAAAGCAAATGCATATTGGAAGATAATTTCTTATATATTAGAAATCGCATCTTAGTGTGTAATGGGTATGCCCTAGAGTTATGGAAAGGTCATTTAAGTTTTTCTCCCCTTTGTTTTTCACCCCCTCTTATCCTCTCTAGATCTCTTATTTTTGTATCAATATATCTCACCATCTATGTATCTTTATATCTCTTCCTCTCTATCTCTCCTCTCTATGTCTCGCTCTATATTTCCCTAGATCTCTTTCTATCTTTACCTCATGATCTATCTCTATCTCTCTATCTATTTTTCTCCCATCCTCCCACTCTATAGTCATCCATCTCTCACCATTACCCACTTCCTATACCTTTTAATCTCTACATATCCATATTTATTCTCCCATTTGTCACTCTATATATATCTCTATCTTGTCATCTCTCTATCACTCTCTATCCCTATATATCTCCTCCTTTCTACCTCTCTCTCTATCACTTTCTATCTCTATCTTTATCTTTATATCTCTCCCTCCCTCTTCCATCCACACTCTCCCCCCTTTCTCTCCTCTCCATATCCCTCTTCTTTTCAATCTCCATCTCTACACCTCTCTCTATCTCCTTATGCTATCTCTTTCTCTTCCCTTTGTACCTCTCCCTATCTCTATCCCTATCTCCCCCCCCCCCGCGCCCCCCCCTCACACACACACACACATTAGCTCTCCATCTAGACACATCTCCCTCTCTCTATCCACCTATCTCTCTCCATGACCCCTTTCCTATACCTTTAAGTCTCTACATATCCATATTCCCCCCGTCTCTCTCTATTTATATGTATGTATGTATGTATTATGTATATATGTATATATATGTGTGTGTGTGTGTGTGTGTGTATATATATATATATATATATATATATGTATGTATGTATGTATGTATGTATGTATGTATATAAATAAATATATGTATATATATATATATATATATATATATATATATATATATATATATAGTATGTATGTATGTATGTATGTATGTATGTATGTATGTATAATTATATATGTATATATATCCTTTCTTTCTTGCTCTTCTCTCTACACCTCTCCCTCTTTCTATCTCCATCTCTCCCTATCTCCCCCCTCTCCATATCTCTCTTCTTTGCAATATACCTCTTTCTCTTTCCGCCCATCTCACTCTATTTATCTCTCCCCGTCTCTATCTCATTATATTTCCTCTCCACCTCTCTCTCTCTCTCTCTCTCTCTCTCTTCTCTCTCTCTCACACACACACACACACACACACACACACACACACACACACACACACACACATTACCTCTCCATCTTTTCATATCCCTATAAACCTCCCTCTCTCTATCTCTCTTTATATATCACTTCCTATCTCTATCTCTCTAACATCTCTATCTACCCCTTGCTCAAATCTATCTCTCTTTTCTTCTCTTCATATCTCTCTGTTTTATATCCATTCATATTCTTACCTACCAAACATATGCATTCATTGTACATCCCATTGCTGTACAACATAATATAGGAAGAATGGTAGGTAGGAATAAGTACATATCAAAGCGCGTGCACCTTTCGTTTCTTGAAGTATTAAGGTAAGACCTTTTGTGTAGGCTAAAGAGAAGGAAATTAAAAAATAATAATTAAATGGCAATATATAGCCAAAGCTTCACCTCAACGAGAACATATAGAGAAATTAATAGCAGTTCGAACATCCTCTCAGGATAGAGTGTGTGCACTTGACTTTATTAATGTTGTAATCTGTAATGTCGCCTATTAGGTGTTGCTCCTCCTCAAGGCTCAAAACCACGACCTCACATTTCTCTCTTGCTCTTCCCTTTGCACATCTCCCTCTTTTTATCTCTATCTCTCTCTACATCTTCCCCATCTCCATGTCTCTTTAAATTATATATTATACGATATAATATATGAATAATAAATAACATTAATATTCTTTAGTGTTATATATACTTATTATATAATATATAATACAATAATCATATTGTATAATATAAGATACATAATATACTATTTATATATTTTATAATATACAATATAAATATACGTTTAATATATTAAAAGAAAATTACTTTTTAAATTTTGATTATATAATTTATTATCTATAGCTTTAGTACAATAAAAAGTTATTAAATTTTGAAATAAAAAGCAATAAATAATTTTTTTATATGTAATTTATTATTTACAAATTGTATGTATTATTTATAAATGTATTTGATTAACTAGCCTAATTTTACTATAATATGAAATAAATGTTATAATTATAAAAATTATATATATAAAATTATAATCATAATGTTATAATATGAAATTTATTAATTTTTTTTAATAATTTTGATTACATATACATCTATATATTGCATCACAATAAAAAGCTATTAGAATTTTAAATTTAAAAGAAATAATATTTTATAAAATATAAATTATATGTATTATTTATAAATGTTATATTTATATTATAATATGAAATAAAAAGAATTTATTAAAATTTCAATCTATAATTATTTATTTATAATTTGTGTGTGGTATAACTATAATATCATATTTTATATAAGTAAAACAAAAGACTAAATATAAAAATTATTCATTTTTATAATTTTGATTATATATTATAATAATTATTTTAAATTGAAAATCAAAAAATATTTAAAACAATAAATATGTAATTTTGTTTACATTATATTTTAAAATAAGAAGCCTCGTAATTCTTAATTAACAATAAAATGTTTTAATTATGATGGCAGATATTGTCACGATTCAGGAGACCAAACTTTCCCAAGACACATTTGATAAGACCATTGCAAATGGCAAAATTGGGATTCACTGCATTCTCTAAGAATAGGAGCTTCAAGTGGACTTGCAGTTCTTTGGAACCCCCAAACCATTCAAGGACATCTCATTCAATAGGAAAATAATTGGCAGATGTTCAAGATGTCTGATTTTGATACCTCTTTCATTTTAGTTAATGTTATGGCCCTACTTCTACATAGGACAAAGCTAGAGTTTTGGGACAGTATTACTCAGATGATTCAGATACAAGATTCTCAAAATGTCATTCTTGGAGGAGACTTTAGGGTAAAAGCACAATCGGGGTGTCACCCTTTTGGCTAACCCGACTAACTCGGCCGAGTCCTACTCGGCCGAAGAAGGGGAGGTGCCATGGGGCACCCGAGTGGCACCTACGTGGCTGCGGAGACTCGGCCGAGTCCTACTCGGTCGAGTAGGACTCGGCCGAGTCTACGAGGCACTACTAATAGCCCGCTCAATGGTTTTAGCCCCTCATTTGAACAGTGAGGGGCTAAGGAAAGCGGCTAAAGAGTGATAGTGCAACTCGGCCGAGTCAGAGGTAGATTTTTTTAAAATTTTTTTTATTTTTTTGTTTGTGTTTTTTAGTTATTTTTTATGTATATATGTTGTTTAAAATATTTTTTAATTATTTTTTTAATATTCATATGTAAAAAAAAGTCTTTTCTTAATATGTATTGTATTTACTTTTAAAAATGTACAAAATTAACAAATAAAACTTAAACATAGAAAACATATATAATTTAAGTAAAATGTAAACTGGAACGTTTAAAAACATGAATAGTCCACCTACCCTTGAGACATTTAATAAGACCATTAAAACCTAATAGGATGGATGCAATTATAAGATCCAATATTTAACTTAATAATATCAAAATTAAAACATAATGGACTATCTACTCTTACTGACCTAATAGGAACACTTTCAAGACTTAACATCAACTAAATATGACCTATTAGGACCCTTAAGACCTAATAGGACCACTTAAGACCTAATAGAACTTAATAGGTCAAAATAGTTCACCCTTACTTGGCTCAATAAGACCTATTAAAACCTTTAAGACCTAATGTGACCTTAAGACCCAATAGGACCCAAGTGACAAGGACAAGTGCAACCGCTACCTAGGTTAAATGACTAACAGTGTAGTAAGCAACTTACCTTATGCATTCAATAATCATCATTGTTCGAGTTATATTGTTTTCATGCCATTAGATCAAGTTATATATTAAAAACAACTTTTCTTTATAGCATGCACTTTTATTTTATTTCATTGTTGACTCCTAATAAATTAATCCTTAAGTTTTAAGTTGTCATGTTTTTTAATATTGAACAAAGTAGTTTAATAATGACTAGATTCTATATCAATAAATGGAAAGAAACAAAATAGACTAGCATAACCAAACACATAATAGTCACAAAAATGTTGAAATAAAGTATCATTATCCATTGTAACACTCTTTGATTTAGCCCAAATATTTAGTATATATCTTTGAAAATTGCATTACTTTCTTTTTGATATTTTAGAGTTGGACCATGATATTGGCATTCATCTTTATAAGACCTATAGTTGTGAGACAGGAAAGCGAATATGAAGAAAGATGTCATAGTAAATCCTAAGATTATATAGTTATCTGATAACAATTATTAGATAACATTTGCTACTAATGTGTTTTAACTTATCACACTTTGTAATACAAAATTAATCATTTAATTATTATCAAGCCACAAGAAAACTATACCATCAATATCATATAACTTTCTATAAAGCCAAGTAGCCAACTAAATTGATTTGAAATAGTATTGTTTGTTTGAACACTTTGCTATCATTGAACTCTTAACACTTTTCTTTTGTATTGATTTATTATTGTTAGTAGATTGAGTAATTAAACATTTTTGTCTAGTGCCAATATTATTTAATCAATTCAATTAGTTCTCTTTAATCTTAGTCATGGTCTAGATTGTCATATTTCCTTATTCTATTTGTCATGGCCTATGGATGATCAAACTCCCCTATGCATTTTTTTTAGTCTAAATAAGTATAGTGCTGGATATTATCAAAACTATTATTTTCATCCTTTGCTAAGAAAATTCCTATTTATCAAAATGAATAAAGCCCTAACTCTTATTATATCTAGGATACCTTAATTATAAGGTCATCTTTATTTTAGTTGCCTAAAGTTACCAAACTAAGGTTTTGATACTATCTAAAACTTAGGATAAAGTATTTTCCTATGAAAGTTCCATAACACATTGTGGTAATCATCACACAGTCAAACATTACAAAGTCCCTCTAAGAGAAGGTTAATACCCAATAGGACCCTTAAGACAAGCTCATAAGACCTTAAGATGAGCTCATTTAAGACCAGGTTAAGAACCATAAGACGATCTCATAAGGACCCTAAGACGAGCTCATAAGACCCATAAGACCGGGTTACTTTCAACCTAATTAAGACTCTTAAGACTCTTAAGACCCATGAACCCTTTCCAAATTATTTTACATTTTCACCATTTCTTTTAGTATTTAATTTCAATATAATATTTTTCCCTCTCTAGTTATGGAAATTTGTACAAATTAATTTTTGTCATGTGTGTAAAGTAAATATGTACATGTAAATATGCATTCAAATTAGTAAATATGCGTGCACATGAATTAGTTCTACTACCATGATTGAATACATGTGTAAATGCCTTCAAGTTTAAATTATGTTTTTAAATATTTAAAATATATTACACATGTGCATATGTAAATGCATGAATTTAAATGTTTAATTTAATATAATTTAATTTATATTATGTAAAAATGCATTTGAAAATTAGTTCATGTGTGTTTGTTTGAAGTTTTTAAAATGTTTTCATGTTTACTTGAAGTATTGTACAACACATGTACAAATTGAAAGTTAGATATTTTTAATTTATTTAAATTAATTTGTAGATATATATATATATATATATATATATATTATATATATATATATATATATATATATATATATATATATATATATATATATATATATATATATATTTATCAATTGATTTTCTAACATTTGGATGTATGTATATGTGCACATGTGCCTACTTGCAGCGAGCATTTTTTATCTATATCTAGATCTAGATATATATTACCTTTGTGTGCATATCACTCATGGCTTCTAGTGGTTCAGATCAGAGTGTCCATGATAGTCATGGATCACGAGCTCCCTCAGACCATAATAGTACCCAGGCCCCACATGCTAGAGATAGTCGTAGAGATGAGACTATCTCTAGGATGCAGGCTGCTTTGACTGCATTAGAGCGAACACTGTAGAATAGTACTACTCTCCCTAATAGGGAGAAATTGACAGCTATACGCACTGAGCTCATGAGTATGATTCAAAAGGCTGAATCATACAATCCATATGATGATGTATCGATTGATGTTTTTTATCATAGCCTATCTAGCATTGTCATAGGGACAGTAGGTTGGAGGACAGTTGATTCAGATGTCTCAGTCACTCAGGTGAAGAACATGTTTGGCACCCATTACATCAATAAGAGGGTGGTTCGAGCATATAGGGTCACTTTTTGTACAAATGACTTAGTGGCCCCTTTTATATATCCTAGATGGTTAGCAGCACATCATATGTGGCCCCAAAAGGATGAGGTGCCACTATATTTCTGCAAACAATTATTTGCAGAGTTTCATTTGGGCTATGATGTTGACTACACAGATCTACCTCCACATGCTGGTCAGGGTCGGGGGAGATATCAGGATAAGTGTAGACGACCCGATATACCACAGCCCCCTAGTAAGAGGGCATTGGTGGGTCAAAACCTTTTGGTTCTTCCAAAAGGTTTGGAGGCCTACACTGGAGCTGGGCAGGTTGCAGCTGAGGACACACATTTAGATATGTATTCTAGCATTGCCACCATTGCGACTCAGGTTGAGCAGTTTTCATCTGACCGTGTGGGTAGGTACATGCTTCGATCACGGACGAGTGCAGGTGTATCACCATCTAGTCCATTTTATGACCCATACATCAGATTTGATCTTCCTACTCCAGATGAGATAGGACGACTACCTGAGGATCGCGTGCGTGAGATTAGTGGTATGTTAGTGAGTGATCTCCTGGCTGCTTACCAGAGGATTTCTACATTGCATGGGATTGAGCCACGTGATTTACCTACTTTCATTGGAGGAGGACAGTGTCATAGATCCTCCACAGGCAGCAGTCGAGGTCAGAGCTCAGATGCAGAGGCAGGTTCCTCTAGACAGAGTGTGGATGATCTTACATCGCCTCCACAGCATACACAGGCTCCCACACAGCATACACAGGCTCCCACACAGCAGACACAGGCTACGACCTCACGAGTTCATAGTAGATTCTCAGATTTTCTTATGGACGACGCCATTGATCCTGATGCAATGTCCTTGCACTCTTCTGAGTTATCTGACCTTGGACGTGCATTACAGTAGGTACAAGAATCTGGATTTAATTTCAATTTATATAGATATACATGTGTACATATAGTTCTATATTTAAATTTAAATGTATTTAAATGTGGTACAGGACATTGCGACAGGTGCTGCATATGGAGATTTAGAGGAGCCTGCTGATCCGATTCATCATGATACAGAGGTACACTTGAAATAAATTAAAAATTAAAATTTTATAAAATTTATTTACATTTCAAGTTCTTATATATATATATATATATATATATATATATATATATATATATATATATATATATATATATATATATATATATATATATATATATATATATGTAACATTATATTTACATTTACAGACTCAGGTCTAGCAGGACAAGGATCCACACAGGCCCGCACATCTAGCACGTGATGGTGATCATCAACGTAGTTGATGTGTTCATTGATACATGTTTGGATTTTGTGATATATATGTATAGACACTTAAACATTGATGTACATGTTTGATTTTTGAGATATATATATATGTGTGTGTGTGTGTACATTTACATTGATATGTAGGTGCATGTTTTGTATATTGATCTATTTGTACATTGACACATGTTTGGATTTTGCACTATATAGACATTTAAACATTGATGTACATGTTTGATTTTTGAGATATATATATATATATATATATATATATATATATATATATATATATATATATATATATATATATATATATATATATATATATATATATATATATATATATATATATATATATATATATATAGATCTATTTGTACATTGATACATGTTTCCAGATTTTGTAATTGAAGCCAAAAATTAATTGATCTTTAAAATTAATATTTAATTTATGTTCAATCTTTCATCAATCTAATTAATCAATCTTACTAAAAAATCTTTTTATATCAATTGTAAGTTTAAATCAATCTTTAAAATCTAACTTTATAATTAATCTTTAATTTCAATGTTCAATCTTTTTAATCAATCTTAGAAATTCAATCTATAGGTAAACCCCTTAAGCCCTATTATGCACCCTTAAGCCTTATCTAGATCAATTAATTGAAAATTAATTAATCAATCTTACTAAAAAATCTTTAATGAGTTGAAAGTTTAAATCAATCTTTAAAATCTTTAATGAATTGAGAATTTTTAAATCAATTTTTAAAATCTAACTTTAAAATTAATCTTTAATTTCAATGTTCAATCTTTAATATGACCTAGCATGGCCTAATATGAGCTCACTTTATAATCTTTTTATATCAATTGAAAGTTTAAATCAATCTTTAAAATCTAACTTTATAATTAATCTTTAATTTCAATGTTCAATCTTTTTAATCAATCTTAGAAATTCAATCTAGAGGTAAACCCCTTAAGCCCTATTATGCACCCTTAAGCCTTATCTAGATCAATTAATTGAAAATTAATTAATCAATCTTACTAAAAATCTTTAATGAGTTGAAAGTTTAAATCAATCTTTAAAATCTTTAATGAATTGAGAGGTTTTAAATCAATCTTTAAAATCTAACTTTAAAATTAATCTTTAATTTCAATGTTCAATCTTTAATATGACCTAGCATGGCCTAATATGAGCTCACTTTATAATCTTTTTATATCAATTGAAAGTTTAAATCAATCTTTAAAATCTAACTTTATAATTAATCTTTAATTTCAATGTTCAATCTTTTTAATCAATCTTAGAAATTCAATCTATAGGTAAACCCCTTAAGCCCTATTATGCACCCTTAAGCCTTATCTAGATCAATTAATTGAAAATTAATTAATCAATCTTACTAAAAAATCTTTAATGAGTTGAAAGTTTAAATCAATCTTTAAAATCTTTAATGAATTGAGAGTTTTTAAAATCAATCTTAAAATCTAACTTTAAAATTAATCTTTAATTTCAATGTTCAATCTTTAATCAACATTAATCTTCTATGCCCTTAAGTACCTCTCATGACCCCTTAAGACCGAAAATGATCTAACATGACCCCTTAACCCCCTAGCATGACCCCTTCAGCCCTTAAGTACCTAACATGACCCCTTAAGACCTAAAATGACCTAACATGAACCTTAGACCTAATTTGACCTCACATGACCTAATAAGACCCCTTAAGACCTAACATGACCTAAAAGACCCCTTAAGCCCTTAAGCCCTAACCCCTTAAGCCATGACCCCTTAAGCCCTTAAGCCCTAAAATGATCTAACATGACCCCTTAAGACCCTAATCCCTTAAGCCCTTAAGCCCTTAAGACCTAAAATGATCCCTTAAGACCTAATAAGACCTAACATGACCTAAAAGACCCCTTAAACCCTTAAGCCCTTGAGCCCTAACTCCTTAAGCCATGACCCCTTAAGCCCTTAAGCCCTTAAGCCCTTAAGACCTAACATGACCTAATATGACCTAATAAGACCTAATATGAACTAACATGAACTAACATGACCTAAAAGATCCCTTAAGACCTAATATAACCTAACATGACATAAAAGACCCCTTAAGACCTAATATGACCCTCACATGACCTAAAAGACCCCTTAAGACCTAACATGACCTCACATGACCTAATGAGATCCCTTAAGACTAACATGACCTAATATGACCTAATAAGACCTAGCATGACCTAACATGACCTCACATGAACCCTTTAAGCCCTTAAGGACCGAACATGACCCTTAAGCCATGACCCCTTAAGCCCTTAAGCCCCAACCCCTTAAGCCATGACCCCTTAAGCCCTTAACCCCTTAAGCCATGACCCCTCAAGACCTTATAAGACCTAAAAGACCTAATATGACCTAACATGTCCTAACATGACCTAAAAGACCCCTTAAGACGTAATATGACCTCACATGACCTAAAAGACCCCTTAAGACCTAACATGACCTCACATGACCTAATAAGACCCCTTAAGACCTAACATGACCTAAAAGACCCCTTAAGACCTAAAATGATCACTTAAGACCTAATTTTACCTCACATGAGCCCTTAAGGACCCTTAAGGACCAAACATGACCTAATATGACCTAACATGACCTAATAAGACCTAATATGACCTAATATGAGCTAACATGACCTAATAAGTCCTACTATGAACTAATAAGACCTAACATGACCCCTTAAGACCTAAAATGATCTCACATAACCTCACATGACCTCACTATGAACTAATAAGACCTACTATGAACTAATAAGACCTAACATGACCCCTTAAGACCTAAAATGATCTCACATAACCTCACATGACCTTAAATGAACTAATAAGACCTAATATGACCTCACATGACCTCACATGTCCTAACATGACCTCACATGACCCCTTAGGCCCTTAAGAACCGAACATGACCCCTTAAGCCCTTAAAAGCCCTAACCCCTTAAGCCGTGACCCCTTAAGCTCTTAAGCCCTAACCCCTTAAGCCATGACCCCTTTATCCATGAGCCCTTAAGCCCTTAACCCATTTGGCCCTTAAGCCATGACCCCTTAAGCCCTTAAGCCATGACCCCTTAAGCCCTTAAGCCATGACCTATCTAATCAATCTAAACAAAAAATAGAAATATAGACCTATCTAATATTTATCTAATCAATCTAATCTAATAAATTCAAATTAAAATTCAAGTAGAAATTAAATTGAAAGTTCTATCCAATCAATTAAAATTCAATTTACCTATCTAATCAATCTAATCAATAAATAGAAATTTATCTAGACTAGAAAGGTATGCAATTCAAGAAATCAATCTATTCTAATCAATTGAAAAAAGAATCAATCTAATTTCAATTCAAATATAGACCTACATTTAATCAATCTAAACAAAAAATAGAAATATAGACCTATCTAATATTTATCTAATCAATCTAATGAATAAATTGAAATTAAAATTCAAGTAGAAAGTAAATTGAAAGTTCTAGTTCTAAGAGAGAGAGAGAGGAGGGGGGAAGGGGAAGGGGAAGGGGAAGGGGGAGAGAGAGAGAGAGAGAGAGAGAGAGAGAGAGAGAGAGAGAGAGAGATAACTTTCATCAATTAAAATTCAATTAAAATTCAATTCAGGTTTAATCTTGATCCATAAATTCAATCTAATCATAAATTTCAAATCAAATTTAAAGTCTACATAGAAGTTTCAAATAGGATTTAAATTAAGTATGTAAAAATTAAAATCCTTAAACCTAAAGCTCCTGATACATGTAGTCTGGATCCTCTCTATCCTTTATTATCTCCAAAAGTTTTTCATGCTCTTCAATAGGCAACTTCCACTTTTGGTTTTTACTTGACCCTTTTTTTGACACAGTTTCAAACTGCAATTTTGTCGCTATAACCAAGTGACTATAATGTAGAACTCTCTCTCCACGCATGTATTCAACAAATTTAATTCCATTTTTTTCAATCTTATCTTGTTGATAATAGGTGCCTTCAATAACAACTGAACCAGTCAGATATTTTTGTCCATCACCATCAACAACTTCTTCAAGCAACTTGTGTTTTTCCTTGGTGCATCTTAGTAGATAATAATCTACACCTTCTATATTCTCAGGATCCGCAACCACAACAAAAATATCACCTACACAATTTATATTTATGTGTACAAGTAAATGTTAAATTTAAACCTCAAGTTCATGTATAATATATATATATATATATATATATATATATATATATATATATATATATATATATATATATATATATATATATATATATATATATATATATATATATATATCATGTAAATATACCTAGAAATAAAAAATACGCACCTGTAACAACTAAATCAGAAACACGTTCATAGTCAGCTGAATATATAGGATCATGGATGTCTATGACATTGTCATCATCTTCATAAGGAGGCATTCTAATTAACACTTTATGATCCCATATTGAAACATATCCATTTGCAATATTAACACATTGACTCATTGTGTTGTTGTTAAGACAATCTTCACAAAAGCATGATTTATCTCTTAGTTGAATCAGTGGAGGCTTGTGTTGTCCCATAGTCATCACTTGATGCAAACTTCTAATTCAAACAATTGATTGACAATTGTAGGGATTCGATCGATCAATATCTGGATTGGATGGATTGATATATAGATCTCAGTTTGAAATCATGAAAAATGTGAAATGCATTATATATATATATATATATATATATATATATATATATATATATATATATATATATATATATATATATATATATATATATATATATATATATATATATATATATATATATACAACAAGTTAAAACACACATACATGACATACCTATATATGTAGTTTCATGAATTTGAGTTTGAAAAATAAAAGTAAATTAAATAAATACCTATCACTTCCCAAAAGTAACGTTTGTTGTATTTTGTGTCTCGAGTAGCGAAATGATTTTGACACCATTCAACAATCTTCTTTGAATTCTCTATCATGTTACCTAGAGAGATATATTTTTAACAATTTAGTTATATATATACATGTGTACATGTAATGTAAAGTTTTAAATAGTCTAGTCAAGTAAACAAGTTGAATATCAAATGTATGTACACATACCTTGAAGTTCATGTTGTCGGAGTGCACGCTTCACACATGCTCCTGCTCCATCATGTTCTCCTTTTCCATGTCCACTTTCAAAGAAGTTCCAAACAAACTTAACGTTGTGTCTAGCATGTTGCATGGCTAACCAATTAAAAGCTTTTGCAGACTTAAATTGACCTACAATTCAAATAAATACAAAAATTTATTTAAATGTGACACATAAATATATCTAGAAATTCTCAAAAAAAAATAAAAATAAAAATTTATAATGCATGTACGTACTTACCTGCACACCCATCAGACCAGATCCAATGTTGTGAAGCATTTATCCCACGACTTGCAAGATTGTTGAAAAACATGTTGAAACAATGAGCCACATAGCTCCTATCATGAACCTTGTCATCACTAATATAGAAATGAACCTCCTTGATGATAATGCGTTCATTTTGATCTATACCAGATTCTATCCCATCCAAATCGTATTGTGCATGTCTATAGGTCACATGCACAAATATTGCAACTTGATCAGAATGATAATATTGACTTTGGAGCTCCTTTTGAGGGGAAAATGTATAGTTCTCCCGCAAAATCTACAACTGAAAGAATACAACCAAGTGGGAAACAATTTTTGGAATCACGAAACTGTTTAGCTTGCCATCGTGCACCATGACAATGTTGGATATGTGGATAAATCATAGATCAAAATCTGTCCATGAACTGAAGGTACGGAAATTCACTCTCTTTTAATGTAATTTTTTTTGATTCACCTCCTGTCTTCGTTTGGTATATCTCATATTCAAATCTCTTCCACTGGACTGGTGTTGTAACATCAATATTATCAAATTGTAAAGGAAATTGCTGTAAATTTCCACAATTATTGCATTCATTTTTTATACACTGGACATTAAATTCATCTGAATCTTCTGATTTATCACATAAAATGGACTTTACAAATTCTGTTGTACTTCCAGTAACCATACCTAGATTAAGTATTGTCGTAACCTTTTTATATGATTTCAAGTATAAGTGAAACTCAACATGATTTCGACAACAACATGTTTCACGAACCTTATTTATGCGTACGAAGCAAGGGCGCAACATCTCAAACATTCTCTGACATATTTTCACATCTGAAAATTCATGTTTGAATGCTTCAAACAATTCACTTTGTGTAGTATCGACAAAATATTTTGGATGTGAAATCTTCATACCGGTCTCTTCATCGTCCATTTGTATAGTGTCCCTTCTATTGGAAGAAACACGAGAGTGGTTGGTCCAAAAATCAATGACCCGTCTTCTTACATCTTCAGAAATTCTGTCTTTACGGGGAAGTCTACAAATCTGTACCCAATTCTTTTCAATATTCATATCCAACATATTTCTCTTCCTAATATATCTCTGTATAGTTCTTCGAGATACGTTGAGTAAATAAGAAATTGCTCGAACTTGATTTCTATGTGTCAATTTCTTACTAGTTATCATAGTCATCAAGGCTCTTCTAGCTGCATTTGAATCTGGTCCTTTATGATCTGCCTTGATAACAACATTCAGTGCATCTTGTAAATTTGAATTATTGTCTCTTTTACTTTACCTCCTCCAACTTTCCTATTATCAATACCCAACAATTCCAAAACTGGAGTCATTTCTTTTTTCTTGAATAACTTTGCAAATAATTGTGCTTTTCCCACCAAAGATTTACTCTCAAAATATTCCATCCACATATTTTTGAGATGCAATTTAATAGTGCTTTCAGGTACCAAGTGTTCCGGTTCAATTTGACTAATAAGTGATTCTCATTCATGTCCATCAAATTCTGCATTGTAGGAAAAAAATGTATACTTCGACTACTACCAATATCCTCCCCTAGTTGAGTTGCACCTTCTACAGCGATAGGTTCTTCTTCAACATCCATTGGTTGCTCTTGGACACGTTTCGTATGACCTTTCATTTGGTCATCCCTTTTACGATCATACTTCCTTGTTCTAGTCCTTTTATTTCCCATTGCTCAAATATTTAAGCAAGATTTTTTTTTATTGTTTTACTACTTCGTCACTGAAAAACTTGTCTTCAAACTCTTTCGAAATCAAAATTTCTTTGCAACTTCTCCAAAAGAATGACTCCTTGCTTCAAAATATCCTTATATCCTAAAATAAGAATGCAAATTCGCAATTGATATATATTTTAAAAAAATATTATGCACATATATACCCTTCGGTTTGAAAGGACCGGTCGCTCACGCGACCGGTCGCGAGGGGCTGACGACTTGAGGGGACTCAGCCGAGTACCACTCGGCCGAGTCACACTCGGCCGAGTCATCCTAAGTGGCATGCCAACTTGGCAGCCAAAACTTAAAAAACACAAATAATACACAATTTGCACTTGTGGTGTTTTTTTCTCTTCTGCAAATTAAAAATTTGAAAAAACTAAAACTACCCTTTTGTAGATCTCGGAATTACAATTCTAAAAATATAAATTTTATATAATTTCAATTGGAAAATGTTAAACAAATTTGTAAAAAACCACATGTAGGTATATAAAGCTTTGAGAAGTTGCCAATTCGATAATTAAAAAAAATAGTAAATCAATTAAAAAAAAAATTAAAATTATATGAGGCACTAGAGAAGAGAATCTTCTTCAAGAATATATAATTTATTTGAATTTTAGAAAAATTTTGATAGCTGAAAAGTGGCGGGAGATAAAAACTACTGATTTTGTGTAAGTTGTACTTTGAATACTTATAACAGGCAAATTATAGATCGAAAACACTTCTTTCCTTTTTGTTGCACTAGGTATACATGTCATCTAAAACATATTTTGAAATTGGAAGAAAAAACAATGTCTTACTTATAATTATTTGACGGGAGGTAAACCCCCTGATTTGCTATATTTTTAGGACATGAAAAATAGACTTTAAAAATTAAAAAAATATATTAATTTATGTCCAAAATAATTTTAAAAAATTATAGGCATAAAATTCATCCTATTTCACACATTTCATCAGTTTACATCATCTTCAAATTCTAAATAGAAATGTGACTTTTATGCCCTTGAAGTTTTTTCATTTTGGTGTTGTTAGCCTCTTCCTTTGTAAAAGGGTGACAGCTTATTGTGCTTTTACCCTTTAATGCAGTTTCATGTCAGTCTGAGAAAATAGGGGGTATTGGTCCTCCCCTCAAAACTATCCAAGATTTCTCTCTTTTTGTGGATAATAATAATGTTATGGATATTCATCCGACAAATGGGGCCTTTACATGGACAAATAAGAGGTCTAATTTTGCACATATTGCTGTTCGGCTGGATAGATTCCTCCTATCGCAAGATTGGAAGCTTCAAAATTTGGACATTGCTTCAAAGATTCTGTCGTTTCCTGGACCTGATCATTTCCCAATATCAATCAGTATCTCACAATCTGAAAAAGGTGATAATATTCAATATCATTCATCTTTCAAATTCGAAAGGATGTGGCTTCGCCATCATCAATTTTTGCATCTTATAAAGTAGTGGTGGTCATCTGCACCTTATGTTAATGGATCTAGGATGCACCAATTTTCCATGAAACTGAAATATACTAAAAACCTCATTAGAAAATGGAATCAACAAGTTTTAAAGAATTTTTTTTCACAAAAAGAAGAGGTCAAACAATAATTGGAGGAAGTTTATAACAATATTATACAGAATGGTATGAATGAAGACACTTATGTTAGGTAGAAAAATCTTCAACAAGAATGGGAAGAGCTGTGTAGTAGAGAAGAAATATACTAGAGACAAAAATCAAGGGAGCTCTGGCTCCAAGAAGGCAATAGAAATACTAAATACTTTCACGCATCAACTAAACAAAGGAGAGCTACTAAAACTATCTTTCAAATCAAAGATGCTACTTCAAGGAATCTCATTACAAATGCACATTTGATTTGTGAAGAAGGGGTAAATTTTTTTAAGAATCTTCTTGCTCCTACCACATTTCCCTCACCCTCAGATTCCCAAGTCAATGAGATCCTAGAGTCCATTCCAAATATGGTGTCACCTCAAGAAAATGCCATGCTGATGGCCCCCTTCTCTATCCAAGAAATTCAAAAAGTGGTCTTTTCTTTTCTTCTAGATAAAGCTCCGGGCCCGGATGGCTTTACTGCTCTCTTTTTTCAAGGCTGCTGGGATACTATTGGTTGGGACCTATTGGCTATAGTTGAGGAGTCAAGAAAGAATAAGAGTATGCTCAAATATTTCAATACTATGAATATCTCAATAATACCAAAAATCAAGGATCCAAAAACATTTGCTGACTTCAGACCAATATCCTTATGTAACCTGACATATAAAATTATAACTAAGGCCATTTATCTAAGGTTACAACATCTCATTCCATCCATTATTTCACCTAAGCAAGGAGGTTTTGTCTTGGGTCAAGAAACCATGGAAGGAGCTTTAGTGGCTCATGAGGTTCTTCATTCAATCAACACTAATCAATCATCAAATTTTGTGATCAAATTAGATATGATGAAAGCCTATGACAGAGTTTGTTGGAAATTTTTGTTTCAAGTTTGGTTGGTGTAAATGGATCAAGGCATGTATTTCAGGAGCTTGGTTCTTAGTATTAGTAAATGGAAAACCAGTGGGTTTCTTTTCCTCAACGCAACCTGGAGTTAGACAGGGGGATCCATTGTCTTTGGTACTATTCATCATCATGGCTGAAGCATTCAGTAGAACTATCAAATGATAGCATAGTATAGGTAAGTGGTAGGGTGCACGCATATCTGGTACAAACATATATGTTACTCACTCCTTATTTTCTGATGATACACTGTTATTTGGTTTATCACAAGTCCAAGAGGCTCGACAAATTAAGCATTCTTTACAACTTTATTCAGAAGTATCAGGGTAGGCTATAAATGTGCAAAAGTAAAAAATATATCTCTTTAACACTAACAAAGTTATATCTGATAAAATAGTTTGAATCCTGGGCTTTTCAATGGATTTTCTGCCATCCATATATTTGGGGATACCATTCTTCACGGGTTCATATAAATGAAGTTATTGGTCTTCATTTCTTCAACATATTCAGAGTAGAATTGTGGCTTGGAAAGCCAAATGGTTATCCCTGGCAGGTAGAATTCTTCTCATCAAATTTGTATTATCAACAATTCCTAATTACTACCTCACTGTCCTAAAAGCCCCTCCCACAATCCTACTTCAAATCCAAAATTTTACTAGAGGTTTTCTTTGGACAGGAAATATGAATGAGGTAAGGAAAATCCCTCTTATTTCCCTTTAAGACATGGCACATATGCCTTCAGTTGGAGGAGTAGGTGTTCACGACTTAACAAAAAGAAATGAAGCTTTTGGTGGAAAATTAATTTAGCAAATGTATAGTAAACCATAGTCCACATGGTGCCAGATCATGCATCAGAAATATTTGGACAATGATGATCCTAAAGAGTTTTGTCTATATCAGATCCTCCAAAGGGCTCTATAATATGGGATTTTATGATGTCTTCAAGAGATATTGTTCTTAAATATGTTACTTTGGAAGTTAATAATGGTAATATGGTTAACTTCTGGAGAGACTCATGGAATGGTAAGCCTCCATTATCCAAAAGCCCAATTTATGATGATATCATAGCTGTGTCAGAAACCCATTGGGGCACACAACTTAATTAGTATGTATTTGCAGTCTGCATATTTTCAGGCAAAATTATCTGGAAAAATCTGGATGTGCTACAATTGTCAAAACATGACAAAATTTAGTTTCAAAGCATATTGGCCTCTCAACAAGTTTTTCTTTCGGGCTCTGAAGACAAACTAATTTGGGCCCCAGCTAAAGAAGGCAATTATTCAATTAAGGAGGGTTATAAATTACTGCAGCAAATTGGATCAGATAAAGTCCCATCCAGAGCATTCTCATTTTGTTGGAATCATGCTGTGTTACCAAAGGCAGGTTGCTTTGCATGGCTTGTAATTAATCATAAGATCTTAACAAGTGATAGATTGAGAAGATTGCACATTTCCCCATCATTCAATTATTTATTTTGCAATACATGTGAAGATTCAATGCTGGACCTTCATCCTCAACAAATTAAATTACAGTACACCACTTCAGGATAATATTTGGGACCTTTTTCAGGCATGGCCAACTCTTTACCCAAACTCACTGTTTGTAAATCTTTGGAAGTGTGCCCTGACAATAGTCATTTGGGCCATTTGGTGGGAAAGAAACAAATAAATTTTCAGGAAAGAGACTTCTTGTATTAACAAAGTATTAGAAGGCATTGAAAAATATATATCAGAAGTGACTAATGTGAGTTTAAGTAGATGCAAATTTAATCCTATTGTCACATTGTGGGACTCTGAGGTGATATAAGAATGGAGAAGGCTAATCATTTCAATTGGATGGGGGAATACTAAGTCTACATCTACAGTAATAGATCGATCAGATGTGCATTGGCGGCCACCTTCAGAGGGCTTTATGAAGCTTAATTTTGATGGAGCTTCTAGAGGCAATACATGAGTCTCAGGTTTGGGGGCATGTATTTGGGATTCCCAAGGCAATGTAGTTGCTCTTACCACATCCACTTTTCCTGTTGGCACTAACAACATGGCTAAAGCTCAGGCTTTACTTGCTGGTCTAATCCTAGCTAAATAGGGTAACTACCAGTGTCTGCATATCGAAGGTGATTCTTCAATTATTACTAATTCTTGTATTCATAGACAATCACATTCTTGGAAATTAAAGTATATTTTAAATCAAATTTGGAGGCTTCTAGACCGGTGCCATGATGTGTGTATTTCACACACGTTTAGGGAAGGCAATCAAGTCGCAGACTGTCTCTCTAATTTGGGGTGTGATGGATTTGAGATATCCTCACTAAATCCAAGGTGTATGATTGAAAATCATGGCGAGCTCAAAAGGTTAATTGCTGTAGATAAGGAGGCCCACCATCACTTAAGTCAGTAAATGGATCATGATGTGGATATGACTGCACCTATCGTGTATATTAAAATAATTAGGTTTTATCTTTTTCACAATCGTCATTCCCTCATGTGAAAAGCATCATCATGGAAACATGGGCTTTGAATTACATTCAGAAGGCATAAGAGAGGACATTTTTCACATAAAATTCACATGGCTCCTTAGGTGTGAAAGCATCTGATTTATATCATTTCATTAAGGGCATATATAGTTTGGGATATCCAAGATCTGCTAATTAATGACAATCCCTTCAAGTACATTATCAGGTTATATAATAGGATACCAATTGTATCTCAAAAGGCATATTGTGAAAATGTCGAAGCTTTTAGATGTCTCTCTCTTGTGTGAATCTTTCCACAAACAACATCGGCTGATTCTGCCAAAGAATTACCACATTTGGATCCCACCTTGTCCAGAGGAAAATGTTTTACTTGTTCATGTTGATGATGTAGCTTTAGATGGGCTATTTGTCATTCATTCTACCTCCATCCATTAGGCTATTAAGAAGGTAATTGGAGAGGAATTCCTGGCCTCTTCCGCAATGTATTTTCTTTACCCTTCGAACATGGTTTCAATTTTCCTATCCAATGTGATGGATATACTATAGTCACCTCAGCTATTGCAGTCATTGGCTACGAAGGTAATTTGGCCGCACTTCATTGCTAATAATAAACTTAATGTTACTATGAAAAATTATGATCTGTGGAAAGGATTGGCTTTGGTGGGTGGTTTGTTTTTTCACTCATAGATGTTACAAAAGCATGAAGTCATGGTCACATACTAAGCCCTTAAAAGGGCTATGGAAAAACGTAGCCCTTCCTACATGAAAGCTTCTTTATAGGTCACGGCTCGTGCTCTCAACTTTTAGTTGGAGGATCGTGTTAGAAAAATAGGGTATGCATTGTTGGACTTATTAAGATTATCAAATGCACCTCCCACACATGGCTCACATAAGATATCTTCAACTCAGTCGTGTGTATGGTTGAATGTGGATCTCTAATCCAACTACACATGCAACATAGTCCTTACTCACATGATCAAATTATGAGAGAGATTATGAATTACTCAATCTAAAATCTGTGGTGAAGTGACCTGTTGCCTCCTATGTCGATGGGTTGTTTAATTACTCTCAAAATGAGAGCCAACAACCATAAGACCAGTCCTACAATGGAAGATTTTCAAAAGCTATAAAGATAAGCAAAACTAAAATTACACTAGAATGAGTGCAATTTAATCTAAGATGCTTTGAAGGAAATATGATATTAATCTAAATAGCTTGGAAAGGAATATGAGATGCAGATTTATTCTAAGGTACTTGAAAAGAAATATGAGACTAGATTAAACTATGAGCAAATAAGAAAACTAAAAAATAATGAATATGCAATATTAAACTAAATAAAAATTACACTAAAATGCAATAAAAGCTTGGAATTAATGAAATTAAGACACAAAAATACTATAGTTTAATTACTCTCTTGAATGAAGAAATGAGGCTCATTAAATAGACAAGCCCAAGAAGAGAATGAAAGGGTTCTTGATTTGAAACTCCTGACCCTTCATTCCCATTTGAGACAAAAAGACATGAATTACTTATTAAAAGAATGGAAATTGCCACACAGGGTGACCTTTTGAATATTATGAATTATTAATTAAAAAATGAGTGTCCATTCAAATAACAAGTAATTATTAATTCTTTTTTATGGGTAATTAGCTAAAGGGGGTAGATTTTAATTTAATTCCAAGTACTTAGGACTTTAGGATTAAATTAATTTATCATAGGGGTAATTTAGCTAATAAAAGTTGAAGAATTTAGGAATTAATTTTAATATTTGATTAATGCAAATTACGGTTTTTGTAATTGACATCAAGTCAAATTAAGTTAGGTAGGAGAGAGAAAATTGCCTAGGGAACTAGGACTTTTGGAGATGTAAAATTGATGAAAATGCACCATAATCAATTGAATTTATTAGGTGCCAATTTTAGGGTATTACATTTGCCCCTGTTTGAATTGATGTGCGAACAACGCGTTGATTTAAAGAATAGCCTGAAGTGACAGATGACAAGAAATTCAGGAGTCTAGGTTAGGTTGCAAGACACCGAACAGATCAAAGCATGATTTTCTGAAGTCTAAGTTAGATTGTGAAGACAACGGTCTTGAGAGAAGATGAGAATCAGGGTTAGGTTGCCCCAATGCCCAGAATGAGATTCAGATGAAAACTTAGGACTGTCTCAGGATCAAGGTTAGATTGCCCCAATACGAAGCTCAGCCCTCCGAAATCTAGGTTAGATTGCCTAGATAACGGTCTAAGAGAGATTTCCAGATCCATCTCCAGAATGAAGCTTGACTAGTCCCAGGAATTAGGGTTAGATTGCCCCAATACCTAAAAGATTTTGAGAACCATCTCTAGAATGAAGCTTGATTCTCGAGGATCCGAGTTAGATTGCTCAGATACCTAAAAGATAGATGACCAGATAGCAAGATGCGAGGCGTTGAGATGCCCCTAGAAATGAGAATTGATGATTTAGATTAGACTGATTCAAGAATTATTTCAACAAGATTCAAATGATGAAATCATCTTGCCCCCTCGGGAGTGAAATCGAAAGATGACATAAGAGGGATGATTGACAACAAGAGGTTGCATAGCAAAAGCAATTAGACTAGATTTGAGAAGCTGCAGAAGTAAATTTTAACATTGATGAAAAGAGAAAAGATCTTGAGAACATGATGCAAAGATGAGGGTCTGGCAAGAAGATGATGCTAGAAGGCTGACTGCACAAGTGTCTGATCCCAAAAGGGTCCCAGAATTTAAAACATGAATTTGAGCTATCTAGAGATGTCAGATTTCGATTTCTATCCTGAAAACTTGTGCAATCATGATGAAACCAGGATGAAAGATGAGAACCTTCAATGAAGAGATCCAGAAGAAAGCAATCAAGAGAGCACCAAACACTGTCTCAAATGCAAGCCTAGAATGAAAGATGCAAGCCTAAGCTAAATGCAAGCCTGGAATGAAAATGCAAGCCCTAGGACTTGGTTGTTGGACTCACCGTATTATCATCATCAAGTTCATTTAAGCATGAGATGATTGCAAGATTCCATACAATCATCACTAACATTGCAATCATGAGAATATAAATATGACATAAGTCTTAGATTTGTCGAAATGAGGTGTAAGCATTAATGCACAAGAAGCCAAAATGACCTGAACACCTATTCCTTTTGATTTAGCAAGTTAACATAAGCATCAAAGCACAATTTCCAGAATGACCTGAATGTTGCTTGTGAACAAACACACCAGACACGTGAGAGTTTCTTCTTTTGCCAAAGAGTGCTCGCAGTGATCCTTATGTTCACTTAGCAGGACGAGCGTTAGCAATTTTACTTGTAGTAGAAAGAAGTCACTCAAAATAGACAAGGAGAAGAGCCAACCTCACCAAAGTGTGCATATAAAAGGAGTCAAGGTACGCATGGACATCCAATACAAGATGAAGGCTCTTACAGAAAAACACCCCTCTTATATGAATTCATTAGATCATTGGATCTAAACCAGCAAACAGAAAGCTAAGAAAAGATCATGCCCCCAGTCTTCGCATTTCTCAATCAAGAAAGACGTCTTAGATTTGCTCGAGGGGAAATGATAAAGCAAATAAACAAACAAGCAAAGGAAAAGTTCAGCATGCTTCAAAGGAACACAAAATTAGTTTTCAGTTTCTGTTTACGTTTGTTTTCAAGTGGATTGAAGTCGAATCAGAACCGAATAACATTCAAAGCCTCGATGGGATAGCGACAGTAGGCAAACATAGTGAGAACCACTGGTGACCATCATGAGAGATGAAGTATCAAGAAGATATTAGAGTGTAGACCAAGTATCAGTAGGTGGATGTAGTGAGAACCACTGGTGACCGATACAAGGAAGATTCTTGAAAGAGAATAAAACATGAGCGAAACATCAGTAGGCAAACATAGTGAGGACCACTGGTGACTGATGTAAGGAAGAGATCCCAACAGAGAGAGGTTCGAATGAGAGCTAAGTATCAGTAGGCAGGCATAGTGAGAACCATTAGCGACCGATACACGAGAGATCCTCAAGGAAAGAAATCTCAAAAGTAGCTAGACATCAGCAGGAAGACGCATCGAGAATCGTTGGTGACTGATGCATGAACAAAAATTTTGAAAGCGATAGGACAATGCCCCCTAGACCAAGAGGATTCCCCCAAGTGTGAACCAGTTCCAATCCATGAAGAGTCGAGGAAAATATTGAAGACAACTGAAGGCAAGAGCATGAGCTAGCAAACTAAAGCAGTAAACGAACTTAAAGCAGGAAACGAACTAAAGCAGGAAAGTGGGAAAGCGAACTAAAGCAGGAAACTAAAAGCCAAGCGACGCTGAGATGAGATGTAGCTTTAGGAAACAAGAGGTGCCTATTTACCAAGTTTTCAACATCTTGGCAGAGATTCTATTTTTGCTACCATGACACCTGTTTGCCAGGTTTTCATCAATGACACATTTTTTCTTTTTCAATTTTTTTGTACTTTTTTCTTTTTGATTTTTTTTGAATATTTCACTTTTTTTGTATTTTTGATCTTTTCACTTTTTTGTATTTTGTATTTTTTACTATTATTATCAAGGCACCTATTTGCCAGGTTTTCACTGAGATAATATATACATCAAAGCGCCTGTTTACCAAGTTTTCACTAAGATGATCATTTTTTTAGGACATTTTGCAATTTTTAGGATTTTTGCCAATATATCAATTTTTTGGATATTTTCAGGACCAATAAGTATGTACATGAGCATGCTGAGAATGTCTCAACTGTAGAATTTCTTTAGATGAAGAGCATTGATAGGCTCTTTGAGTTGTTTTCCTTCAGTGGTGGAATCTCCAGGAACATAATCTTTTGCAGTAGCGATCAATTGAGAAGTTGTAGAATCAGAACCAGATGTATCCAATTGTCAAGAGATCGATAGTCAAGGAAAGATCACTTAAGTGAGATCCACAAATATCCTCGTGGACGTCGCTTAACTCTTTATCGGATTTCCCATGCTCTAAATGCTTAGGGAGAGTAAGTTCTAGATTTCTCTTAGCCATGTCATTAGAAATGAGGAGATGCTAATATGCACTTTGGGGAAAGGAAAGATGGAGTGAAGAGGGTAAAGTATGAGAGGCAAGGGTGATGGAATGGAGGAAAGCATGAGAATTTTGGAAGCTTGAATGGAAACTTCAATTTTCCTTTTGGAATCCACATAGCTTTTGATTTTTTTCTCTTTTCTTCTTTATGTTGAGGTGCTTTTGATGACAACACTTGTAAGATGGATTTCGAGATCCATTTTTAGCTTTTTCATTGTCTTTTTTTTTTCCTTTCTTTCTTTGAGGACCTTTGTGGTCTTTTGAACACCTCTATTGCTTTTTTTTCTTTGTGGTCACATGTCGATTAGATGGGACATGATGACCTTGAGATATAAGTGGATTCTTATTATTTTTGTTTTTATGTTGCACATCCAATTTACTTCCAAAAGACTTAGGAATGGTGGATGAAAGAGGCTTATATGACTGGTTTAGGTGAAGAGATGGAGATGGAAAGTGGACAAGCCACTTATCTTAGGGAGGAGGGGGAGGATGAGTAGTCAATGGGATGGGCTAAAGTGCAAATATATCAGCATCATCCTCATTGTTCATGAATGAATCAGATAGATCAAGAAAGTGATCTTCCATAGAACATTGTCGATTGTGAGTTGTCTTAGAAGAGTCAGATAAGCTTGGATGAATATTGTATGAGCCTAACCAAGATAACCTATTCCAAGAGTTAGGTCCCCTTTCAGGTGGAAATATTACATGAATAGAAACCATTTCAGTTCTAGATCTACCAAGTTTCCATGAAGTTGTAACAGGATGGGGTCTTACATACCCATGATTTGCTAGAGCAGTAGAAGTATAGCTTGGAGTAGATGGCCTAGGAGCCATAGGGACTATCTCCACAGAAGGGTGAAAAGGATCATCATCAGCAGCATATTTGTGTGTAGCATCAACTGGTATCTTTGTAGTAGCATCTGACATGTAATCAGCTAGAGATATAGTAGGTGGAAGATTTTCTTCATCGCTATTATCTGTCACATGAAGTGTTTCTTCAATAGCAAGACCTTTCTCAGTAGTAGAAGTGGTGGAGAAATCTAGAATAGGTATACCCTGAGGTATACCTGACATAAGGGAGACACCAGATAGTTTCCCCTAATCAGTATGTGTGCCATTAGAGTCAGTAGTAGTAGGAGTATGTTTAGTAAAGTGTATAAAATCTTCCTGATGAGGACCAGGATCATGTTCTTGAAGTAGATAGTCGGAATCAGAGTGTTGAATATTCAAGAGTCCTTCATGTGTCATAGGCTAGATTTTTGTGTCTTCATTATCTGCGCCCTTGCATGAATGAAAGTTGTAGCTAGGTTGGTCAAGTTTATGCTCCTGATATCCAATACCAAATCTATCTTCAGAGGGCCTCTCACAAGAATGCAAAGATGGAGGAAGAGCCATCGGTGACAAGATGGACTCAATCTGGTATTCCCCCATGCCAATATCTTTGATCTGTAGGGTCTTTTCTATCTCTTTGAGTTTAGCATCATAAGATTCTATAAATTCCCCGTTGGTCAGGATGAAGCTATCACCAGATTCTATGAGCATTTTGCAAGTGAGCAGACGAGCATTATGTAGATGGCTCATGGAATGATCACCTTCTTTGGAAAAGGAAAAATAATGAGGTGAGGTCAAATGACCCACCATAGATTGAAACCGGTCAAGATTGAGATCTTTGGGGACGTTTGCCTTAGTGAGGGCTTTATCTATAGATATTTTTGGTCCAGATGTCAAAGGCTCAGGACCTTTGAGCGTGATCTTCGCACGAGATTGAGGGATAGCATTTGCATAAGCTGGAGACTATGTGGAGTTATAAGAGGGAGGTGTAGGGCCTTGCAAGACAAATGGAGCTTTGGGTTTAGGGGCATCTTCACTCCCTGGAGCAGTGGTCACATCACAATATTCAACATCAACAGGTTCGATCACATTGATGACAATGTCGCTAGTATCATACATATAGTTGACCACATTGTTGGTATCTTTAGACTTGGGTGATTCACCTTTCCTATGAGGAGGGAAGGGGTCTTTGAATTCTCGATGATCTGAATTCTTGTTATGGTTCTACACCAAATTCCTATAAACCACATCAAGTGGTTCTCCCAAGGAAGTGAATTCACGCTTGGCTTGAGGAATCTAAGGTTTGTTTCTAGAAAATTTGGAAGGCGGTTGAGTTTCTGTCGCAGCCTTCTTAGTGGTCTTGATCGCTTGTATACTAGAGCTAAGATTAAAGATAGACTTTGAGGGGCATCATATTGTCAACAACTCCATCATTTATAATATCTATGTTTTTGTTGACAATCTTACCCTTACCCTTGTTTGAGGGAGAAGGTCCTTGCTTGTTGTCTTTTTTAAAAGTCAATCCTCCCTTCTTGACCATAAACGCTTCTATCCTCACAGCTCACCTAATAATATTGTCAAAAGTGAGCGGACCTTGTAATCATACTTAGTACCCAAAATTTGGGACAAGATTGTCCAAGAAGATATCGAGCTTTTTAGACTCAGGTAATTCATGCGGATACTTCGTGCATAGTTGTCTCCATCTCTAGAGAAATGTTAGGAGAGGCTCCCCTTGTTGCTTTTTCAAATCGCAAAGGTCCTGAATGTTGACCAGATAATGAATATTGTGGGATTGATCATAACTCTTGTCATTTCAAGACTGACCATGACCTTGGTCGCTTGGAGATTACTCATGACTATCTCTGAATTTACCTCCCCCTAGGAAGTGGAATGGATCTCCCATCTTGTTGGTAGTATTCTGAGAGATCATGAAAGTAAGATCGAAAGAGTCGATAGGTTCGATTCTAGAAAGTGACCCTTCAGAGCCTTGTTGATGTTGAAACAACGGGTTATAATATTCTTGAAATAATAAGTCAGACTGTATCTGAAACAATGGATTGTAATACTCTTGGAATGAGGAGGAATGTGAGGATCCCTCACAACACTCAGATTGCGTGACAGGTTCAGAACAACCTCTTCCTTGTCCAATACCAAGAATGGGGAATGTATTTCCGCTTCTATTCATAATAGTCATAGATAAAGATGGAATGAGAGAAGACTCAGGATAATGCTAGACTCTGTCTCAAAGAACAACATAAAGGAGATAAAGGCTAGAACAACCAAGATGCGAGATGAACCTGGTATGAATCATCAAAAGAGGTGGCTAGAACAGCTAAGATAAGACTATCGCAACACGAGATACAAAAGGAATAAAGAGATAAGGTAAACCAACAAGAGACAACATGAGTCAAAGCAAAGATTGATCAATTCCCAACTTGAGACAACTAGTTTCTGATAGTGAACAATAGGAAAGCAGAAAAATAGACATTAGATAAAAAGCAGATCAGATAAAAAGTCAAACAGTCAATGGCAAACAGGTCTCTATTTTTGCAAACTAGGCTACAGTCTCGTGTGAGAGAGTACCAGGCCACTTGAGAGAACACCAACCTTTGCACGAGAGAACCAAGTCTCGCATGAGAAAGTGCTATGAAGTGTGAAACTTCACGTGGGAAAAGTGCAAAATCTGACAATCTGACACAATTTTCAAGGTTAAAGTTGAATTTTGAGGTACAACCTGAATTGATGTCTGACAAAAAATCTAGTTTCCTGACAGGTTTGAAGAGAAGTTTAATCAACAATCTCATTTTAGGATTTCAAGCATTCCTATAAAGACACAAAGGTTCAAATCAAGCAGTTGTGATACAAGAAGTAGTTGTTAACAGACCTATCAAGGACAAAGCAACTTGATAGCATTAGGGGAGTATTTGTTTGATAATGATTTGGACAATGTTTAAGACTTGATAACAAACACATAGCTTAGTCCTACAAAAAAATGGTGAGAAGACAAAACCTTTACCCCATTGCTTAAGCGCATACATGCACCTCACATAGCCGTGTCACCCCCTAGAGGGTGCTTGTGTTTTTGATGTTTCCAAGGACTCAATAGTGTATGTTCAAAGGTTACCCTTGTAGCAGGGGCTAGTTTCACAACCACCTTCAAGCGTCCAGGTGTATGCCTATGATGGGAATCTACGGGAGAGATTCTTCCCCCTCCCTACGCAAAGATTATGACTCCTTTCAGAGGTGAACTGGGTAGGCCACTAGCCAAGGAAATTTTTTAATAGGCTTCCATTCATGCTAACCTTTGGTGCCCCTGATATAGGGTTGAGGCCTCACAACCACACCAACACCCAAAAGTCATACACCCCCGCAAGCAGGGCTAGGAGCGGCGCCGCTCAGTATAACAGACATAGCCTTCTCAAGATGATAGTCAAAATCTTGAGAAGGAAGCTAACATAGTTTTGGAGTCTTTAGAATCAACAAAACTTTCTTTATTAGAGTAAGGCAGAATCACCGGTGATAGGTGCGTCCTCACTAGGGTTGTTCCTGGAGGTTCAACTTCCGGCAGGCCCTCTAAAGGTGACACAACTTGGCTTAGATCCGAGGGTTTGATTTTCCATTTCTCTCAAAGAGAGAAGAGCATACTTCTCTACCTCATCACTTCACCCAAACACATCAAGAAGATTCATCACTGAGTTAGCTTCACTCCACCACATCTACAAGATTTTGGCTTTCTATTTCTCTCAAAGAGAGAAGAGCATAATCCCCTGGTGAGTAGAAGCGTAAAGATTCACTACCTTTCTCCACTTCCCCAAGAATTTGTCATATTAGTAAGATCATTAGGATTTTGGGTTCATTCATGCTCATCACCTCCATGTAATGAAGAGCCAAATTCCCTACTCACTATTAAAATCCTCAAGAAATTTTAACGAAGCCCTATTTAGACTATGTGAATGAAAGCAAGAAACAAACACAACATTTTAGCAAGTCTTCGACTATCATCCTGCAATCAAACCATTAGCATGTTTCATGTTCTTGGTCAAACATCCTACAGAAAACTGTTACGCTATGAAAATAACAAAGAAATAATAAACAACAACAAACAGGAAACTATCAGAAATCTGAAACAGGAAAGACAAAAACAAAAAATTTTAAACCATTGTATCCAAATCTCGAGTGAGGAAGTACTCCACAGTGCGTGAGAAAGTATAGGGTGCCACGTGAGGATGCATTAGCTCACGTGAGAGAGTGCTACAGGGAGCGAATCTTCACGCGACATGCTCTAGATTCTTGCGCGAGAATCTGTACATAGATAGTATAGATACACGACATAGCTTAAATTTCCTATCAGAGAAAATCAAGGATGAGGCCAAAAATTGATCTTTTTGCCCCACGGTGGCTGCCAAAATGTATGTAGGGGAATGTGGACCTCTAATCCAACTACACACGCAACATAGTCCTTACTCACATGATCAAATTACTAGAGAGAGTATGAATTACTCAATCTGAAATTCATGGTGAAGTGACCTGTTGCCTCCTATGTGGACGGGGTGTTTAATTACTCTCAGAACAAGAGCCAACAACCATAAGACCAGTCCTACAATGGAGGATTTTCAAAAGCTATAAAGATAAGAAAAACTGAAATTAAACTAGAATGAGTGCAATTTAATCTAAGATGCTTTGAAGGAAATATGATATTAATCTAAATAGCTTGGAAAGGAATATGAGATGCAGATTTATTCTAAGGTACTTGAAAAGAAATATGAGACTAGATTAAACTATGAGAAAATAAGAAAACTAAAAAATAATGAATATGCGATATTAAACTAAATGAAAATTACACTAAAATGCAATAAAAGCTTGGAATTAATGAAATTGAGACACAAAAATACTATAGTTTAATTACTCTCTTGAATGAAGAAATGAGGCTCATTAAATAGACAAGCCCAAGAAGAGAATGAAAGGGTTCTTGATTTGAAACTCCTGACCCTTCATTCCCATTTGAGACAAAAAGACATGAATTACTTATTAAAAGAATGGAAATTGCCACACAGGGTGACCTTTCGAATATTATGAATTATTAATTCAAAAATGAGTGTCCATTCAAATAACAAGTAATTATTAATTCCTTTTTATGGGTAATTAACTAAAGGGGGTAGATTTTAATTTAATTCCAAGTACTTAGGACTTTAGGATTAAATTAATTTATCATAGGGGTAATTTAGCTAATAAAAGTCGAAGACTTTAGGAATTAATTTTAATATTTGATTAATAAAAATTAGGGTTTTTTCAATTGACATCAAGTCGAATTAAGTTAGGTAGGAGAGAGAAAATTGCCTAGGGAACTAGGACTTTTGGAGATGTAAAATTGATGAAAATGCACCATAATCGATTGAATTTATTAGGTGCCAATTTTAGGGTATTACAAGTCATACGTTGTAGTGGGGGCTGAGTGGAATGTTTGGCTCTCTCCTTTGCCCCTACATTTGTAACATCCTAAAACTAATGATCAATCTGGGTCGGGTTGGTCTCCCGAAATGTGTGCTGATCAGAGCCGTGGATGGGGCTTGGTGGTGACGTCACAATGTGATCAAGGTTGGGGTAAGGCCTTAGGCCATTGTAGGGATCCAGTTGCACATGGTACTTTAGTTTGCATGTGGCATGAGAATGCAGAGGATGTTGATCTTCAGTCTTGCAAGGTATCTCGAGACAGTGATGTCATGGAGGAGTGAGTATTGGCGATGGAGGTTTTTTTTTGTTTTTTGCTATTTTGGATATTTGGAAGTAGCTCAGTCTCCATAGTATAAAATTCAAATTATGTGATCAAAGGATATTGTAACTCATTTGATATGAAATTGGAGGTAGGTTATACTCCATATTGTAAATATGATGCCTAGGCATCTTCAAACTTCATCAAAATTGTATATATTCATGCGACGATGCTAGGTTTTCTTCCTGATTCTTTCCTAGTTGAGCTTTTTTGAATCAATTTTTTAATATAAATATTATAGTGGCTTGTCCACTTTTGCCTAAAAAAAAAGAGTTGATGTTAAACTAACAACAATTAAAAATAGTAGCAAAAAGTAGACACAAATTCACGAAGCGGTGTCGTGAAAGGAGAAACCGGTGGGTAAACAATGGGAAAAGAAAAAATGAATTTCAAGATTAGGTTATCCTTGTCAAATTCAAGAAGGAGAAGCCATGTTGCACGTGAGGTGGAACAAATAGAATTGAGAAAATGGCATGATAGAAAAGCTCCTAAAAAATAATAGATGATTGTAGGCATTGCAATGGTTGTCCAAGGGCTGTTACTAATACTACACCGTTGATCTAAATAATTAGCCCGACCTCTTTCAGATTGAAAATGCCTACGATGTAATTAACTAGTAATCGCACCTTAGTGTGCAATGGGTACGCCGTAGAAATGTGGGATATCATTTAGGACTTATTCATACCATATAATATAAATGGAAAATTATATCTTGTTGAAATAAAATATTTACATTAAAATATTAAATGCAGTTCAGTAATGTAGTTATTTTGTAAAATTATGAATTTAGGCAATAGATTCTTAAATGCAGTTTTGATGCAGGAGCATCCTGGGTATAAGAGCAATCTTGCATCACCCAAAAATATTTATGATTTCTTTTCAATAAGGGATATCTTGTGTGGAGCTTCTATTTTTGGAAAGTTAATATTTTTAGTAAGTTTTCTGTTCAAGCTCAGAATGGTCTATTTTCTTCCCCGGAGGTTCATTTTGGTCATATTAGCCTGCCAGTAAAGTTTCATTGATATATCAAGTCTAGCTTTGTAGATATTGAAGATTTTTGGTATTGGGAGCAAGGTACATAAACTTTGAACTCAATTTTGAAGGCTTTAGAGGCCCTAAATGAGGTCAATAATCTAGTTGATTGGAGCTTGCGATAGTCGAGCGCTATAGAGCACTTCGTGCCCTTTTTGAAATGGGGTCATAATAGTCAATCGGGTCATCGGGTGATGACTTATGGTCTCCGAAAGTTGGGTCACCTGAAATGGTGGAAAATGATTTTCCTTCAAGATTGTTGTTTGGGTTTCAAAAGTTATTTTGAGATGACTTTGATGTAATAAATTAAAAATAAAATAATTTTAAGTTTGGTTGGCCTTATTGGCTAAAATTTTGGAACCTTCCCAGGCAGTGGAAAATTGCCTATATAAGGAAGGCTGTACTATTGTCTTAGGTAGTCAGGGTAGTTTAGAGTAGTTCTGGGTAATAATTCAAGGCTTTGTCCCTCATAATATTGCAAGGAAAATTCCCATGTGGCTTTTCACATTATAATTCTAAAAATTTGTAATTCCACATTTGTGGAGATAATAAGAAGCCCATTTTCTATTCTTGCATATCGTTGTTGTTTCTCTATTTTTGTTATGTGTTTTTGGTATTAAGGGGAGCATCCTTCATATAGTGGTATCAGAGTGGGAGTTCCTGAGTGTGTAAACTGATCACTGACTATGAGGTAGTTTGCATTAGGGCCGTGGTTTAGGGTTTATGTGAAAATAGATCGTTGACTATGAGGCAGTTTGCACCAGGACCGTGGTTAGGGTTTCAATGATAAGAGTGAAAATGCCTCCATGAAGGGAATGTGGTAGAAGAGCTGGTGGTGTGACACCTGAGGTTAGAGCACTCCAGAGACAAGTGCGAGCATTGTAAGAAGAGATTCAAAGAGGAATGAATCCTAATGTCAGAGACGAAAGTGAGGATGAAGTCGAAGGAGGAAATTCTGATCAAGAAGTAAAAGGTGAAATTATGAAACAAGAGGAAGAAAGGCTTTTTTGGGCCATTTTCAATATCGGGAAAAGACCTAAGATCAAGGTTCCTACATTTTCAAGGAATCTTAACCCAGAGAAGTTGATCGACTGGATCAACAAATGTGAAGAATATTTTGAGTATGAAGATATTGAGGATCCTGATAGGGTCAAGTTTGTGAAGGCCAGGCTAAAGGCTCATGCAAAGATCTGGTGGCAAGAGATTCAATTTGAGTGAAATAGAAGAGAAAAGGAGAAAATCACAAGATGGGATCGGATGGTGGACAAATTGAAGAGAAAATTCATTCCTATTGATTATGAGCTTGATCTACTAAAGAAAATGTAAAGTTTGAAGCAAGCAAAAAGATCTATTCAGGAGTATACGAAGGAGTTCTATCGAATCCTCATCAGAATAGGCCATGCAGAAGCTGATAAGGAGAAATTTTCTTGTTATCTTAATGGGTTGAGGCCGAACATTCAAGAAGAGTTGAATCTGGTTTGAATGAATAGTATTGAAGAGGTATACCAGTTTGCCCTAAAAGTAGAGGAAAAGCTGAACAAGAAATTTGAAAGCAGACAAAGAGGAAGAGGTCATGGTGGAAGATCTAGTGGACGGTCTTATGGAGGTTGAAATGAAGATTCGAAAAATAAGGATGAGGCTAGTAGTAGTTAGAATCAATGAGGAAATAATTCCAATCATTTCCAAGCTTAGAATAATAGGGATCAGAGAGGAAGAGGACAAGGATTCGGAAGAGGAGGCTTTCGTGGAACATGTTTTCACTATGGAGAAGAAAATCATAGGGCCTTTGAATGTCCTCAATGCCAAGGAAGGATAGACAAGAGAAATGAAGGTCAGGCTAGAGTTGCACATGTGGATGAAGATGCTACATCATCACATTCTTAAGATGCTAAAAGAGGAGAAACACTGATTAATAGAAGAGTTCTAATGAGTGGTGAAAATGAACCTGAGCAAAGGAAGAGCTTGTTCCACACTAGATGCAAGTGTGAGTGTGAGGATAAGTATTGTGATGTGATTATCGATAGCGAAAGCACTGACAATTTGGTGTCAGAAGAGATGGTGACAAAGTTGAAGCTCAAGAGATAGAAACACCCACATCCATACTGGATTGCCTGGGTGCAGGATGACCACAAGGTCATGGTCAATGAACAATGCCCAGTGAAGTTCAAGATTGGTGGGTACCATGATGAGGTACTATGTGATATCATACCTATGGATGCATGTCATATGTTGTTAGGAAGACCATGGTAGTTTGATAGACGTATTGTACATGATGGTCATGCAAATACCTATTCCCTAACAAAGGATGGAGTGTGACATAAGCTAAAGCCATTGAAGGACACAAAATAAAAGGTATGTGGTACTGCAAGAATAAGTTTTGTTGATGGAAGAAAATTTCTAGAGGGTATGAGGCATGAGCATATGTGTTTTTCTTTAATTCCAAAAGTTGGTAAAGAGGAAGTAGAAGATGTACTTGTAGAAGTTGCAAATTTGTTGAATGAGTTTTAGGGTATTGTATTAGATAATGTGCCTAATGGATTACCATCAGTCAAGAAGATCAATCATCAGATGGACTTGATCCCAAGAGCCAATTTTCCAAATAAGGCAGTACACAAAATGACACCAGCAGAAAGTGAAGAGTTGAAGAGACAAGTACAGGAGTTGTTACAGAAGGGGTTGATTCGGGAGAGTCTAAGTCCCTATGCTATACCAATAGTATTAGCACCAAAGAAGAATGGATAATGGAGGATGTGTATAGATCCTAGAGCTATCAACAAGATCACAATCAAGTACAGATTTCTATTGCCATGAATGGATGATATTATGGATTGTTTGAGCAAGGCTGTGTATTTCTCAAAGATAATCTAAAGAGTGGATATCATCAGATTCAGATTAGAGAAGGAGATGAATGGAAGACTACTTTCAAGACAAAGGAAGGATTGTATGAGTGGTTAATCATGCCTTTTGGGATAACCAATGCACCGAGCACTTTCATGCGGCTCATGAACGAGGTTCTAAATGAATTTCTGGGTAAGTTTGTCATTGTTTACCTAGATGATATTTTGATCTTTAGTAAAATATTGGAGGAGCATATGATGCATATTCTTAGGGTGTTTGAGAAGTTGAGAGAAGAGAAATTGCTGATTGATTTGAAGAAGTGTAGTTTTGTGAAGGAGTTAGTATATCTGGGATTTGTAGTTTTAGCAGAAGGTCTAAAAATGGACCCAGAGAAAGTGCAGGCTATCCTTGAATGGCCTAATCAAAGGAGTGCTACTGAGGTAAGATATTTTCATGGTTTGGCTAGCTTTTATAGAAATTTTATCAGGAGTTTTAGCAGTATTTATGGACCCTTGATTGAAACAATGAGAGGGGATAAGAAAGAATTTAAGTGGAATACAAGGGCATAAAAGAGTTTTCAATTGTTGAAACAAAAAGTTATAGAACAACCTATTTTAGCACTTCCAGATTTTAATAAGGTGTTTCAAGTAGACTGTGATGCTAGTGGCACTGCAATAGGAGCTATTTTGAGCCAAGAAGGTAAACCTGTTGCTTATTTCAGTGAGAAGTTGAATGATGCCAAAAGGAAATACTCTGTTTATGATCAGGAATTTTATGCTATAGTTCAAGAATTAAAGAAGTAGAGACACTATCTTCTTCCTAAGGAGTTTGTTTTGTATACAGATCATCAAGCTTTGCAATATTTGAATAGTCAAGGAAAATTGAATCAGAGGCATTTGAAATGGGTTGAGTTTTTGAAGAGTTATACATTTATTTTGAAACACAGGACTGGAAAGTCTAACAGGGTTGTAGATGCACTTAGCAGAAGGAAAATTTTGTTGATAGAGATGCAGATTGAGGTGGTTGGGTTCAAGGAAATCAAGAGTTTATATCTAGAGGATCTTGATTTTGGTGAAGCTTGGAAAGCTTGTACAAAACCTGTTACTCTAGACAGAACAAAGTGGTTGGATTTCATCATCTAGGATGGTATGTTGTTTAGAGGGAGCCAGTTGTGCATTCCATGAAGTTCTATGAGGGAGAATATCATCAAGGAGAAGCATAGTGGAATATGTCATATGGTGAAAGGAGTGAAGCAGAATACAGGGTTGTATTAGCCATTACCTGTACTAGAGAAACCTTGGGAGGATATCAGTATGGAGTTTGTTCTTGGTTTACTGAGGACACAGTAGGGACATGATTCAATTTTTGTGGTAGTTGATAGATTTTCAAAGATGGCACATTTTATTCCTTGCAAGAAGACTAATGATGTTGTTCATATAGCGGAATTGTTTTTCAAAGAAGTGGTGAGACTACATGGTTTGCCAAAGAGAATAGTTTCAGATTAGGACACTAAGTTTGTTAGATATTTCTAGCGTACATTATGGAAGAAGTTGAAGATAGATTTGAAGTTTAGTTCATCACATCATCCATAGACTGATGGATAGATAGAGGTGGTGAATAGGAGTTTGGAAAATTTGTTGAGATGTTTGGTTGGAGATAAGCCAACAGGATGGGATTTGATTTTACCACAGGTGGAATTTTCATATAATAATTTTGTCAATAGGAGCACTGGTAAATCACCATTCTATATTGTATATGGAAGTAGTCCTAGAAATGCATCTGAGTTGAGGAAGATAGATAAAGGAGAGATAAGTAGTGCTAAAGCTGAGGATTTTGCAAAACACTTGAAGAACATCCATGAGGAGGTGAGGAAGCACATTACCAAGATGAATGCACAATATAAGGCTAAGGAAGATGAGAAAAGAAGGCATAAGGAATTTCAAGTTGGAGATGAAGTCATGGTTCATTTGCAGAAGGAGTGATTTCCAGTTGGTACATATAAAAAGTTGAAAATGAAGAAGTTTGGGCCATGTAAGATACTAAAGAAGCATGATTCAGGAAATGCCTATGAGGTAGAATTGCCTACTGAGCTGAATATTTCACCACTATTTAACATTTCAGATCTAACAAAGTATCATGAAGGAGGTGTTGAAAATGAGATCACAGAAGCACAGTGGAGTATTCTAGTAACTAATCCAGATATCAAGGAGATTGAGGATATAATGGATAGTCATGTTGGCAGAAGCACAAGGAACATGACATATGAAGAATATCTGGTCAAATGGAAAGGATGACCTGTTGAAGATTTATCATGGCTATCAAGGGAGGAGGTTAACCATCTTGGTTTTCCTCTTCACATCTGAGTCGTGACATGGTCACTTCTTAAATTACCCTGGGTGTCTAATGTAGGAGCATCCTGGGTATAAGAGCAATCTTGCATCACCCAAAATATTTATGATTTCTTTTCAATAAGGGCCATCTTGTGTGGAGCTTCTATTTTTGGAAAGTTACTATTTTTAGTAAGTTTTCTGTTCGAGCTTAGAATGGTATATTTTCTTCCCTGGAGGTTTATTTTGGTCATATTAGCCTGCCAGTAAAGTTTCATTGATAGATCAAGTCTAGCTTTGTAGATATTGAAGATTTTCGGTATTGGGACTAGGGTACATAAACTTTGAACTCAATTTCAAAGGCTTTAGAGGCCTCAGATGAGGTCGATACTTTGGTTGATTGGAGTTTTCTAGTTAGGTGTTGTAGAGCACTTCATGCTCTTTTCGAAATGGGGTCATAATAGTTAATCGGGTCATCAGGTGATGACTTATGGTCTGCGGAAGTTGGGTCACCTAAATGGCAAAAAATAATTTTCCTTCAAAATTGATGTTTGGGTTTCAAAAGTTATTTTGAGCCTACTTTTATGTAATAAATTGAAAAATAAAATAATTCTAATTTTGGTCGGCCTTGTTGGCTAAAATTGTGGAACCTTCCCAGGTGGTGGAAAATTTCCTATATAAGGAAGGCTGTAGTGTTGTCTTAGGTAGTTCAGGGTAGTTCAGAGTAGTTCTGGGTAATAATTCGAGGCTTTGTCCCTCATAATATTGTAAGGAAATGCCCATGTGACTTTTCACATTGTAATTCTGAAAATTTGTAAATCCACATTTGTGGAGATAATAAGAAGCCCATTTTCTGTTCTTGCATATCATTGTTGTTTCTCTGTTTTTGTTATGTGTTTGTGGTATTAAGGGGAGCATCCTTCATCAAGTTTAGTAATGTAAATGTTTTGTTAAATTATGTATTTAGTTAATGGATTTTTAATAAATTTATAAACTTACTAGGAATCAAGTCTCTAGATTTCCATGTCAATGATTTAATAGTGGAGAAGCTAAATTGGTGTCTACTTCGTAAATTTTTTAAATTCTCAACTGTAATGCATATACAAGACAATCAAAATCATTCTTACACTTCTCCAATATCTACTTGAAATATGAACAAAATATAGACAACAAAATGTGTTCTCCCCTCCCTCATTTCTACGGTGTACCCATTGCACACTAAGGTGTGATTGCTAGTATTATATATTAAAACAAACTATTCATCATAAAATATACTTGCATTGTACTTTTAGTTGATTTGAAAAAATAAAACTTCTTTTTGCAATGTTTGTTCATCTGTGACTTTCTTCACAACATTGTTAGATGTAGTTTATATCGTTCGTGAATTTTGTACACCTTGAGTTTTCCTAACATCTTTTGTATGTGTTGTATGATTGTATTTTGCATACTTTGGAATTCAGTTTGTCCTGTTATGTGAAAGATCCAAAATATGAATATGACCTAATTATGAGGGGATTGTAATCATAGCTATTTGGAGATAATTCAATTTGGACTAATATGTAGCTTGTATCTTCCATGGACCATGTCTCATTTGATTTGAGTTGGGAGACATATCTTATGATATTTATGACTAGAATTTGTATTTAAAGGAGGTGCAAGGGTTTTGTCAATAGGAAATTATATGTAAGTTAATATGTTAGAGTAAAATTTTCTATGTGTGTGAAAAATAGATCAATTTAATTTGTAGAATAAAATCTTAAATCTCAATTTTTTTTTGAAAATAAAGTGAATTGCAAAAAAGGTTACAAATATAAAGAAATAAAGTCAAATATATGGACAAATGTATAAGAGTAAACAAAGATAAATAAAGACTAAAAAATGTACCAAGCTTAACAAAGAGTATGTCTATTGTTAAATTTCACATTGAAGATACTTGTAGAAGTCAAGAGTGCAAGAGGTAAAATTATGGTTGAAGTTAACCATTCTACATCTAAAGGCTGTAATACCCCTCCCAAAGCTTTCTTTTAGTTTATATGACCCAAATTTTTTAGGTCATTTTTCATGTGTGTATTAGAACCTCAAATAGATTTGAATTTATTTATGTTATGGTTTTTACTGACCCCATACTTGCATGTGTATGATTAGCGTGTATGTTTTACTTTTTTGTTTGATATACCTAATGTAGTTAAGGGACAGAGTTGTAATTACTGAATTGCATTTAACATTTTATTTCAACAAGATATAAATTTTCATTTATATTATATGGTATGAATAAGTCCTAAATGATATCTCACAACAAAAGACTCAATAAAATATAGATAAAAGGTCCCATTTCAAGATATGTACAGTTACTCATATTTATATAAAATTGTTCTGTGTCATTACCACGCAATACATTGATGTGGACTAAAAAGAGGGTCGGTTTGAAAATAAAGACAAAGATTTTTAATTGGACTCATAATGGATGAAGAAACAAGCTTAGTCGGTGGTAGTCACACTGATCAAAATCAATATGTCTGCCTATTTGTTAGTGACAGAGTGCTTGTTTGTCAATGACACCAAATTTTCCGCTAGCAAAACATTTGTAGAGACATCTTCTCCACAACATTTTCTTCCCCCTTCTTCGAAGCAACACGTAATAAATAAATATAATAATATAGTTTTTGTTTTAGCAATTGTCCCCATGCCAAAAAAGAAATTTGGCAGGATACCCCATTGTAAATTTCTCAGTGGTATAGACTCCTGTGATTGCCAGCGATATAAGCTCTCTAGCTGATGGTTTTCATCTTGCATGCCTCTCTCTACCTATTTAAGCCCCCTCCTCCTCTTTCTTCCCACACCACACTTATTCCCTTCATTCCACATCTTATCTGTAATATACACAACAAAAAATGTTTTGTTTTATCTCCTTACCAAAACTCCCATTCTTAATCTTCATCTCATTTTGGTATGGCAATTTCACTTCCCCACAATGTACTATTTTGGCCAATTTTGTGAAATCATTGGGAACGGGAGATGACAAGCAGGATTCTCCATCTGTGTTCACCTTTGTTAGTGTGCTTTGAGTGAGATGGAGAGACTAGTCTGGGTTGATGCTATCGATAGGGATTCCACCCATTCGCCATCAATCAAATTCACTCTATGTGAAAAGTATAGTCAACGTGGTAACATTCATATTAACTGTGTTGTGACTATGTATCTACTGAGCAAATAAAAACTGGCCAAAAAATCCAACGACCAACCACCATTCAATGGTCGTCTATGCTTCTGGAATGCTAGGAACCGTAGATCTCTAAGATTAGCCCAACAATAGGTAGATTAAAGAGATTACTGCGTTCTTTGACACTGAATCAAAATATATTATATATTTTCATGTTGCCTTTAACATGGCACGGTGTACCAGTAATAATTAAAATCAATCAATTCAAATTTGAAAAATAATAAATATAACATTTTTAATTAATAAAAATTATAATAAATGGGGCATTCTATGTCTGCATAGATAATGGCCAGTGTACCATCTATGTTTGAACCTGATACGTGGAAGACACGTGTGCCTAAACCTAGTTGGGAATGGAATTATAAATGAAAATTTAATGAGGAATGAATCTCATACGGAGGGTATGGTGGGGTTAGTACTAATAATTTAACATTTGACATCATTTTAATGATTGAATAAAACCGTAACAATTGGGTGGTATTGCCTACTTTTCCTGCTATTCACATTTGTCGTGCATGACAAGTTGAGGTTTTTGTGGCAAACAAAAAGTACACACAGCTGATCGCCTATAAAAGCACAGGTGACCCATGTTAATTTTTTATAAGTTAAGGTTGTTTTTCATCTGTTGTATTTGTTCATGAGAAAGTTTTTTACTTTCTTTTTTCCAAATGATGAATCTTGTTATTCACTAGATGATGAATCTTTCCACACAAGTGAGCCATCATTCGTATTATGAAGCGCATTTCAGATGGTGGTCTTTAGTGGTCTATTTGTTCATTGCAGTGACCAAAATGGTGTTCATTTTTGCCTTTGCATCTCTCATTCTCATCTATACTTGGTGTAGGTTGTCTACTACTAAGGTTAATGCTATTGCTAATTCTAATTTGGGGGAAAATGAAAGTACAAGGTGGCCTAATTCTGATTTTGGGCCTCTGAAACTTGAGGTCATAGTTTTTGATGATGAAGAAAAGGGGGGGAATATGTTGGTTATTATTCCTGGTGAGCACAAACCAAATTTTCTAGTCACCCAGGTTACCTCTGCACCTCCTGGTTATTTTGTGGTTGTTGAACCAGTTTTCCATCCTTTTATTGAGTATTGTAAGGATGATTTTGTACTCTAGGTTTTCTATTAAAATTATTGATTGGTTGATTCTCCTGTGCAACACCCTTGTCATTTTTAGCAATATTAAGCTTCATGTCTTTTAAGGCACTGTGAACCTTATCCCACTTGTCTTCCTCTTTAGGTTTTGAGCCTAAAGACTTTTCTGCTTCTTTCTTTCCTTTGTTAAACAGTTCAGGATCTTTTCTTCTTCCTATCTTACTAGAGCTCTTCTATTGCTTTCAAATTGGCCATCCTAAAGGCATCCTTCAAAGTATGAGGGTCTTTATCTCTAAGGAGATATCTCATCTTTGCATCAAATGCATTGAAATATGTTATTAGGTATACATTCTCTTCAAACCTTAAAATTTGAAACTACATGTTCCTAGCCTTTTGAAATCTTATGTTCAGATTAGTAACTAATTCATTTGGTGACTCTTAATGTTTCTAAACTCATTCAACATAAATATAGCATTATTTTAATTACCATATTTCTCCTTGAAATATTTCTCAAATTCCTCCCAAGAACCAATACTTGCAGCAGGTAATCCTGTACATAAATCCCTGTCATCTTTTGTTAGAGATTGTACAAATAAATTCATCACCACTTCCTCATGCTCAACCTCATTATCATTCATTTTTTTAGTAAAATATCTTAAATGTTCTTCCCTAGTTATAGCATTGTTTAATGAAAACATTCTTATTGTGTCCCTTAATTCATTTGGAATTGGATTAGGGTAACTAGGAATTCCATCAAAGAATAATTGTCTATATCTTTCCAACTGAATATGTCTCCTCTGAAAATGTCCTCCAATAGCTTAACCACTTGTACTTGTTCCAATTTTTGTTCTAGTTTGTTGTCTATTTGAACCCTAGGACTGACTCACACCTTGAGCTACATCTTGGGGTCCTCGCGGTGCCTTAAGGACCTTGGGAAAGAATAGTTGTACCCACAATTTTTTTGTGTTTTTGGGACTGAACTAGAAACACTTTTCACATTAGATGGGCCAACATTAGATGAGACATTATTTAATGTTTAATTTTTAAGGAAATTAATTTTCATTTTCATCTCTGCATTAATAGCTTCCATCTCCTCTCTCTCTCTCTAATTTCTTGGCAAGATTTTCACTCTCTTTTCTTGCCTTTTTCTAGTTCTACATCAACTTGGGATAAACCTTGTGACAATTGACCCTGATCCTTCTGATCATTGATCTTAATTCCAGTTAATTTTTGTTTACCTTTGTCCAAATTGGGCTTATGAGTTTGAACACTTGGTTGAGGATTGATATGAACTAATGGCTTTTGTTGAGGATTTACTTGGATTTTAGGCTTATATCTAGAAGTTCCCTCAACTTTCCAATAAAATATTTCTCTTATAAAAAGGCCCTCAACACTTGTTTTAGGCTCCTCTGATTCATGGCTTTAAGTGTAGCCAATATTCTTATCAGGCTATCTCTCTTAATGACAACATTGATAACCTCATATTCTTTCTCTTTCTCTTTTTTCTTTCTGAATTCTATTTTTTCTTTGAATTCTCTTCTCAAAATGTCCATGTCTCTAAAACCTTCATCAAGATCTGGTAATATTATCTTGGATCCATAAGTATTACCAAGATCTACTAGATCTTTGTCTCCTTGTTTATAAATTGGTTCAAATATATAAGTAAATTCTATTGTAAAGACAAAAGGAGGAGCTACACCAATGTTTCTTTCTACATGGTGACTCCTACTTCTACTCCATCCTCTTTTCTTTTTAGAGTATTGAACTTGAGTTATTTCCTTATCTTGATTTTTTATTTCTTCTTGAGAGGGTGTTTTAAATAATGCATCAAAAAATACCATACTATCTGATTCAAAACTTTTAGGAATAGGATGTTAAGAAGAATCAATCACATTCTTAAATCTTGGCTTCCATGATGAGGGAGAACTACTGGTTTATGCATCCCTTCATGTCCAACCCTTCTTCGAGACTTTAGGAAGCTCAGCTTGTTAGAAAGTAAAGTCCACCAAGATAACTGAGAGGGGGGGGGGGGGTGAATCAGTTATCAGATAATTATAACTTTTATCATCTTCAACAAAATTAAACCATATAAGCAATATAATTACCAACCATAGAAAGATATTCATACACAATGACACAAGATATGTTGACTAGGGAACCTCTTGATCAAAGAGTAAACCCCAGTGGGAATGATGCCCATAAAAGATGCACTAATATGAATATTCCTTGTGAGAGGATGGACTCTATTAGGAGTCTTATGAAATACATTCAATACATATGAATCCATGTTAGGAGATTTTGAATCCCTATTAAAAGATTCTAACCCTATTAAGAGTTATGGAAGACAGAAGGACCCACTGCCCAAACAACTTCAAGGTAAGATCACTGAACACACTGTCTAAATAATCTTTGTATTAATCAAAAAAATAATATGTTACCTCTTCTCTGACTATTCCAAACTGCACTCACTATTACATCAGATCTCAATTTCAGATCTTTGTACTTCACATGTCTTCCTTCACATATTCGCTTTCATACTTAGCTCTATTCTTCACTTCATGCATACAACATCACACATAATCAAAACTTCCACATCACAACTATATTCATTCATATCACAAAAAGGAAATACATTCCTTCCTTTATACCACACTCAAGTAATTACAAATGAGTTGGCATACAATTACAAAATAAAAGTTTCCGCACGCTACATCAAAATTACACAAAATTGTTGGTTTCTAAATACAATAAATCTTCACTCGTGAAACCTCAAAGTCTTTGCTATCATCCACATCACTATCAATGTGTCTTCAACTTCCCTTTAAGTATGAAAAACTAGATTCCATCCCGATTAGGATATATCATCCAATTTCCACAAACCGTTACTTAGGAACACTGCCTGAATACTACTTCCACCAAAATGATCATAACTTCCATGAATAAATGAATTAATTTCTATGCTCTTAACCATAGACATATAACATATCAAATAGTATAACCTCAACATCACATAGCTCCAACTATAATAACCCATGTGCACTAATCCAAACTCTATCTGCTTCTCTGTAAGTCTTCGGTAAATCACTGTGCTGACATCAATAACAATCATAGTCATGAATCCAACAAAAATTGCTACAAAATGGCTGCCAAACATTTAGCATTCATTCCTAACAATCTCACCCATTGGCATTGATGGCAACATACATGAAAAACATCCAATGTTCCAAAAATTCAATACTGTAACACTGCTTCTTCAAATCCTCTTCATCAATCAAATCTTGCTTCATTATCCTATTAAGTTCTCTCCAACAGATGTTCCATATTGTTTTTCATGTATACTTCTCCCCCATTGACATTAATGATAGAAATTTCATCACTATGTCAACAACAACTCAATGTCAAAAGACACTGTTCAAAAAATACATTCACTAGAGTCCTCATGACTCAGCTCAGATACACATACTCCCCCATAGAGGAAGTGCCAACATCCAGTCCAGAAGAAAGATAAGGCTCATATACTATTAGACGGATGCAACCAACTACATCACTTCTCAAAAGTAGGCTGGGGCATAACCCCAAGCATACCTCTCAGATACTCAAATGTATCCTTAGGAAAAGGCTTTGTGAATATATCTGCTATCTACTCCTTTGTACTTATGTACTCAAGTCTGACTTCTTCTTCCAATTCTCCATTTAGAAATGCTGACTTCACATCCATCTGATATACTTTGAATTTCTTGTAAGTTGCATAAGCCAAAAAAAATTTTACTGCTTTAATTCTTGCAATAGGTGCAAAGGTTTCTTCATAGTCAATTCATTCTTGCTGTGAGTAACCCTTACATACCAATATTGCTTTGTTTCTTACTACTTCTCCTTGTTCATTCATCTTGTTTCTGAATACCCATTTTATTTCAATAACATTCTTGTCTTTAGGTCTAGGGACTAATTCCCATGTCTTGTTCTTTTCAATCTGATCTAGTTCTTCTTTCATAGCATTAGTCCAACTTTCATCTTCACAAGCTTCACTAATAGTCTTAGTTTCAGTTTGAGAAATCAAACATAACTGTTCTTGTACCTTATTCTGAGTTAGAACTCCTCTTTTGATGCTTCCAATAATCTGTTCAATAGGATTATTCCTTAACAAACTCTTGCTAGGTGTCACTGTCTCAGATCTCTCTTCAGGTGTAGGTTCTTCAATAACTTCACTGTGGCTTTTATTCAACAAATCACTATTAGTTTCATAAAATAATTCAATAGATCCAGTGTTAGGTTTAGGATGAGCCTCTTCATCAGATTCATAATCAAGCATTCTTTCTTGAATTTTGAACTTTTCATCAACTTTAACATTTACACTTTCAACAATAGTCTTAGTTCTTTTATTGAAACATCTATATGCTTTTCTTTTCAAAGAATATCCAAGAAATATACCTTCATCACTTCTAGGATCAAAATTTCCAATATCATCATCTCTCTTTATATAACATTTGCTTCCAAAAATTCTAAAATACTTAAGTGAGGGTGCATGTCCAAACCATAATTCATAAGGTGTCTTATTTGTGTCTGCTCTAATTTGTAGTTTGTTCATTGTATACACTGCTGTGTTCACTGCTTCTCTCCAGAATATCTTCGCCAAATCATTTTCAAACAACATAGATCTTGCTACTTTAGTCACTGATATGTTCCTTCTTTCTACAATACCATTTTGTTCAGGTGTTCTAGGGGCTAAATACTGTCTCTTAATGCCATTTTCTTCACAAAAGGTGTTAAGCTCTCTAGAAGTAAATTCTCCACCTCTATCAGATCTCAAACATTTAATCTTCATTCTAGATTCATTCTCAACTTTATTCTTAACAATCTTAACCTTATCAAATGCTTCAAATTTTTCTTTAAGAAATGCAATCCACATCATTCTTGTAAAATCATCAACAAGAATCATAAAATACCTTTCTCCATAGAATCCTCCAGTCCTTGTAAGACCGCTCAAATCTGTATGAACAATCTCCAGCTTCTCTGTAGATGTAAACTTCTTGTTGGGAAAATAACTTCTCTTCTATTTAGCCATTACACATTCTTTGCAAATCATGTTAGTAGGCTTCATAATCTTAGGTAAATCTCTAACTGCAAGTGTAGTACTTACTGTTAGATTTGACAAACGCAAATCTTCCCAAGAACACCTGCATGCAAGACTGTCACAAAGAAGAAGTAAAAAGACAGAAAGCTATGGCGGCCAATAGGCCAGAGACAGGAAAAACATCTTGACAGAAAAAGCTTCTATTAACAAAATGAAATTACAATACAATCTCCTTAATGAAATGAAAGAAGTGAATCCTTATAAAAGGAAACACGAAACCCTAAAGGCTAAAAACCTAAAGAATTATAAAGCGCCTAAGTGAAACTTAAGCCTAGAGTATGATAAACTAATAATTAAATGATTTAATTATTAGCTAACATAAGACTACTCTAACACCCCCCCTTAAGTGTAACTTAGGGAGAAGCAAAAAAAGCTAAACTACTGCAAAAAGCAGGAAAGATGGGTCCCGGCAACTAGGCCTGATCAGGTACCCAAAACATAAAGCAAAAGATGTCCCAGAGAAAGGAACAAGAAGAGAGCAAGAAACTCCTCTGAAGCATGTCTGAAAACTCTGTCAGAAGATACTGCTGGAACCCCCACTGAAGTGCATGACCAGGTAGAGAAGACAAGTGTCTGAAGAGCTGATCAATCGAACCAGGAAGCAATAGAACCAACAGGTGAACCCCCCCATAATGCTGAATTGGGAGAGGTGACAGGAACACTGAAATGCGATGCCAAAAACAGCTGCAGAAGAAGAACCAGGAACACCAACAGTGCAACAGAAGCACACACACAGAATAAAGGGCGGTGTCATAGACACAATCTACATGGGCTAATGTCGTGGAAGGTACGCTCACTTGACAAGAGTGGATGCGCCTATAGTGGCAAATGCATCAGAATCCCCCCATGGCACTTTATAACTGAGTGCGAATACTAAAACTGAACCAGGTGAAAAAGATCCCAGAAATGCAGAAGAGGGCACTTTATCTTAGTGCGTTTACAGAACAAAGATACATCAGAAAGAGCATGCAAGCTCAGAAGTCAGAAAGAAGAGTGCACTAAGAAACCAGAAGAAGAGATCCCCGGACCTGTAGAACCAAGCACACCATCAGAGGGCATAAACTGCATAACTCGGAGGAGTGAAAACCTAGAGCAGAATCTGGAAAAAATACCTCTGCCACTGAATAGTACACAGAATCAGCTTTCCGACGATATCTCGTTTGCCGAAAAAGGAGTCCGGATGAGCCAGATATGACTCCCGGAAGGCAAAAAGAGATATCAGACTTCAACAGCAAAAAACACTGTTGAAACGGCAGAACCAAAAACCCTAACCTCCATCATCGGAAAGAGCTCAGAAAGAGCTTTCCGACGATATAAAGAAGTCAGAAAAAGGCCCCCGTATGCTCCCTGTAGAGCGAAAAAGGCCCAGGTACCCCCAAAAAGGCAAAAAAAGAGCCCCAGGGGCTAAAAAAAATGAGCCCCCGGGCGCATGTGGCGCGCCGGGGGCTGGGCCGCAGCCCCTGGTCGGTCATATGACCGCGCTGCTGCGAATAGGAGCTCGCGGGGGCTGAAACGGGCCGGGCGGCGGCTGGGCGGGCCGGAGCGGGGCCGGGAGGTGGTGCTGGTGCCGGCGGTGGGCGGGCCGGCGGAGCAGAGGGCGCGGGCGGCGGGGCCGAGGGCGGCGCTGGTGCTGGCGGTGGGAGGGCCGGCGGAGCAGAGGGCGCGGGCGGCGGGGCCGAGGCTGCTGCAGTGGCGGGGGCCGCGGCTGCGGTCGCTGCTGGGCGGCGCGGGGGTGGCCGCTGGGCGGCGCCCCCCAAAAATATATTTTTTTTTAAAAAATCGCCGTGTACCCACCTCGGAGTGCGTGCCAGGGCCGTACGGCCCTGGTATGCAAAATTTTTTTGCCTCAGATGCCACTGTGTCCAAAATGGACAAGTTTTATATGGATTTAGGGGTTCTTGGGCCTTCCGGACACAATGGTGGTGTCCGTTTTTGCCCAAGGTGAGCCAAATTTTGGCTCCCCCCAGATCCACAAAAAAAACTTCTGAAACCCTTGAAAACCTTCTGCTTCTGGCACGCTTCAACGAAACTCGAACAGCGAACAACAGGAGAGCTCTGATACCATGTTAGATTTGACAAACGCAAATCTTCCCAAGAACACCTGCATGCAAGACTGTCACAAAGAAGAAGCAAAAAGACAGAAAGCTATGGCGGCCAATAGGCCAGAGACAGGAAAAACATCTTGACAGAAAAAGCTTCTATTAACAAAATGAAATTACAATACAATCTCCTTAATGAAATGAAAGAAGTGAATCCTTATAAAAGGAAACACGAAACCCTAAAGGCTAAAACCCTAAAGAATTATAAAGCGCCTAAGTGAAACTTAAGCCTAGAATATGATAAACTAATAATTAAATGATTTAATTATTAGCTAACATAAGACTACTTTAACACTTACTTTCACAATGTTATCAAAGTTTATATGACAAAAAATTCTATGCCATAACCAACTGTCATCAATCTTAGTAATCAAACATGTCATCTCAGTAGGATTCAACTAAAATACATTACATCTGGTTCTAGATCTAGTTCCAATCAAATTTCCATATTTATGCTTTATCACACAAGTTTTCTCAGTAAACCATACTTGATATCCCTTATCATCTAGCTGTCCTTCACTCAAAATATTATGTTTCAATCCATCCACAAAATTAACATCATCAATATTAGTCTTTCCATCAAGAGTAATAGATCCTATACCTTTAATCAAACAAGGTGCATTGTTTCCAACTCTAACAACTCCTCCATCATATTCATTAAACTTTATGAACTTTTTCATGTCTCCAGTCATATGATATGAACAACCACTGTCTATAATCCAATCTGCTTTCTTTTCAACTTGAGAAACTAAGGCTTTTTCTTCCTTAACATTAGTTTTAGAATTTTCTTCTTTAATTGCTACAAATCTTATGTCATCATTATTCTCAGTATCACTTTCACTTAAAGTTCTTTCAATACTAGCTTCAAGATCTTCATCATTAGCATAATAACATTCCTTAGATCTTCTAAGTTTGAAATTGTTTCTATACCTTTTAAATCTCTTAGGACACTTAGATGCAAAATGACCATATTCTTGACAAGTCCAACATTTAAATATTTTCTTACCATCTTTCTCTTTTCACAAGTAAAGCAATGCCTTCTTCAATCTTCTTGTCTTCTTCATTTCTAGATTTGTTGCTGCCAGCATAATCTCCATTCACACTGATGCTTCTTGACAAATTAGGGAAAACACTAAGAGCACTGAATGCTGTCTCCATTCTAGGTAAGTCTCCTGATAATCTCAGGTTTATTTCTGCTGCTTCCAATCTTCCAAGAAGAGTCTCTCTTGTAAAGTTTGTAGTACAAGGTATGACTTGTTCAATCATCTATATTGTCTACTTAAATACAGGAGTCAATGTCCTCAGAATTTTCCATATCACTTCATTCTTTGTCTTTGTTCCTCCACAAGATTTTATTCCTATAATAATTTCTGACATTCTACCAATATAGCTTCTAATAGATTCATCTTCCAACATTCTTATATCTTCAAATACACATATCCAATTATGTAATCTAACTCTTTTTGCATGTTCATCACCTTCAAAAGTAGAGTGTAAAGATTTTCAAATTTCATGAGACTTTTTCAAACATTTTACCTGACTGTACTCATTCTATGGAAGTGCTGTCAAAAGTGCTTCTCTTGCAAGTATGTTACACATGAATAGATATCTTTCATCAGGAGTACATGTTTCAAGATTGTCTTCTTCAATGATAGTCTTATCAGTCTTTGTAATCAACCAATAACCTAGTCCTAAACATAGTAGGTGTGTCTTCATATTTTCTTTCCAGCTATCAAAATTTACTCCATCAAACGTAGGGCTTTCTTTCCTGAAATTTGCCATGGATCTCCTTAAGTTGTTAAACTTATTTTTCAAGGACCTGCTGCTCTGATACCAATTGCTAGAAAGTAAATTCCACCAAGATAACTGAAGGGGGGGGGGGGTGAATCAGTTATCAGATAATTATAACTTTTATCATCTTCAACAAAATCAAACCATATAAGCAATATAATTACCAACCATAGAAAGATATTCTTACACAATAACACAATGATACAAGATATGTTGACTAGGGAACCTCTTGATCAAAGAGTAAACCCCGGTGGAATGATGCCCATAAAAGATGCACTAATATGAATATTCCTTGTGAGAGGATGGACTCTATTAGGAGTCTTATGAAATACATTCAGTACATATGAATCCCTGTTAGGAGATTTTGAATCCCTGTTAAAAGATTCTAACCTTGTTAAGAGTTATGGAAGACAGAAGGACCCACTGCCCAAATAGCTTCAGGGTAAGATCACTGAACACACTGTCCAAATAATCTTTGCATTAATCAATAGAATAATATGTTACCTCTTCTCTGACTGTGCCAAACTACACTCATTGTTACATCAGATCTCAATTTTAGATCTCTGTACTTCGCATATCTTCCTTCACATATTCACTTTCATACTTAGCTCTATTCTTCACTTCATGCATACAATATCACACATAATCACAATTTCCACATAAAAAATATATTCATTCATATCACAATAAGGAAATACATTCCTTTCTTTATACCACACTCAAGTAATTACAAATGAGTCGGCATACAATTACAAAATAAAAGTTTCCACACACTACATCAAAATTACACAAAACTGTCAGCTTCCAAATACAATAAATCTTCACTTGTGTGACCTCAAAGTCTACACTATCATCCACATCACTATCAATGTGTCTTCAACTTCCTTTTAACTACACAAAACTAGATTCCATCCTGATTAGGAGATATCATCCAATTTCCACAAACCGCTACTCACGAACACTACTTGAATACTGCTTCCACCAAAATGATCATAACTTCCATGAATAAATGAATTAATATCTACGATCTTAACCATAGAAATATAACATATCAAATAGTATAACCTCAACATCACATAGCTCTAACTACAATAACCCATGTGCATTAATCCAAACTCTGTCTGCTTCTCTGCAAGTCTTCGGTAAATCACTGTGTTGACATCAATGACAATCATAGTCATGAATGCAACAACAACTACTACAGAATTACTGCCAAACATTTAGCATTCATTCCTAACAATAAGATGTCAAGAAGAATCAATCACATTCTTAAATCTTGGCTTCCATGATGAGGGAGCACTACTGGTTTATGCATCCCTTCATGTCCAACCCTTCTTCGAGACTTTAGGAAGCTCAGCCTCTAATTTCTCTTCTAGATGTTGCTTCAAAAAGGCTCTAGTGTTCTTTTCTTTACTCACGGTGATAAATCCTTCATAATTTATTAGAAATATTTAAAATATATGCACTGGTGTAGATATCTCAAAGTCGCCACCCAATTAACCTTGGGGTACCAAATATATGCAAACACTTGGTGAATTCTAAAGGATACTTGAAAATCTCACTCTCAAAAGGATATGCAATCTCACAGGTGATCTTGAAATACTAGAAATAGAGACACCAACACAAAACCACAGGATCAACCTTTAGATCATAGAAATACATTGAAAAACTTTATGTAATTCTCACAATGGATAACAACACTAAACATAAATTTAGATAATAATGTTGGAAACTGCAATTGAGGCAATTGTTGTATTGCCATTGATGCCAAACCTTAACTGGTAAGACTGTTGCTACTTAAGAAAGTACTATATCTATTTTAATGTTGTAAAGGGGTCATACAAGGATGGTAACAATAGCACCTAAGGGAAAGGTTGAGTTATCTTGATACTTCAATGAGTACTTGATTATGTTGCACAATGATGAGATAATGTATTGTTTATCTTAGTAAGAATGAAGACTAAACTGGTAGGCTTAACCAAGTAAAAGAGAAGAAATCATGTTTAAGCTGAGTGATGTTAGTGTCGACTGAGTTAGTATATGTCGAGTAATTTCAATGTTGACTGGACATTAATTAATTGCCGAGGAAGACATTATTAGCCAAGGAAAGAGTTTTAGTATTGACCGATCTTTCTAGTGAAGATCGAGAAGTTGAACACTATATTGACCGAGCGTCAGTAATTTACATTTAAGGAAGAATTCAGATTCCTAGCCGACATAGTTGAATTCTTGGATTATGTAAACTGTGTTGACTTTATTTATTGATTGTTTGAAAGCATTTAATGCACTATAAAACATTTTATTGTAAATCTTAAAGAGATTTGAGATGTTTTTAGAAGAGGATATGAAGAACATAAAGTTGGTAGGATTCAATGAATTTGATCAAACCCTAAGATCTACGAAGTAGATTAAGTGGAAAAATTTGTATTGACTTAATTGAAGAGGTATATAGGAAACCTAAAAGTGTAAGGTTGAGTATGGTGGTGGTGATAAGATATGTTGATGTTATTGATTGTCTAAGCAGAAAAGGCTAAAGGAGAAGTGTTGATATTGCTTGAAGGGATTTCCAAGAAGATCAGTGATGGAGATGAAAAGGTTCTACAGTAAGTAAGCTAGCATATGTGTACGAAATTAGATCTAATATCTACAAAGTGAGTTGTATATTTACAGATCAATATTACTGTTACTTTCTAACCATTGTATAAGTCAAAATCCTTTTAACAGAGGTTGACCTAATAGTCATATGTATAAATCCTTTGAACAAGGTTGCATTCTAATGGAGTGTATGTAAGTCCTATAACAAGGCACACTTTTAACAGAGTGGTTAAAATCCATTAACCGGGTCACACCTGACAGTGTGTATGTAACCTTTGATAGGGTTGGCTTTTCACAGAGCTCACTTCAGAAGAGTGAAAATAATAGTAACATGTTACAAAGTGGTTTTTTCCTAATTGGGTTTCCATTATAAATCTTGGTGTCAATACTTGTGTGAATGTTTTGGTTTGAACATTTATGTGTTTTACAAGTCAAGTATAGTTGGGTAGTGGACTGCAATGTTATATGTTTCTGCTATGCAATCAGTAATGACCAAGTAGCTATTGGTTATTAGATCTGATTAGTTGGAAAATTTTAAAGTTTATTTTATACATTTGGACCTGAGAACAAATGATTCACCCCCCCTCTCTATTGTTCTAAATCATAATTAACAATTGGTATCAGAGTTGTGTTGGTGCTTACAGAGAACAAGTTTAAAGGTGCTTGAAGAAAATGATCATGATGTATAAGAAGAAGGTACCAAAGCTAAATAACGAGAACTTCCCTGCATGGAAAAGTTTGATGAAGTTACATCTGGCCGGTATTGGTGATTCTGCAAAGTACTATGCTGAGCATGACTATGTCACACCTATTGTACTATTGACTACCAAGGAAATGAGAGCTAAACAAGAACATAATTAGGCAATGTTGGAAATTACATCTGCCCTAAGCTATCTGGAATTTGAGGACATCAAGGATTGCACAAATGCTAAGAAAATGTGGGACACTCTTGCAATCATCTATGGCAATGATATAAATGTACTGAGAGCTAAAGTTGAGAGCCTTATAGGTAAATTTGAAGAAATGAGAATTCAAGAAGGTGAGAATATTGCACAATATTGTGGTAGAATAAAAGAAATTGTAAATGCTATTAGAGGAGAAAATGGAACTATTGATGATGAAACTATAATAGGAAAATTATTGAGAACTTTGAGACCTATCTATGCTATTAAGATTTTAGCTATTCAAGAATCTAGATGTAATCCTAACAATGCACTCACTTTGGAAAGTTTGGTTGGTAAGATTACTACTTTTGAGCTTTCTAACTATGATAACTTCACTGTTGCTAATGTTGACTCAGCTTTTAAGTCACAAAAGGTTCTGAATAAGTCAAAGAAAGAGAAAGAGAAGTGTATTAGTGAAAGTGACACATCTGATGAAGAACTTGAGGATCTAGAAGCTCTTATGGCTAGAAGACTGAAAAGGGGGAAATGAAATTACAAAGGTAAACTCCCTATTATATGTTTTTGATGCAATAAAGTTGGTCATATAGCTGCTAGGTGTCCTGACAAGGATGATAAGGATGAAGAAAGAGACAAAAAGCATAGAGATAGAAGAGATGACAAAATTTACTGAAGGTACAAGGACTACAAGGGAAAAGGTAAGAAATCTTGCTATATTGCTAAAGAAGAGACTAACACTGATAGTGATGATTTTGAAATTGAGGTAGTCTATGTTGCAATGAAAGATGAGTCTGATGAGGATGAGAAAAAATACATTAATTTCCTATGTGAATAAGAATGATAAATGGATTATTGATAGTGGTTGTTCACATCATGTGATTGGTGACAAAAGTAAGTTTGATACCTTAGATCTTTATAAAGGTAGAAGTGTGAAATTTGGTAATGATGCACCATGTCCTGTTAGAGGAAAAGGATTGATTAAGCTAACTGATAAGATCACTTGTGAGAATGCATATTGGGTTAAAGGTCTTAACTATAATCTGCTGAGTGTTGCACAACTTAATAGCATTGGTTACCGAGTGGAATTTCATCACAAGAAGGCTAAAATATTTGATGCCATTGGTGAACTGATTGGAAGTGGTGAATAAACAAGAGATAATTTGTTCTATCTTGACCTATCTGAAGAAAAATGTATGATTGCAAAACTTGATGATATATGGTTATGGCATAAGTGGCTATGTCATGTTAGCTTTGACAATTTGGCAGAAATTAGTAAAAATAAGAAAGTGAGAGGTCTGCCTAGATTGAAGAAACCTGAGAATATAATGTGTAAACAATTTCAGTTAGGAAAGATGACAAAGTCAAGTTTCAAGAGAAAATCCTTTACTTCTAAGAATGCTTTAGATTTGGTTCATACCAACCTTTGTGGACCTATGGGTGTACAAATCTACTATGGTGCTAAATACTTTATTCTGTTTGTTGATGACTATACCAGAATGATGATAGTAATGTTCTTAAAAGAAAAATCTAATGCTTTTCAATTCTTTAAGTGGTATTTGGCTAAGGTTGAAAAAGAGACAGGTAGAAACCTGAAGTGTCTTAGATCTAATCGAGGTGCAGAATATATATCAAATGAATTTAACCTATTTTTCAATGATAGAAGGATCAAAGATATATGTCTGCACCAAGAACACCCCCACAAAATGGTATAGCTGAGAGAAGGAACAGATCTATCTTGGACTGTGCTAGGAAATTGATGATTGAAAAGAATGTTGCATAGAAATACTAGAGAGAAGTTGTAAGTACATCTATTTATACTCTTAACTGAGTATAGATTAAAAAAGGTACAAATTTGACACCTTATGAACTATGGCATGGGCATGCACCTAGTGTAAACTATTTTAGAATATCTGGCAGCAAATGCTACATACTAAAGGAAAATAGGAATGGAAATTTTGATTGTAAAAGTGATGAGGGCATATTCCTAGGATAATCCAAAAAAAGTAAAGCTTATAAGTGTTTGAACTCTAACACTAACAAAATTGTGGAAAGTGTGAATGTCAAAGTTGATGATTATGTAGAGAAAAATGAAGCTAAAAGCAATAAAGAACCAGAAGATTACAGATCTTTTGTGTATATAGAGGAATAAGAGGAAAGTGATAGATTTGCACCAGATGCTAAGTCTCAGGTAAGAAATGCCGAGCATTAGGAAAATAATGCTGAGAGATAAGAAGAACATGTCGAGAGACAGGAGGAAGCTGCAGAGTATCAAGAAGAGGTTGCCGAGCATTAAGAAGCCAAATTTGACAATCTTGTTGGGGAACCTAAAGAACTAGAAGAAAGGAGAATAGAATCTATGTTGGCAAAATATGTAAGAAGACATCACAAGCCTAGACAGATAATTGGAGACAAAGATACTAGAATTATGACTAGAAGCAAGACTAGAGACCCTAAATGCCTACTATGTGAATTTGAGCCTAAGACAACAAGGGAGGCATTAGAAAATAAAGACTGGATATAAGCAATGAATGAGGAGATAGACTAGATTGAGAAAAATGATACATGGACTCTAGTGCCGAGACCAAAAAATGAGAATGTCATTGGAACAAAATGGGTGTTCCGAAACAAGTTGAATGAGCATGGTCAAATCACAAGAAACAAAGCTAGGCTGGTATACAAAGGCTACGCACAAGAAGAAGGAATAGATTATGGGGAGAAATTTTCCCGTGTAGCTAGATTAGAAGGAGTAAGTGTTAGGAATGAATGTTGAATGTTTGGAAGCCATTCTATAGTAGTTGTTAAATTCATGACTATGATTATCATTGATGTCAACACAGTGATCTTTTGGAGATTTACAGAGGAGCAGATAGTGTTTGGATTAGCACACGTGGGATATTGCAGATAGAGCTATGCAATGTTGAGGATTTAATCTTTGATATGTTATATGTTTATGGTTAAGAGTACAGACAATAATTCATTTATTCATGGAAGTTATGATCATTTTGGTAGAAGCAGTATTCAGGCAGTATTCTTGAGTAATGGTTTGTGGAAATCGGATGATATCTCCTAATCGGGATGGAATCTAGTTTTGCACAGTTAAAGGGAAGTTGAAGACACATTGATAGTGACTTGGATGATAGCACAAAATTTGAGGTCACACGGATGGAGAATTATTGTATTTGGAAGCTGACAATTTTGTGTAATTTTGATGTAGCGTGTGGAAACTTTTATTTTGTAATTGGATGCCAGCTCATTTGTAATTACTTGAGTGTGGTATAAAGGAAGGAATGTTTTTCCTTATTGTAGTATGGTTGAATGTGGATGTATGCATGAAGTGAAGAAAATAGCCAATGCAGTTGTGAAAGTGAATTTGTGAAGGAAGACATGCGAAGTACAAAGATTTGAAATTGAGATCTAGTGAAGCAGTGAGTGTGGTTTGGCACAGTCAGAGAAGAGGTAACATATTTTTGAGATTAGTAATCTTTTGGTATTATTCTATTGAGTAATACAAAGATCAGTTGGACAGTGTGTTCAGTGATCTTACCCTGAAGCTGTTTGGGTAGTGGGTCATTCTGTCTTCCATAACTCTTAACAGAGTTAGAATCTTTTAGCAAGGATTCAAAATCTCCTAATAGGGATTCATATGTACTGAATGTATTTCATAAGACTCCTAATAGAGTCCATCCTTTCACAAGGAATATTCATATTAGTGCATCTTTTGTGGGCATCATTCCCACCAGGGTTTACTCTTTGATCAAGAGGTTCCCTAGTCAACATATCTTGTGTCATTGTGTTATTGTGTATGAATATCTTTCTATGGTTGGTAATTATATTGCTTACATGGTTAAATGTTGTTAAAGTTGATAAAAGTTATAATTATCAGATAATTGATTCACCCCCCCTCTCAATTATCTTGGTGGACTTTACTTTCTAACAATTGGTATTAGAGCAATAGGTCCTTGAAAGAGAAGTTTAACCACTTAAGGAGATCCATGGTGAATTTTAGGAAAGAAAGCCCTAAGTTTGATGGAGTGAATTTTGATAGCTGGAAAGAAAAGATGAAGACACATCTACTGTGTTTAGGACTAGGTTATTGGTTTATTACAAAGAATGAGAAGACTGTCATTGATGAGGATAACATTGAAACATGTACTAGTGATGAGAGAGATATATTCATGTGTAACATACTTTCCAGGGAAGCACTTTTGACAGCCCTTCCAGGGAATGAGTACAGTTAGGTAAAATGTTTGAAAACATCTCATGAAATTTGGAAAGCTTTACACACTACTTTTGAAGGTGATGAACATGCAAAGAAAGTTAGATTACATAATTGGATATATGCATTTGAAGATATAAGAATGATGGAAGATGAATTTTTTAGAAGCTATATTGGTAGAATGTCATAAATTATTGCAGGCATAAAATATTGTGGAGGAACAAAGACAAAGAATGAAGCGATATAGAAAATTCTAAGGACATTGACTCCTGTGTTTAAGCATACAACACAGATGATTGAACAAGTTATACCTTGTACTTCAAAATTTACAAGAGAGACTCTTCTTGGAAGATTGGAAGCAGTAGAAATAAACTTGAGGTTACTAGGAGACTTGCCTAGAATGAAGACAACATTCAGTGCTCTTAGTGTTCACCCTACTTTGTCAAGAAGCATTAGTGTGAGCGGATATTATGCTGGCGGCAATAGATCTAGAAATGAAGAAGACATGAAGATTGAATAAGGTATTGACTTTCTTGTGAAGAGAGAACCAGACGGTAAGAAAATTTTTAAATGTTGGACTTGTCAAGAATATGGTCATTTTGCATCTAAATGTCCTAAGAGAGTTAAAAAGTACAGAAACAATTTCAAGCCTACAAGATCTAAGGAATGTTATTATGCTAATGATGAAGATCTTGAAGCTAGTATAAAGAGAACTCTAAGTGAAAGTGATATTGAGAATAATGATGACATAGGATTCATAGCAATTAAAGAAGAAAATCCTGAAATAGATGTTAAGGAAGAAAAAGCCCTAGTTTCTCAAGTTGAAAAGAAAGCTGATTGGATTATAGATAGTGGTTGTTCACATCATATGAATGGAGACATGAAAAAATTCATAAAGTTTAACAATTATGATGGAGTTGTTAGAGTTGGAAACAATGCACCTTGTTTGATTAAAGGTATGGGATCTATTACTCTTGATGGAAAGACTAATACTGATGATGTTTAATTTGTGGATGGTTTGAAACATAATCTCTTAAGTGTTGGACATTTAGTTGATAAGGGATATCAAGTATGGTTTACTGAGAAAACTTGTGTGATAAAGGATAAAGATGGAAATCTGATTGGAAGTGGATCTAGAACCAGAGGTAATGTATTTTAGTTGAATTCTACTAAGATGACATGTTTGATTACTAAGACTGATGATAGTTGGTTATGGCATAGAAGGTTTTGTCATATAAATTTTGATAACATTGTGAAAGTAAGTACTACACTTGCAATAAGGGATTTGCCTAAAATTATGAAGCCTACTAACATGATTTTCAAGGAATGTGTGATGGCTAAACAAAAGAGAAGTTCTTTTCCCAGTAAGAAGTTTACATTTACAATGAAGTTGGAGATTGTTCATACAGATTTGAGTGGTCCTACAAGGACTAGAGGATTCTATGCAGAAAGTTATTTTATGATTCTTGTTGATGATTTTACAAGAATGATGTGGATTGCATTTCTTAAAGAAAAATCTAAAGCATTTGATAAGTTTAAGATCATTAAGAATAAAGTTGAGAATGAATCTGGAATGAAGATTAAATGTTTGAGATCTGATAGAGGTGGAGAATTTAATTCTAGAGAGTTTAACATTTTTTGTGAAGTGAATGGTATTAAGAGACAATTTTTAGCCCCTAGAACACCTGAACAAAATGGTATTATAGAAAGAAGAAACATATCAATGACTGAAGCAGCAAGAGCTATGTTATTTGAGAATGATTTGGTGAAGATATTCTGGAGAGAAGAAGTGAACACAATAGTGTATACAATGAACATAGTAAAAATTAGAGCAGACACAGATGAGACACCCTATGAATTATTGTTTGGACATACACCCTCAGTTAAGTATTTGTTAAAATTGGGATTTACAAAAGGAACAACTGATAGAAAAATGTACACAAAAGAAATTGAAAATGGTTTGTTGATTGCAATTATTTTTGTTGATGACATTATTTTTGGAGGAGAAGATGAAGATAGTGATAATTTTTTTGATGAAATGAAGACTAAATTTGAAATGAATATGATTGGTGAAATGAAATACTTTTTGGATTACAGATAACACAGAACAGTGATGGTATCTTTGTAAGTCAGAGAAATTACCTGAATGACTTGTTGAAAAGATTTGGAATGGAGAACTATAAACTAGTTGGAAGACCTATGGTAACTGGACATAAATTATCTAGCACAGATGAAACATCAGCAGTTGAACAAAAAATTATAGATCTATGATTGGAGGATTGCAGTACTTGACTCATACAAGACCTAATATAGCACATTCAGTTGGAATTGTAGCAAGATTTCAAGATGAACCTAGAGAATCACATTATGCAGAAGTGAAGAGGATACTAAGATATTTAAGAGGCACAATGGACTATGGATTGTGGTATGAAAAATTTGATGATTCTAGCCTATGTGCATTTACAGATGTTGATTGGGGAGGCAGTGTTGATGATAAAAAGAGCATCAGTGGTGGAGCCTTTTTCCTTGGAGGAAGATTGGTTTCTTGGCTAAGCAAGAAGTAGAATTGCTTTTCACAAAGCATAGGAGAAGCAAAATATGTAGTAGTAGCAAACAATTGTAACCAGATAATTTGGATGAAGAAAATGTTGAAGGATATTGGAATAAAGTTTGTTGAGCCTGTTGTTATACATTGTGACAACACCAGCACAGTTAGTATGTCTAAGAACCCTGTATGAAATTCTAAGACAAAGCATATAGAGATTAAGTATCATGTAGTAAGAAAGAAATTTGATGAGAAAAAAATTAGACTGGAGTACATAAGCACAAAGGAGCAGATAGAAGACATTTTTACAAAGCCTTTTCCTAAGGATACATTTGAGTATCTGAGAGGTATGCTTGGGGTTATGCCCCAGCCTACTCTTGAGAAGTGATGCAGTTGGTTGCATCCATCCAGTGGTATATGAGCCTTATCTTTCTTCTGGATTGGATGTTGGTGCTTCCTCTATTGAGGAGTATGTGTATCTGAGCTGAGTCATGAGGACTCTAGTGAATGTATTTTCTGAATAGTGTCTTTTGACATTGGAGTTTTTGTTGACATAATGATGAAATTTTCTATCACTAATGTTAGTGGGGGAGTAGTGTACATGAAAAACCATTTGTACCATCTATTGGAGAGATCTGAATAGGAAAATGAAGCAAGATTTGATTGATGAAGAGAACTTGAAAGCATTTTTAGAGCAGCAATGTTGCAGTATTGGATTTTTGGAACATTGGATGTTTTTCATCTATGTTGCCATCAATGCCAATGGGGGAGATTTTTAGGAATGAATTATGAATGTTTGGAAACCATTCTATAGCAGTTGTTGTTGCATTCATGACTATGATTGTCATTGATGTCAACATAGTGATCTTTTGGAGATTTGCAGAGGAGCAAACAGTGTTTGGATTAGCGCACGTGGGATATTAAAGATAGAGCTATGCAATGTTGAGGATTTACTCTTTGATATGTTATATGTTTATGGTTAAGAGCATAGACAATAATTCATTTATTCATGGAAGTTATGAGCATTTTGGTAGAATCAGTATTCAGGCAATATTCTTGAGTAGCGGTTTGTGGAAATCAGATGATATCTCCAAATCAGGATGGAATCTGGTTTTGCGTAGTTAAAGGGAAGTTGAAGACACATTGATGGTGACATGGATGATAGCACAAACTTTGAGGTCACACAGATGGAGAATTATTATATTTGGAAGCCGATAATTTTGTGTAATTTTGATGTAGTGTGTGGAAACTTTATTTTGTAATTGGATGCTGACTCATTTGTAATTACTTGAGTGTGGTATAAAGGAAGGAATGTTTTTCCTTGTTGTAGTATGGTTGAATGTGGATGTATGCCTGAAGTAAAGAAAAGAGCCAATGCAGTTGTGAAAGTGAATTTATGAAGGAAGACATGCGAAGTATAGAGATTTGAAATTGAGATCTGGTGAAGCAGTGAGTGCGGTTTGGCACAGTCAGAGAAGAGGTAACATATTGTTGAGATCAGTAATATTTTGTTATTATTCAATTGAGTAATACAAAGATCATTTGGACAGTGTGTTTAGTGATCTTACCCTGGAGCTGTTTGGGCAGTGGGTCCTTCTGTCTTCCATAACTCTTAATAGAGTTAGAATCTTTTAGTAGGGATTAAAAATCTCCTAACAGGGATTCATATGTACTGAATGTATTTCATAATAATCCTAACAGAGTCCATCCTTTCACAAGGAATATTCATATTAGTGCATCTTTTATGGGCATCATTCCCACCGGGGTTTACTCTTTGATCAAGAGGTTCCCTAGTCAACATATCTTGTGTCATTGTGTTATTGTGTATGAATATCTTTCTATGGTTGGTAATTATATTGCTTACATGGTTAAATGTTGTTGAAGTTGATAAAAGTTATAATTATTAGATAACTGATTCACCCCCCCTCTCAGTTATCTTGGTGGACTTTACTTTCTAATAGTAAGAACTCTACTTGCATATGCTGCTTACAAATATTTCAAGGTATACCAAATGGATGTCAAGTCTGCATTTTTAAATGGTCTATTAGAAGAAGAAGTATACATTGAATAGCCAGAAGGATTTATTGATCCAAATAAGAGACACATGGTTTGAAAATTGAACAAAACACTATATGGATTGAAGCAAGATCCCAGAGCATGGTATGAAAGACTGTACAACTACTTAATACAGATTGGATTTTCAAGGATAAATGACACAAGCAATCTATACATTAAACATGATTAAGGTAAAGGAATCTTGTTGGCTAAGATTTTTGTTGATGATATTATTTTTGGTGGACAAGATGCCTTGTGTAAGAGATTTTCAAATGAAATGCATACTGAATTTGAAATGAGTATATTTGGTGAGATCAAATTTTTTGTTGGTTTACAAGTATATCAAATGGAAAAAGGCATTTTCATTACATAGTCTAAGTATATTCATGAGATAGTAAAAACTTTTGGGATGGAAGGTTCAAGACCAGTGAGTACTCCTATGGCTATTGGACAAAAGTTGTCTAAGAATGATGAGACTGCAGAAGTAAACCAGACTTTGTACAGATCTGTGATTGGAAAACTACAATATGATGTACATAGTAGACTAGACATTGCATTAGCTATTTGGATTGCGGCAAGATTCTCTACCAATCCTAAGGAAACACACATGATGGCTGTAAAAAGGATAATAAGATATTTGAAAGGAACTGCTGATTATGGGTTGTATTACAAGAAGTATGAAAAGTTTTAACTGCAAGTATATACTGATGCTGATTGGGCAAGAAATGTAGATGATAGAACTAGTGGTGGAGCTTTCTTTCTTGGACAGAGATTGGTTTCCTAGACAAGTAAGAAACAAAATTGCATTTCCCAATCCACTATTGAAGCCGAGTATGTGGCTACTGCAGTGAACTATTCAAACCTGGTGTGGATAAAGTAATTGTTGATAGGAATGAAAGAAGAGATCATTGAACCAGTTGTTATCTTTTGTGATAACACAAGTGCTATCAAAATCTCTAAGAATCTAGTAATGCATACAAAGACCAAGCACATTGCAATCAAGTATCACTACTTGAGGGAATTGGTACAGAACAAGGAAGTTAGAATGGAATATGTGAACACTAAGGAATAACTGGCAGACATATTCACTAAAGAATTACCTAGAGAAGCTCATGAATATTTGAGAGGACAATTAGGAGTCCTTCCCCTAAATGAGGCTGCCCAGACAAGCTAGGAGCACTACATCAAATATGCTATAACAGAATATTTGGCAGATTGATGCAGAAGAAGGTCACACTTTAGGAGCGGCCTAGAGTTGTGGAAAGAATAACAAAACTGAGAATCAGTCATAAGTAAGATGACAGAGGGAGAAAATACTGAAAAGATGATATCTACATCTAAAGGATGTATGTTTTAGTTGCTGCATTGGCATTTTTGTCAAAGAGGGAGATGAACATAAATGAAGAACACATGAAATGAAAGAAAGATCAAGTAAGAGGGAAAAATTCTGGATGGCCACAAAAGAAAGGCTAATTGATTCTGAATCAAAATGAAGCTAAGGATATTATAAATATTTTTTATGGACAGATAAGTTTTGGATTGGTTGGTAATCCATGTGTTATTCATATGGTGTTGCCATCAATGCCAAAGAGGGAGATTGTTGGAAACTGCAAATGAAGCAATTGTTGTATTGTCCTTGATATCAAACCTTAACTGGTAAGACTGTTGCTACTTAAGAAAGTACTATATATATTTGAATGTTGTAAAGGGGTTAGGAAAGGATGGTAACAATAGCACCTAAGGGAAAGGTTGAGTTATCTTGATACTTCAATGAGTACTTGATTATGTTGCACAATGATGAGATAATGTATTGTTTATCTTAGTAAGAATGAAGACTAAACTGGTAGGCTTAATCAAGCAAAAGAGAATAAATCATGTTTAATCCAAGTGATGTTAGTGTCAAACAAGTTAGTATATGCGGAGTAATTTCAATGTTGACCAGACATCAGTTAATTACCGAGAAAGATAGTATTAGCCGAGGAAATAGTTTTAGTATTGATCGAGATTTCTAGTGAAGACTGAGAAGTTGAACACTATATTGACCGAGCGTCAGTAATTTACATTTGAGGAGGAATTCAGATTCCTAGCCCACATAGTTGAATTCCTGGATTATGTAAACTATGTTGACTTTATTTATTGATTGTTTGAAAGCATTTAATGCACTGTAAAACATTTTATTGTAGATCTTAAAGAGATTTGAGATATTTCTAGAAGAGGAGATGAAGAACATAAAGCTGGTAGGATTAGATGAATTTGATCAAACCCTAAGATCTAAGAAGTAGATTAAGTGACAAAAGTTGTATTGACCTAATTGAAGAGGTATATAGGAAACCTAAAAGTGTAAGGTTGAGTATGGTGGTGGTGATAAGATATGTTGATGTTATTGACTATCTAAGTAGAAAAGGCTAAAGGAGAAGTGTTGAGATCACTTGAAGGGATTTTCAAGTAGATCAGTGATGGAGATGAAAAGGTTCTATAGTCAGTAAGCCAGCATATGTGTACAGAATTGGATTTGATATCTACAAAGTGAGTTGTATATTTACAGATCAATATTAATGTTACTTTCGAACCATTGTATCAGTCAAAATCCTTTTAACAGAGGTTGACCTAATAGTCATATGTATAAATCCTTTGAACAAGGTTACATTCTAATAGAGTGTATGTAAGTCCTATAACAAGGTGCACTTTTAACAGAGTGGTTGAAATCCTTTAACTGGGTCACACCTGAAAGTGTGTATGTAACCTTTGACAGGGTTGGCTTTTCACAGAGCTCACTTCAGAAGAGTGAAAATAATAGTAACATGTTACAAAGTGGTTTTTCCCTAATTGGGTTTCCACTATAAATCCTGGTGTCAATACTTGTGTGAATGTTTTGGTTTGAACATTTATGTGTTTTACAAGTCGAGTACAGTTGGGTAGTGGACTACAATGTTATATGTTTCTATTATGCAATTAGTAATGACCAAGTAGCTGTTGGTTATTAGATTTGATTTGTTAGAAAGTTTTAAAGTTTGTGTTATACATCTGAACATGAGAACAACTAATTCACCACCCCCTCCCCCTCTCTATTTTTCTAAATCATAATTAACAAATAATTCCCCAGAAGAGTTGCCATTTTGTTGGTTCTGGAAATAGGGTTGACACTACAAGTAGAAACCGAGTTAATCATCCAACTATCTATGGATATTCCAACTCCAATTATCAATAATCTCCTGGACTTGGATCAATTGAAAATGATATCTCAAACCCTTCTACACTTTGAACTCTGCAAGACCCAAGAGGGTGATCCCTTAATGAATTTACAATCTTTGCACCAAACTTGTAAATAACATCAACATAAAACAAATAATCTCATATGAAGGCTCAATAAAGGGGGATAATTCTATGAATGTCTAGTTCCCAATGATCCTATACCACTTGGAGCATGAGACAACAACAACATACGTAAAATAAAATGATACTGCATGATTTAATAATTATATGGTAATATTTAAATGAATTTGGACACCAAAATGATAGTAAAACCAATAGAAGTTATGATTAATGCCTTACTCCATTGGGATTTAAATTCACAAAGCATAAGACTAAAATATGATAGAAATTGGACTAATAGCATGAGATATAAGAAAATAATACCTTATAGTACTTCTAAAAAATAACCTTGACCCAAACTACTTATCAGAATCCTTGCACAAATTCTATAAATCTATAATTCTATTCAAGCATTTAATTGACCCATTAGATCAAAGCATGAACAATAAATCACATACACCACAATAGTGCACCAAATGAGACAAATCCTTGATTCATTTCATTCAAAATATAGTAAAATTGTAAAAACTAGAGAGAAATGGATATGAATTGTATTTGTATTAAATTCAATTTCTATCTCTATCATACAATAATTTTACAAATCATTTACTTAAAACCTACACAAAACATGACACTAACACTATCTATTTACTCTATAAAATGATTTTACAACTTTTTCATATTCACCTAGACTCTTAGTTGGCACCGACACTCTATACTCAGAGTTTTTGAAATGGAACCCTTTCTACTGGCCTTGAATTTCCCATTTATAGAAACAAGGGAGAAAAAAAGCTATGGGCTAGAGAAGACACATGTCCCTAGTCCATTGGACTACATAATTTTCATTATAAAAGACTTCCCACATAAGATAAAAAATGCCTTTTCCCCTTTTGCAAAATATTCTTTCTACTTTCCTAGTTTGCAAATTATTGAAGAAGATTTAATTTGGGCTCGTGTTTGTTGAAAAATTGTCCTTCAAAAGTTAACCACTATAGAATATGCCAAAAGTGAATACCAAATTGTCACATCAAAAAGTTAAAAGGCTAATTGTTTGCCTCTTCAATCTTCATTCAAGTACATCTTAGCCCATTCAACATATTCCTCATCTGATGACCAATTGAAACTCATGACCTCATTAACCTTTCCCTGTAAGGGTTGTACATGATAGCTACCTAGTTGGCCTCCTCAAAAATTTTAAAGAATGTGTTAGTGCTTATGATCTTGTCCATGCTTCTTTCCATTATATTTGTGTCTATATCCTCACAAATTAAATCAACTTGAGAAATGATGATTTGTTCTTCTTGTTCATTGCATAACTACAATGACTTATCATTTCCATATTTATATGTTATTCCTGGCATAAGTGTATCATGCATTCTATTAAAAATGTCTATCAACTATTTGATCCTTCTCTCAAAGTTCTTGGGAAGCATATGAAACTCTTGAATAGACTTAACCATTAAATGGGTTGGTTGAAGTGCCTATATTTTATTAGCATGAAACTTGGAGGCAACATACATCATTTTCAAATCATTTTCTCTCTACACACACTTAGCAAACAATGGTACAAATATCTCCATATCTTTATCAATACTCTTGAAAACCTCAAATAATAAAGAAAAGAAAGAATGGATACTGACCAACCTGATTTCTACCTTCTCATTTAGATGAGTCAAAACTAAGATGATTATATCTTTCTATTTCTGAGTAGACCTTTGCTCTATATCCACTAGCTTTCTCACTAATTTCTTTATCTTTTCTAAGATTTGTCCTTTAGTTGGATCACTAGAGCATGTAGGCTCTTCAACAATTGGTTATGCTGCAAAACCAAGAGGATTAATCTCCATGGGAGACCGTGGGGTTGCATTGATAGGTGTGGTAGAAGGTGACTCTAATGTAGGAGGGGTAGAAGTAACAATGGGTTCTTCTAACAGTCCTTTTTTCAAGAGTTGCAACTTTGACTGTAATTCAACATACATCTTCTTCATCTTTCTACACTCCCCAAAAACATGCTCAAACTTATCTTTGTACTCTAGTTTCTCTGCTTCTTCCATTTTAGCAATTTCCTTATTTAACTTGGCTACATCCAAAGTCAAGTTGTCTACCTCAACTTTTGAAGTCTTTGAGGCTCTCTTAATTATGAGACCTCCCCTCAAATTAGGGTTGATGTATCCCACATCTGGTTTTATGACTCCTTGAGATAATGACCAAATTACCAATGTGGAATAGTCACAACTTCACGTTGATCCTTTTAGAGCCAGTCTAGTCTCCTCCTCTGAGCTATATAATTGTTTATTTTTCCTTAAAATATCAAATGAAACAACATCAACAATATCCCATTCAGGAAGGATTAGGATGCTTACTATAATCACCTAACATTTGTCTAGTAGAGCCTAAGCCCCTAATTTCAATCAAATTGCCTGAAATAAAATCCTAAATCTCAAAGGCATATTTACTAGACATAATTGTGCAGAGTAACCTTGAAAATCCCCTTTTCATAATTAAATAAAAAATAAAAAATCTTATATCAAGCTTATACTATGGTCTAATTTCTAGAGCTTGCATATTTATTTAATTGCTATAGCCTTTCTTTTAATATAAAGTTCCTACACTTTTTATTAAAAGGACACATTCACATGTGTGCACACTCAATCTTGATTAATTAGTAATTAAAGGGGATTGTGCTTTCAAAATTGCTATTTTGTCTTATTCTACCTAACATCTTCTCTTTTTCCTCTTAATCCCCACCACTCATTTCTACCTAACCTTTCATCTCCTTCATTCCCCTTTTTCCACTTCATCTCAATCACTCATTCTTTTTCCTCTTAATCTTAGCCCTCCATTCTTGAGACAATTCCTTTAAAAGGAAGCTCTTCCTTGGCTCAAGGGTCCCAATCTTGATCATTTGCATCTTGCTTTCTTAATTTATGTTCTTAATTGCTCATAGTTTACTTCATTCTTAGCACAATATTGCATTGTTAATCTAGTTTTCTTTCTTGCATTGTTTCATAGCATAATCTATTGCATTCTCATTCTAGAACACTAGTTGTTTGCATTCACTCTAGCTTAATCTCTCATTCTATATTGCTTAATCTTACATTCTATTTTCATTCTAGATTTGCATTTGCATTTTAATCTTCCATTTTGGAGTAGTCAAGTCACTAATCCTTTGTGCCATTCTAATGAGAATTCAAAGAAGGATTAAACTCGCTTCAACTAGGAAGCAATAAGCCACTTTTGAGAGTTTAGTTGGCTCATTTGATATGGCCTCCTCTAGCTAAATTCTTGAGCTAATGGTTTATTGATTGTTGGTTGTTCTTAAATTGAGTACCAATATTTAACCACACATTTTTGGCACCCACCGAGGGGCTGGATGGTTTAGCTCCATTTCTTGCATTTTCTTGCATTTTTGTCATTTTGTTGTCACAAGTTCATATCTCTATTTTACAGGCTAAGATTATCATATGACATTTCACAGTATAGCGGGATGACATTTCATAATACTCCCAGATGAGTTTTTGATAGTTTCTAGAATATCATCTATGGTCTTTGTGGTGTATCATCTGCCTTCTGGCAAAATATCATCTCTGTTTAGCACACTTTGTCATCCAGGCTTGAAATATTGTCTTGCTTTTGGAGCTATAATGTATGATTTTATGATAGACTATGAAGTGTCACCAGATTCATTTAGCCTAGTTTTCTTGTACTTTTCATGCATTTTGAGTTTTTTGGTTTCCTAATAGCACCCAACAAGTGGTTTTGTAGGGTTATTGGTTTCATTTGCATACTTTTGTACCCTAACTTGTGGTTTTTTAGGAAATCACTTGCCAAAGAGATCAACACTTTTATGTTTCATGACTACTAATGCTTTTGTGATGTAGGACGATTGTTAAATACTCATTTGGAAACTACTAAAGCTATTGGTTTTGTAGGTTGCCTTGGAGATACAAATCGACATTATGTTTTCATAAGTTTGGTTTTCTAGGTACCTAGCTTAATTAGGAGATCTCTTTTCTTGTGATTAGTTTAGTAGTAGGAGAGTATGATCTTTACCTCCTAGAGGATGAATCAGAAATCTCTACCTAATTGATTGGTTTCTTGTAAAATGAATCTTGGGTGAATGGCCATGTGCTTGATTTATTTGGGAGAAACTATGGACTAGGAGAGTATTCTCTTTTCCTTTTGGAAAATCATAAATCTTGACCTCCATTAGCTATCCATTTTACTTTCTTGCATTTACCTTTAGAGGGCTTGCCAAGATAGAAATATTTTGGGAACGACCCAAGTGGGGAACAAGAGAACCCAACTAACTCCATCCCATTATAATAAAAATATTCCTTCAATCTAAAGAGAGGGAAGACTTGGCTATTTTCTACTTCTAATTTTTCTTCATGTGTAGGACCTAGTAGCCTCAATCTTGCTAAGCAAGACTACACTTGACTAGGTGCTTGTAGGACCTTCATGGTCTTAATCTTGTTTACAATATTAAAAGGGGACTGCATTCAACTTGTATAGGGCCGAGAGGTCTCGATCTTTCTTGAGAGACTATACATTTTGGGTTCTTGTAGGGATATAGGCCTTAATTCCCCTTGCCGAACTACAAGGGGTAGTCATGAACGAAGACCCTTATTAGATACCTAAGGATTTAGAGGCCAACCATTTTAGCCATGTGACTTCCTTTTTGAAAGGATTGATCCAAGTGGGCTTTACCTAGATTACCCCAAGATACTCACCATATGTGTTCTCTTGGATGCTAAAGCTTGATTGTGGCAATATGGAAAGACATGCGCTACAAGAATTGTTCTCTTCGAATTGATCCATAACTTACATAGTCCTAGGAAAGGCCATTCAACCACTTAATTGTGGGGCCAAGAGAAAAAATTTGTGGGAAAAGGTTGGAACACTTCCCTTTTGACCTTAGGTATTTTTAATTGATGTGCTTTAAAGTAATAAGACCCATGAAGACTATTGTAAAAATACACTTGATGTAATGCCCCTCCAACCCTATCAAGTCCTGGTTATGCTCACTAGAAATTAGGATGAGCTATTTGTAATGGTGTCTTAAACCAAACCTCTTCCAACTCACCATAAATTCATATTTTAATGTGGAAAATAATAATATTGAATAGGTATGTTCCTATACATCTTCTTATGTGTCAGCGATAGTTTAGGACCTTAATGCTAAAAGGTTCACCTGATAGACTTATATGCTTCTATGTGAAATGCTCATTATTAATATTTAAGGTTATCTTTGGTTAATTAATTATAATCACTTAAAAGGGTTAGATGTGTTACTTACTCTAATGATGTTACATGTTATACTCAAGAGTAGACATGATTTCTAAATGAGACATTATGAGTACATGCCTGATGGTTAAACTGGGTTGTGAAAGTCAATAGATGATTTACTTTTACATGATTGTGTTATGATGCAATATGGAATAGAGATTATTTTGGTACTAATCACACTAATGCATTTATGCTTTGTTGATGTCACTACCTAATGTGAGTGTAGGATGAGAGGAGGTAGTCATAGTTACTCCTACAAGAGGTCCACATGATGTTGCACTCTCCCTCCTCGTTTTCCATTGTTTTTATATATATATATATGTATGCATGTCGATTGGTGTTGTAGGATGCAGGTACTAGGCATCGACTCTACCTGGCTACATAGGTCTGAGCGTGCCTTCAAAATCCTTGAACTGTTGTTGTGTGGAGATATTACCAAGATTACTCTCAAGGTTACCCATGGACTTAGATTCTTGTTTAGGAGGTTACCCTAGTTGGGGGATTTGAATGCAATATGTGATGTGGTCTTGTGATTTACAATTAGATGTTGTTTTGAGATTTATGTTATGAGTTAGAATTAACCTTGTTTATATGTATAATAATTATTATACAATTATGTTATAAATTGTTTGTATGTTATATAGGTATGTGTATATGTGGGTGCACATGCATATACCCATGCTTATATAAATAATAATAGTTGTATGTTTTTATTGATTCTGTAAATGGTATGTTCTTTATTGTAATTAAATAAAGTGAATTAAATAAAGTGTATTGAATGGAGTGTATTAAATAAAAAGTGAAAATAATAAGTAATAATAGTAATTAATAAAAGAAATGCTCTTTGTAGTAAAACTAGCTATCTAGGAGGGAGTTGAACTCAAGACCTCCTAGAAGTTAGGCTAGTTGGTTTCTGTGTGTGCTATGTGTTTTCCTTGAAATTTATTTGTTTAACTTTCTTGTTATGGTTTTCTTTTTTAAGCTATTTTAATTAAATTTATTAAAACTTTGTTAAGTCTTTTACAATAATGTTTTGTTTAAATTTTCAACCAACTATGGAAGTTGGAGAAGTTGCTTCCCGTAAAGAAACTCCTCCAACCATATAGTTGGGGGATAAATTTATTGGATTTGGAGAGTTTTAAGGAGATTTTTGGGAGTGTTCTGCATTGATTTTTTTGGAAATTTGTTTGAAGTTTATGTGAGTTTGAGAGTCTCTATTTGGTGAAGAAAAGTGTGTGGATTTCTAGAGTTTTATTTCCATAGGAAGCTTTCCAAGAGTCTATCTACTCAAGGCTTGAAGATTTGCAGAGAGTCTCCAGCTAGGGGAAGATAATTCTCCACAGGACCCCAGGTAGGGCCTAAATTGGGAAGAATCTCCATTCTTCCTATGTGTGTATGAATGTGTTTGTGTATGATATGATATGAGATTAGCATATGATTTTTTATTGTTTATTAAGAAGGAAATGTAAATTTATTATCTTCTGTGCATTTCTATTGTGTTTCCAGAAGTAATTCTATAAATGTTTGTATAATTTTTATGGTAAAATATTTCCTGGAAGTCTATGATTGATTATATAATTATAATTTGGCATATTTATCTGTGTATATGTGTGTGTTCTTAAATATTTATATTTATCATATGGTCTCCAAAGTTTATTTTGTGAAATGATTTGTAATTAGGATGATAATGAAAAAGAATATGTTAATTGAAAATAAACAAAGTGTTTTGGTTTATTTTCCTATACCTATACTCTAGTGCACATAATTTTTGAACCAGACCTTATTTTAAAAATCTCTCTGGTGAGAATATAAAAAATTAGGTTTTATCCAACATATGTCAAAATTAGGAAGATCCAACGGTTCAAAATACATTTATGCTTATCGCACCAAGACTATATTTTTATGACAGTCATATATATGTTTCTAGAAATAGTCATGCATAGATCCCTCCAGGTTCATTAGTTTATAGTACAATATTTTCCCCATCAATATTTGTTAATTTATAATTTATATTACTTTTATTTTCTATTTGGACCTATTTTGGAAACTTTAGAGTCATGGATTTCAGTGTTGGGTAACTGTTTGGCTTGGGGTTTGGTTTGTATCTTTCAACCTTGATCCTGGTCTTTGTCTGCATCTTTGTACCTATCTTAATGTTCATTTTATTGCTTTAAGTTTATAATAATGTTGTGTTAATTCATGTGTAAATTTTTATCACCTATGTTAATTATTGGTTGTGTTGATGTAATATGGTGTTTCTACACTTGGCATATACTTGAGCTTAGTTTATGAGGCTAGTACTCGTCTCAGTGGCCTATGTGCATGGGATGGTTCCCTAGACCTATAAATGAGTCGTGGAAAGTTATACTTATGCATGTGGAAATTTTTATGCTTTTATTTGAGATGTCTTATGATAGAAATTCTTCCAATGGTTCCTGTTATGTATATGAATAAGGTTAGGACTCGCTCTGAGGGCCTGAGTGCGCAGGGGAGTTTCCTAAACCTATGAATCAGGACTTGGAAATGTTATCTTGTAACCTTGGCTTGTGATTGAGTAAGGGACTAGGAACCCTAAGTGAGTGGTTCACCATAGGTTTTGGGACCCTAAAGTGGTTTCCAAATGATCCTATGGGTGGGTTTGTAAAAAGTGATAACCTTAAAAATTAACCTGGGAAGGGGGGATTCAAAAGATAATGAAAGAAAATATAATAATGGCCACACATACCTGATGGGAGTACTGGGACTAGGGATAACTTCCATGATGGATCCCTATTCATAAAGGGGGGACCAAGGTTACATGGTTTCTAGGAAGGATCCCAATATACAGGTTGTGTGATGACACTCACTTAGGTGGTATCCTAGAACCTTGACCTCGGTGTTATAGTATGATGATATTTTATGTGCTTTAATCTTGTTCTTTTGAGTCTTGGATTTATTGGCATATGAGACTTACATTTCCCTAAGGTCTTGAGAGTACCTTGGTTCTATGTCCTCGCATGGGGGGTGGAACTTTACCAGTTTCACATGGTTGGGTGGAAAATCTCTTTCGAGGTATTGTTCATGGTTCATGGTGCGACTTGGATTCAAAGTTGTTTAATGGTGAAGTTGCTATTATTGTATCATGTATCTCTATCTTTTGTAATTGATACGTAAAGATGTATTGTAATCCTTGGGAAACTTGATGTAATTATCTTTCTATACGCCTTCGGGTCATGTGCTGCAACTGTAATTCTAATTGTGTTGTAAATGGAAATTGTAAGAAAGAAGCTATTTATATTGGTAAGGGTAGTATTTAGGAATCTCAAAAAGGGAATTGAATGTTGGTAAATCAAGCATGGATTATGTTTAAGTAATTCCTACCTTTTATCTCTTATGAGTTTTAAAATGAAATTGAAAGTAATGGTTCTATGCAAACCTTTGTAATGCAAGTACTTATGGATGTAAACTTCTTTAAAAGGAAACTTTTTTTGATATGTGGATTAGTGAAAAGATATGCTAAGGGTTGATGGGTATCTCCAGGTAAAAATAATAAGGGAAAGGAAAACATGTATGTTATTGAAAGTAGTATTAAGATGTAATTCTTTCCTAATGTTCTTAAATGTCTAAGATCAATATGTATGATGTAAGGTTATTTAAACAAGGTTTTAATCTCAATTCTTAATTGGATATATACAATGTCATAGATGATAATTGTGATGGTTAAACTTGTGATAAAGATGATTTAGTGAATGGTTTGTGATTGGTTAGCAATATATGGTTATGTAATTTACATTCTTTTTATTTTTATTTTTAAAGAAAAAATGGAAAGTAAGGGCTTTTAATGGAAAGCTTATTTATGTATTGTTAATGCAATTAAGTTTTGCATAGATAAGGTTAAGGAGTAAACAAATAGGAAAGGATAAATATACTTAGTGGATATGATAAGTAATGTGCCCTCATTCCACTTCTAAAAGTAAATTATGTGTTAGAAAAATGAATTCAACTAAATCATTAAGGCAATTGGTTTTGAAGTAGAATGAAAGCGATGTCTCAATATAACTTGAAGTTGAAACAAAAATAGAATTGCATTAGATTAAGTAATAAAATGCATTACTTGATAATGGTAAATGGATTCATTAAGGGAACCTTAAGGAATGTACTTGTAAATGGTTATGATGACACATTAGAATGTAAAAAAAATTTGTTAGTTGTAATTTTAGGTGATAGACCTGATACCTTATGGGTTCCCTGGTGGGGACATTACATTTGACACATTATTATACCTTGCTAGACCTCACAATTGCTTGTATCTACAAGGTTTCTTTGTCCCTTGTTGGATTTTTTGGATACTCTTGCTTTTTCACATCATCTTCTTTCAACATAAACACTCAATCTTGATCTAGGGACACTTAGACTTGTCATGCATCCAAAACCAAACTTGTCCAGATTGGTCAAGATTCTTGAGAATAGTGGCAAATGGTCCTTTTCCCACACAATGTCATTTTCCTTAGCATGTCATCCATCAAAAATTGGTATTCTCAATTGATTGAGTCCTTTCTAGTGATTTGATCTCTCTTCGCTCTTGTTTTAAGATCCTGAAATGTGCTCTAGCTTTTGTCTCAAGATATCTCACTTGAAATTCAACCTTGCTCAAAATTTGTCACAAGTGCCACTCAAAAAGCATTCATGCCTCATTCTCAGAACCTTGTACTTAGTTCTCTTGTCTATATCAACTTGGTTGCATGTGCCACCCAATAGGTATTCAAGCCTCAAATCTCGGTACCTTGCACCTCGTTCCAACCATCTTACTATCAACTACTTACCTTTTTGAGACAAGGCTATCACCACCTAGATCTCTTAGCATTAGCTTAGTAATCTTACTACTATCAGTTTCTCAATTTCATCTTTCGTCATGGCTCCAAAAGAGTACACTAAGGAGGAAGAGAGGGAAATTGCAACCTTATCTAAGCAACTCCAGCCTTTTGAAATATGATCTTGAAAAATTGTAGAAAGAAAAGGATAGCTCCTCTAAAAAATATTCATTGAGAACAATCTGTCCTTTTCTCATTGATAATGATCAATCTATATCTTCACCTCCTTTAAACATGGAAACACCAATGTATGATAATTTGGTCGTTGATCAAGAACATCTTCATGACCAACCTATCTTTGATCAAGAATATGAAGCAGATATCTCATATTCACTTGAGAGCCTTCCCCATCTTTAAAAACATCAAAACGAACCTCATCATCCCTTAGAGAGAGCCTTTACTCCTTTGGGAGAATCTTATGAATCAACATTGGAAACACTCCTTCAAAATAATCTCATCACACTACCTCCAGCCACTTCAAGGGGATATTCATTCTTGAGTACCTAATGTGTGTATAATTGAAATAATAAGCATAAAAATTCATGTTTCATGGAGTTGAAACAAAAAATCCTAGATATCCTTGATGATGGCATACTTGATATTAAGGATCCTAATGAATCATCTAATAAATACATTATGCTCAAGCTTGATCAAAATCATGTACCTATGTCCAATAATGATTCTAATGCTACCTTTACCTCTTCCATCATGCATTAATCTCCTAAAAATTAAAATCCATCTAAAATTCCTCCATTTAACAAAGAACTCAATGCTTTTCATGCTAACTATGTATATCCTCAAGGGCTACCTCTAAAAGAGATCCAAGCTAATATACATATTTCTACAAGCCTCTTCCATGATTCAAAGGTCATAGATCCCAAGATTCCTTTTACTTCAATGTCTACCATACCTATCCTAAACGTTCCTTCATTAGCCCTTCATGAACCTCTCACACATATCCAAACTCTTGCCTCATCCTTAAAAGTGGTTCCATGTCTAGAAGACAATCTGAAGTGTGAAGAAATAGATATCAATAAAGATCAAGATCAAAGTACCATCCATCCTTATCCAGTGGCTGACCAAAGTCCCATTTCCCTAGTGTCTCATGATGATCCCTTCATTCCATTTCATTTCTTCCAAGAATATATCCCTCCACCGTCTATAACTTATCCATCTCCCAAGCAAGATCAAGATACTCCTTCCATCATCTCTAATGAGCTTATTGAAAATCAAGAGAAAAGTACTCTTCCTACAGTAAAGATCCTTGTCAAGATCATAATATCCTAGTAGCTCCTTGTCAAAATCCTCCATATCCATCTCAAAAATATCCCATTTTTCTTACTCCTTTGCATAAGAATAAATACCCTCCAACTATAGATGCTCCTATCAAAAAACTTGCTCCTATCAAAGCTACCCATGACCCTATTGGTACAAATGAATCTTGTGGATCAGAGCCTTGGCCATGCTACTCACTCTATAGATACTGATATCCCTACCCATTATCTATTTTTATCATCCAAATCCATCCTTGGTCCGTATAAGACAAAGATGAAACCTTCAAACCTTCCACCCATATTAGGTCCCTATGTTCCCCCATCCACCATACCTCTCTCTCCTAGATTTTCATCCACTTCCCCCATTATACCTCAACATAAAAAAAGACATGCATCCTTGAGAAATTTCCATCCATCCATCCATCTAAACCCATCATATCAACCTCATTCATCCACAATTCCCAAGTCTTTTGGAAGCAATTTGGATGTGCAACATAAAAATTAGAAATACAAGAATCCACTTATATATGAAGATCACCATGTCCTATCTAATCGACCGGTGGCTAAAAAAGAAAAAAGGAAATATTCAAGAGACCACAAGGGTCCTCAAATAAAGGAGTAAAATCAAATCAAATATGGGTTCCTAAATCCATCATGCAAGAATTGCGATCAAAATCACTTAAACGTAAAGAAAAATCAGAAGCTATGTGGATTCCCAAGTCTCTCTTAAAGGACTTGAATATAAAAGAAAAATCAAAGTTGACATTCAAGCTTCCAAATACCTCCACTCTGTATCCCTCCAAACATATTATACCCTCCCCTTCACCCATTTTGGGTCCTTGTGTCCCGAGACTGACATCACTTCCTACATTAAAACCTCAAGATAGCCATTTCAATCTCCCTCTCGTTGTCCACTACCCTTCAAGGTGTGTGTTGATGTTAATCTTGTCACCCTTTCCACATACTCCTACACAAATATTTCAATATCATATCCCTTATCCTACACCTACTTATTATCCTTTCACCTCATATCCTTCCATTCCCTTTGTCCAATCCATTGCATAAATCCTTAGACAACATATGTCTTTATCCTCCATACCTTTCCTCCATCTCATTTCCTTATCAACATCTTTGAGCATACCTCTTAGCGGCCTTGTCCAATCATAACTTATCTTTCCAAGGGGGCATGATCAAAAGAGCATCAGGCTTGAGTTCCTCCAAAAATAAAAATTCAAAAAATTGCCTTGGTGAAAACCTAGAAATAGGTGCCTTGGTAGAAAAAGTAAAGAGAAATAAATTCAGCCTATGGTGAAAACCAGTACTTGTCATGCCTTGGACAAGTACCATGATGAAAACCTAGAAAATATGTGTCATGCATAGTTCCTCCCTCTTGCACTCTACACTTGGGGCAATATTCATCCACACTAGCTATTTCATGTGCACCCATACTTCCTCTTTCATCTTTGATCTTGACAAGGTTTAACTATCCATGAGCATCATATATCCTACCATCTGCTATCCTTTCCATCATCTTACTCACTTTCTTCCATCCATGCTACCCTATCATGATCTTGCTTATCCAACATCGGCCACTAATATTCCTAAGAATCCTTTCCCTTATCTCAAACCATTCACTCATAAACTCCATCACCCTTTATCCTGATTGTTCTATCCTACCACTAACTTATCCAAATTAACCCCTTGGTCTTGATCAAAATTAAGAATGAGAAAAAAATAAAAAATTTGTTGACATAAGTCTCTTGACATGTACACTCTTTTGGACCATATTCTTTCAAGAAACCAGGTCATTATCCTATATGCTATCCACTATCCTTGAGGGTTGCATTCACCCGCTTCATCCCTCATTATCTTCCTAATTCATCCCTCATTATCTTTCCACTTCATCCCTTGTGATCTTCTTCTTCATCCATCCGCTTGCTAATACATCCATCATGTCCTATACCTTGCTAGACATTAGGGGAAAAACCGGTGTGATCTTGCTTGAGAATGAGTAATCTCTAAAAATCTAAAAAGTGAAAAATGTTCCCGATTTATTTTTTTCCTAAAAATCATATAATATTCCTAAAAAAATTCTAAAAATCATAAAATTTCCAAAAAAAATGATCATCCTGGTGCAAACCTGGCAAACAAGTGTCACTTGTAATCTATGCTCCATTTATCAACATGTATTTGAGCTCTTGTGCTCTCATCAGCTTGATCTTCTTTTATACCCTTGTTCTCCATTTCCTTGTACTGTCATGGGTTGGAACTAGTCTTAGTCTTGTCCTTGGTTCCTATTTGTCACCTGGGGGAAATCGTATGCCTATCTGAGCTGTCAATGCTTGATCACTTGATTGATCCTTTTGAGCTTAACTTGAGTCAATTTATCAGTCCTTCCTGATGGGAAATTTATCACTGACACTAGTGTTTCTCAACACCCCAATCCTTTAGTGTTTATTAACACTACAAATTTGGACATAACTATGTTTCTCAACACATATCGGATCATGCACTATCAACTACATGCTTGCACTTTGATACTAGCACAAAGGTGTTTCTTAAACACCCAACACCAACTTACATCCTAGAAAACTAAAAATGACTCAGATATGTTGAACTATTTTCTAATGTGCTGACTGTTATCATTGAATTTTTCTTGTTATGTCTTCTAAGGTTTCTTGACGATGTCTACTTGACTAGAGATTCATGATTGGAGGCATAACAATGTTTTCTTTGATTTTTTCTTGTGGTGTGATTTCAATGATCCTACCTTGTGTAATAAAATGGGTGTCTATGGTAAGAGCCTCCATCATGATTGGAACACCCCACATACCTTGACCCTCTTTATTTGGATACTTAGGTGAGGTTGGAATTATCTCCTTGTCTGTTACTTGTGTGTAGTACATACAAAGACACTCTTGGTTATCTTGGTAGCCTATGCTTTGATACAGGTGTTATCTTACAACATTAACTTGGAAACCATGTCTAGGTCATCTTGAAACTTATGTCTCAATGCTTACATCTGTTTCCTACATCTCATCCAATAAGGTCATATTCATATCTCCATGGTCTCTCTCACACCAGTGAAGGTTGTACTGAACTTTGATGTCCCAAATGCTCAAATAATGAGAAATAAATGACTACAGGATCAGTGACTTGACTCATCTCTGAGGATACGTTTCATTCTAGGGATGCATATAGATTTACATTTCTAGTCTCCCTTGAGATATGCTTTCTTTTCATCCTTCCTTTCTCCTTGTCAAGGCAGTTGATTGCAAATCATTATATTTGATCCTTTTTTGGGATCGGAATTAAAATTTGTGATCATTTTACTTGTCGCATGCAATTGACTATTGATGCTATCACCTCCTACTTTCTTCCACCTTTTTTCTTCCTTTCCATCTTGATCCCAAGGGGGCATGACAATATAGAAAATCTTATTCAACAATCAAATCTCCTAATTTGCAAATCTAGCAATTGAACCAAAACTTTATTGATCAAGTCAATCAATGACTAAACATCATCGCTTGGGCCATCTTAGCTTCATCAGGAACCATATCAAGTTGAGATTATCTGCATCTCTCTCTGAAAGAGTGTTCTCATCACTTCATATTAGTTCACTCAGATATATATATTTTTGATCTGTTGGGGCATATCAGGTTCATCAGGACCCATATCAATCTAGTATTGTCTCTCAGGTGATTAGCTTCTTCATAATTCTTGTCAAAATAGTTATCTCAAATCTCTCTAACAGATATTCAGTCTCATCACTTCATATTATGATGGATACTCTTGTCTCTCTTATCAATCTTTGCTCAATCAAGTTTGGACCTGATGTCTCTTATCAATCAAGTTCAGAGTTGGTTCCTTATCTTCTATCTATTCTTTGAATCAACACGCTACTCATACATCGATTCAAATAGGGGAAAATGTAATCACCTAAAAAATTTCTAGTAGAACATAAGCCCCTAATTTCAATTAAATTGCCTCAAATAAAATCCTAAATCTCAAAGGCATATTTACTAGACATAATTGTGTAGAGTAACCTTGAAAAATCCCCTTTGCATAATTAAATAAAAAATAAAAAATCTTATATCAAGCTTATACTATGGTCTAATTTCTAGAGCTTGCATATTTATTTAAATTCTATAACCTTGCTTTTAATATAAAGTTCCTAAATGTTTTATTAAAAGAACACATTCACATGTGTGCACACTTGATCTTGATTAATTAGCAATTAATGGGGATTTGTGCTTTCAAAATTACCATTTTGTCTTATTCTACCTAACATCTCCTCTTTTGCCTCTTAATCCTCACCACTCATTTCTACCTAACCTTGCATCTCCTTCATTCCCTTTTTTCCTCTTCATCTCAATCACTCATTCTTTTGCCTCTTAATCTTAGCCCTCCATTCTTGAGGAAATTTCTTTAAATTTCTTGATCATTTGCATCTTAGTCTTTTGCATCTTGCTTTCTTAATTTGAATTCTTAGTTGCTCATAGTTTAATTCATTCTTAGCATAATATTTCATTTTTAATCTAGTTTAATTTCTTGCATTGTTTCATAGCATAATCTATTGCATTCTCATTATAGAACACTAGTTGTTTGCATTCACTCTATCTTAATTTCTCATTCTAGCTTGCTAAATCTTGAATTCTAGTTTCATTCTAGATTTGCATTTGCATTTGAATCTTCCATTTTGGAGTAGGCAAGTCACTAATCCTTTGTGCCAATCTGACAAGCATTCAAAGAAAGATAAAGATTGATTCAACTATGAAGCAATAAGCCACTTTTGAGAGTTTAGTTGGCTCATTTGATATGGACTCCTATAGATAAATTCTTGAGCTAATGGTTTATTGAGTGTTGGTTGTTCTTAAATTGAGTACCAATATTTAACCACACACTTGCCTGATTTACAATCTTCTTCCCTTCCTCAAGGGTGATGGCATTGAAATCCTCCAAAATTTCCTTTCTTTATCTCATCCTCACTTTATTGTTCATTATTTTCAGTCTACTGTGCCTTCCTCTCCTCACATATCCTTTTGTATTCATTAATTTTAACTCTCGAAACCAGCTGTAGGAATGCTTGGCTTTTCACAAAGGTTTCATCTTCAAGAAACTCATCACATGCTTGCTTCCTTGTATCCATAAAAGTAATTCATTAAATATCAAGAGAGGTAAAATCCCAATGCAATGATCTTTCTGATGGAGGGATGGCAACCTATATCTCTTTATCAGTAACAATAGTAATATCCTCCTCCTTTTCCTCCTCTACACGTTGTTCCTCAAACTGTTTAACATCTTTCTCCTTTGTTTGTTCATTTCACTTCTTATTTTGAGGTGAAGGGGGTAGAGGAGGTGGTGAAGGGATTTTCCTTGATTCATCATCGAAATCAATGGTCTTGAGTCCTTTTAATGGCTTAGGCTGATATTTTGGGTGGTGTTCATATTTCATTTTTTTATTGCCTTTTCTCCTTCTTTCTTCATTACTGTCACTATCACTGACATACTTACCTCTTACCCTTTTATACACTTTCTAAATTTACCTCACATAAGGTTTGTAGGTGTGCCTCTTCTCTCTACAATAATTTTCATCCTATGGTGGTGGAGGTGTTTCAACTGTAAGCCTAGTTTTTGTCTGAATGCTTGGTGAGTGAAAATGGCATCAAAATCTTCTTTTATTTTAGTCTGAAATAGGTTGTCAATGTCCCATCCTCCATTAAAGTTCATTCGAGGTGAAAAATGGATCTAATTCTATTTTGGAACAAGTTTTAATTTGGTCGTCGATCTTCATCTATCTTGGCATATTAGACGGATAACATTAGTCAATTTGACATTGACTTCCCATTTGGCATGCAGACCCATTAAATGACCAATAAGAGCTTCCCAACTTATTTGTTCCTTACAACTCAACCTTGGTCCTATTGTTAGCTTACCTTGGCTCAGAAAGGACATGTGGCAGTATCTTGCAATGCCACAATGCTTAAAGGTCTAGCATCTTTTAATTGTGGGGTGACTAGAGTTATTAGATCTTGTCACAGATTGATCGCTTGTTATAACACAACACTTAGTCCAATCGTTAACTCTCAATCACCTTTTTCTTCATTTAAAAAAATTGTCATCCCTTTTGAGAACATGATGAATGATAGACTCTAAGTAAATCAACTAATAACCATAATACATATGGAATAACATATTAAAACACTTCCTAAGGTTTCTTGAACTAGTAAACAAATGACAGATGGAAACCTCCCATGATATCACAGTCAACAAAATTCTCAAGAAGACGTCATCATGACATTGTGGGGACCAATAAAAACATGACACATAGCATATGGCTAGTAAAGTAAAGGGGACTTGCCTAACATAAAGACCACACCCTTAACTTGTTCATTAATAAAATATGACCAAGGACACACTTAGAATTAGGAAAATAAGACTTAAGGGAGAAAATGTAAAAGGTGACTGAATAGGATATAGTGCTAGGATAAACAAAAGAGGCCCCTTCTCATGACATAAAAACCCTTAGCCTTATGAACCAAAAGTACCAAAAAATTAAAATGTATTTAGAGTTTAGCATAAAAAGAATTCAAACTGATAAAAACCCTAAACCCTATGCCCTAAAACTAGCGAAAGGGAGCAATAAACAACAAGATAAAACCAAATTTCACTAAGGAAACCCATTTTTTTTCCAAGACACTTTGAAGCACTACCATGGGGAAAGTAGGCCGAGTCTAAAGAAACTCAAATTTGTAATGGTTTGAAGTTTTAATTACAATTTTAAATTTAAAAACAAGGTTAGGTTGAATCAAAATTTGAAAATAGGGATGGGCTGAATTGACAACATATCAATTTGAAACATAATGAAATCATGGACATGTAGATGGATTTAAATTGATAGCAGTAAGAGGGGTAGTTTGAATAAGATAATCATTTAAAAAGGGGCATTCTAAAGGAGGAATCAAACAACAAATAGTAAATTCTTGAGGGATTGGTTGAAAGTAGTAATATCAATAACAGTTAGTAAGTATAGCCATTGTTGAATCTCTTTAAAATAGTCACTCTAATTTTAGCAATTTTGAGTTTATAAATGTAGTATATCTTAAATAAAGAATGTATAATCACTAATATATCGAGGTTAAATTCACTAGGATAAACGAAGACAACTATTGGGTCACCATTAACCAAACCAAAGATAAAAGGCAAAATGTACAAATGAGGTGATTAAGTTGATGCAAGACAAATAATTAAATGGAAGGGAGGTGATAGATTATTTTAATTTTTTTGTTTTATTACAAGGAGATATGGGGATTATTCATCAACAATGTCAAATATTGTAATGCATTGATTTTCTCCAAAAAAATTTGTGAACATAAAATAATGATTTGTAAGCATTTTGATCAGAGAGTCTTTTATATCTCTAAGTGCAACATGTATTAATACTGCACAGATGTCTTTATTTTCAAGCTACAAGTATAGTCTTGAAAGGTTGTTCCTTCTGAAAGTATTTTTACTTTCTACATTTTTATTTTTGGCTAGAATTTTCCATTCGATGTGAGGCAAGGAGTGGAAAAGATGGATTATCCTATCAGGATTTTGTCTCGTAGAAAATAAACAATATTTTTTGGTATTATAACAGATAGGAGGATCAAATAAAACACCAAGTATAAACACAAGTTGATTGTCCATGCAATTAAAAGGATAGTAGGACGTAATTTTATACATACAGATCAAAGAATAGGATGGATTTAGACATTTCTTCAAGGTTATTATCCTCTATCCTTATGGTAGGGGAGAAGAAAATGGTAGTGGGAGAGATTTGAAAAAAACTTTTTGAGAAGAAATTTCTAGAAGGCTTGCATGACACCATTATCAATATTTATGGTAACTTAACAATTCCTTTCCCATCAAACTGTGCTCTTGCTATGAAAGATGGAGGAGGATTTCTTGACCTTTCTACTAAAATGCAATGGAGGGGATATGGAGGACTAACTATAAGAGTCTTTATTCTAACTAGATGGGAATGAGAATAATTTTTTTGGAGAGAGAGATATGATAAGAATCTTGAATTTTCTTAAAAGGGTACTAGGCATTACAAATGTGTTGGGAAAAGTGATTGGAGATAAGATAAATCAGACAGAGGGATAGGTTTATAAATACAGATACGATGTACCTTGATAGATTGGGAAGTGAAAGGTCTTCAAAAGCATTGGAAAAAGGAGATGTAGATGAGGAAGAAAAAGGTAGCCACTTGAAACTTGTGGCCCTAATTAGAGGAGATAGTTCCCACTTTGAAGTAGGTGCTTCATCAGTAATGGAAGAAATCAAAAGGAGTGCAAAAGGAAGGACCCCTTCTAGAGTGGGACTCAGACATAGGCCCTTCTTCAAAGGAATAACAAGTAGTTGCTAAATCCCTCTAATTCCCTATGAATTTTTCAGAAAAAGTTGATATTTTTGTATATTTTATTTTGTTTATAGTTTTAAAGACTTTATAAATATTGTTAGGACAATCAAAACTATGTCAAGCAAGTAAACATAATTAGATAGACATGAAAAACCTACAAAAATTATCATTGTAACAATAGCTAAGATAGACATAGATGAATCTAAAAATGACAGTTGATATTGGAATATTTTTGATATATTGCATAGGATGGACTATATATATTAGGACTATGAAATTGGTTTATGAAACAAAGAGGAAAATGGTGATATTTGGGGATATCAAACCTCTAAATTTTCTTGATTTTTTGTAGCTATAATTACTTATTATTATTAATATAATCTCTCAGCTATGATCCCTTATTTAGCAAAAAAAGATTACATTTTTATTTTATAGATAATTTTTTCTCTCTATTTTTTGTTAAATATTTTACTTTTCTAAAGATAATCTTTTCAACCCATTTTTATTCATATATGTTTTCCTTGCCTTCTTTTTATAGTTCCTTTTTTCATTCTATTTTTTTATCATTAACTAATTTTAGATACTATATACATTTTAATTATTAAATAATTTATTTATATTTTTTCAATCTATTTTAATTAAAATCTTTTTAATATTTTTTCGGTCTCTTGGTTTACCCTTTGGCCTTTTTTTCATCTTGTTGTCTTGTCCTTATTGTAGCCTCCCACCTCTTTTTTTTTTAGGTTGATTCTTGATTTTCAATAAATATTTTTGATCTCCTTGAGCTCAATATTATCAACCTAGTGACGAATCATGGTGTGTGAACCAAAATGTTGATGTAAAAATGAACACAATCTAACCTAGAAACAATTACAATTATCTCTACGCATTGTAGAAATTTGATATCATTAATTGTGAGATAAGTCATCAAAAAGGATTTTCCCTTGACACCAATAATCAAAATATGTGATTCCAAGTTTATTAAGCTCAAAATCAAATGAGGCAGACATAGAATGGCATGTGATGCACCCTTGAAGATGTGGATTTGACTACTATCCTCACAAAATCCAGTTAAATGAGGAAGAACTCTATGAGCTACTCTCTTAAAAACAAACTCTACAAAAGAGAAAACATGAGAACACACAAAAGCATTAAGGTATACTTAGGAAACTCACACGAGGTGAGAAAGAGAATTATTACTTAGGAAATAACCTTCTCTCTTGGAGGGATGGATTAATCTAGAAAAATGAGGATCAATACCTTCCACCTATTTTAAACAAACCTAGTAGGATTAGGGAAAATAATCCATCTAGCCATATTAGAATCACAATGAAAACATTCCTGAAGAGGTTTCCAATCCCTAATTGACATGTAGTTGGATTTATGGCCATAACTTGAGCATACAACCTCAAGATTGTGCAAACAATATATTGTCACAAAAACAATTCAGAGGGCTATCTAAATATGCTCACATTTTTTGAAATTTGGTTGTTTGCATAATTTATAGCATGTTTAAGTCAGATGCATGATATTTTCACTCTTAAGTTGGTGCCTTTTTTCATTATGTGCACTTTAAATTGTGATTCTTGTAGTGTTGGAAATGTCTCTTTGAGCTCTTCACATATGTGCATGCACTTTTTCCAAATTTTTTCCCCAAGTATAGATCTTATTCATTTTTTTGTGTTTTCACATCAAGGATGATAACTTGGTTATTTTGGCTGCTAGAAACTTTTTATTTGTGTTGGATGATTGAACACTTGGGCTATTTTAAATGTATCTCCAAATTTTTTTCCTACATAGGAATTTTGAACATCTTTTACATTAACTTCTCTATTTGTAGATGTATTGAGATGAAGTACCACACTTGTGTATGGTTTTTGGGTGATTTTGCACATTGTGTTGTGCATTATTTTGCAAATGAACTATATTATAAAGCGCCATGGGGATTTTCTTAGTTCCTATTATTTTGTCAACACACCTATGTCCAATAAGTATTCCTCTACAAAAATATTGAATCCTAGTTATTCTTGTCCCATGTGTGTGCATTAGATACATACCCTTTTTTTAGTTGCAGATACTTTCATGTGCACATTTAGATTCTCCTTAATGTACTGTTACCCGAATTTTCCTGTGCATGCAAATTTGGCTAATATCTATCCCAAGGTCTCTCTTTTTATCCTGCCAAGCATCCCTAAAAATTTCATGAAGTTGTGCCTTGTCCTCTGGCCTCTGCAAATTGTTTTATCCCCTGGTCTGCAGTTAAAAAAAATTCATAAACCTAGCCGTTACCCAAAAAAGCCTAAGGCCCTGTTCTAATTTGTAGTTTACCTTTTCGGCCACTTAAAGCTTTCATTTTGCATGTGTGTTTTAAAATGCTTTAGTCACTAAATCTTTGATTCCTGGTGGTCAACCCCTTAACACTTAGCGACTTGGCGATCGGTTACCATTTTGGTTGGTGGTCTTAGTTTAGCAGCCAAATCAAGATTCTAGATCTGATGATTGTCGCATGATCTCATGGCCTCAAAAGATTCCATGAGATCTTGCGATGATCATCGATCTTCCCACCTGTAGAGTTCATTTGTCAGTGGGTCCTACCACATAGTCTGAGCTGTGCATTTGTGATTGGTCAGGGTTGGTGATGTGGTGCCATGTCAGCACGGGCCGGGCGGGTTGTTAGTTGACGATGATCTAACGGCTGGCGCATGGTCTGAAGGATTTTTTTTGAAACATGCGACCATGTGACAACCGTTGATCTTACTTTATCTCCAGGCTCTGTCAGGTGGGTCCTCAGTCTTTGACATGCTCATTCTTCATTGGTCAGTCAAATGACAGCTGGGCTCTATTGGTAGGACTGTGTCAGAGGTTCTGAAGGGCTATCAGAAAGGTGAAGATCTACAGTGGTCGTATGATCTCATAGAATCTTCTGACCCTATGAGATCATACGACAACCATCTGATGAGAATCTCAGTGGGTCATGGGTTTGGCATGCTACCTGGCACTGATGTGCTCTCATATGATTGGCTATTGTGTGATGACTGGGACTTGACAGTGGATCTGATGTGTCAATGGGGTCTCAGTAGACTGAAGATTTATGGTTGTTGCTTGATCGCAAGGGATCTTCCAAGCCCTTGTGATCTTGTGACAACCATCTAATGTGATCTTAGTCTGTCATGGGTCTTGTTGTTAGAAGGGTCTGCAACGTGTCTCATTTGGCAGCTTGTGATTGGTTGGTTGGTATGCTATGTGGCGGTTGTTAGTGGGTCTATGGGGTTAGGAATTTCTAAAGAGCTTAATGTCCAGTTTGATCTAGTGGTTGTCATTATACTAAGGATCCAAGATGCTTTCCTTTTAGCATCATGGTATAGCGACAACTGTCCGATGCTCTTCCTGTAGGTCATGGGTCCAAGTCTGTCAGACATGCTGATTTGCTTGCGTTTCATTGGTTGCTGACTTCCAGGTGGAAGTTGACTTGTCAAAGATGGGTTTTCAAGCTATTTTCAAGTGCATCATAGCCATTCATTTGTTAGGAAGGATTTCTCATCGACGGTTACATTTTAAAATTTGCCACTAGCCATTATATTTCAAATTCAAATGTCTTTGCTAGGGTTTTGCATTCTTTTGGCCATGCACGACGTCGGGTAGCTTAGGAATTGATTTCTTAGGATGGTGGTGGTTGTGAGGATGATGGAGATGAGTTTTGGCTAGCGTTTGTAGGGTCCTTTGCCATGTTTTCATGCCAGGTGGTGCTAGAGAGAGTTTGGTGCCATCATTCAAATAGTACCACTCCTAGGGAAATATAATCAGATTTGGAGCCTTCATGACTTAGTGGAGTTGTAGGTGGGTTGGTAGGTCAAGTTTGTTGTGTCTATAGGTGATTTTAGTTCAGAAGGATCAAAATGAAAATAAAGATATGATTTGATCACCGGTGTTCTCAGAGATTTTCATAATAGGTGATCAGTACCCTAGGGTTTGATATCATTGTTTAATTTTGTAACCCTGGTTAGGTTTTGACTCTTGCCTGCATGGAAGAGGGGATGTATATATTGTATTTTTAGAGCTTTTGAAGTGGGGAGTTCACATTTTGTAAAGAGAAAAAATATCTTTTCTTAGAAGGCTATCTGTGACATTTTTCTGTCCCTTGGTTTTCTACATTCTATAACCTCCCATTGATAATTCAGTTATTGAAGATATTTTGTGACATTTCTCATGTCCCTACGCCTTCTTGTGTGAGTTATCTCTTAAATGAATTTAGTATTTACATGCTTCTCAGTGATATGATCCCTCTTTCTTTTTGTAATTTTGTGTATCATTGTGGATGATTTGATGTGAGTGCTTTTGTGGGTATACTTCAACCCCTTAACTATCTTGTCTCATTCCTATACCTAGTTGCAAAGGTGAATGTTTGTTTGTAGGTCATAGATTGTTGTCTAATTCCAAAGGGTGTTATTGTTTGTGAAAGAATCTCTCTTTCCCTGAATAGCTCTTTTCACCTACAGACCCTTCTATGAAGTACTTATGCAAGCCTATTCAGAAAGTTGTGACCTACTAGACCTAAGCCTTTCATTGATTCTATCCCTCTATGCTATAATTCATACCCTAATTTTGGTGTATCACCTAGTAGGTAGTTTTCTTTTAGTCATTTCCCTTTCAAGCACTCCTTCTATCCCTTTCCCTCAAAAGATTTACTTTTCCTGTCTGGAAGCAAATTAAGGTGATTATCCAAGAGGAACCAGCCTAGAACCTGGAGGTCTCATCTTAGTTAGCATAGGTACCACAACCTAGAGATGATTCCTATGTTATACTAGGTTATCAAGACTATGAGAGCTTGAAACAAGGGTGCAAACTTAGTGTATAACAATTTTGGCACACTCGATGGGATAGTAAAAGAATCAGATTCATGTTAAGGTTATGCTATCTCTGATATACAGACTACATAATATAGACTTTTAGAAGTTATTCTATCAAGTAAATCTGGTGACTCCACTGATTTCAAAGATCCAGGCCAAGCTTGTTTAAAGTTTATGAGAAAGATTGAGACTAGGAGATCAAAGCCTGCTCAATTTTCAGAGTTGCCCTCAAAAAGAAGTTACAAAGGTAGGTCAACTCAAAGAACATCCCCTACAAGGAGATTTCAGTCTACACCTCCTGATACCTCAGAAAGGAGACCCTTTCCCTTTCATTCTAGAAGAAGAGGAAGATCTCTAACTAGAGATCTAGAGGAAGATTCAAATCCAGTAGTAAATACAACTCACATAGTTGTTAACCTTTAGGTTACAGCTCCTACAATGGCTAGACAGTTTGCTTTTGCACCTTTCAATCAAGGAAGTCTCTTGGTATTTTCTCAACATCATGATGTGCCCTTGGTGGCACTAAAGAGTATGCTTGATTTCATAGGTGAAGGGTAGACAACTACCTTTGAGCACATAAGAGATGTGACCACCATCTGTAGCATACACAACATAACCCAAGAAGATGTGGCCACAAAATTATTAGCAGCCTCTCTAAAAGGTAAGGCTCTTGAATGGTTTAGAACTCTAACTATTGGTTCCATTACTTCATGGGATGAGTTAGGGGATGCATTAAGTAAGCATTTTGAGGATAAATTAGATAACTTGTCTCTGGTAGAACAGTTAACAACCATTAAGAGAGACCCTCAAGAGCAAATGACAGATTACAATAGTAGATTCCTCAAAACATGGAATAGAATTCCAGTATCAGTAAGACCATCAGCTAACCATGCTTTTCTATATTACTTACAAAGCTTGAATGGTCAAATCTTTGTCATGATCCAGTTTATGGGTGGTACTTCTTTACCCCAGGCTTTTGACATAGCTGTCAGGGCTGAAAATTGTTTGATCCAAGCATGCATGATACAAAGAAGGCCACCAATGCCCATCTTCCCTAGCCTTCAGCCCATTGCACCCACACAAGTACCCCCATTTACCCCTATTCCCACCATATTGGCACCTCATGCCAGTACTAGTGGTTAGGAGCTAAGAACAAGTTTCTCTCAAGAGCTACAAGAGATAAAGAATAGCCAACATAGCAGTCGAAAGAAATGACAAATTTGTTGCAGACATTGACTAAGGAGGTCACGAATTTGAAGAAACAAGGTCAAGGAATTAGACCACCATTTCAGCCACAAGGCCAAGGTCCTAAACAACAATATCAAAATCAAGGACAACCTTATCAACAAAATAGGCCACCATACTAAGGAGGGTATCAAGGACAAAGACAAAGTTTTAATCAGAGACCATTCCAACCATATGACCCTGCACCTCTAAATTTTGCAAATCTAGTGAGGGATATGGTTCCTAGTCAAAATAATATGGATATGGATAATGAATGGTGTTTTCCTTGTAACTAGCCTCACAATCAGGCTACATGTTCAAATGGATGGATGAACCAAGCTCTAATGGTTCAAAATGCCTCCCATGTTCAATCAGAGGCTTCATCCAGTGGATCAGTCCCTCAACAAGAATCACAAGAGAATGAGACTGCTCTTTTCAATTGGGAACAACCAGACTTCAATGGAGTCAATGATGAAGTTGCTTTTGTTGCCTATACAAGAGTGAAGAGAAGAGCTCAAGACATGGAGAGGGAAGATTATAATGCCAAAGCCACTACATCTACAGAGCCAGCACAACAAGCTACTCCCATCACACCTAAGGAGGCTCCTGTCATCACAAGAAAAGAAGGCCAACAGTCTAAAGAGGTGGAGCCCATCATAGTGAAAGCACATCAAAGAGTACACATTGTGACACCTTTTAATATTGTAGACAACATGAAGAAGGTGAATGTCACCATATCCATGTGGGACTCTTTGGCTCTTCCAGGACAACTTGAAATTTTGAAGAAGGCCATGACAAAAGTGGCAACTCCTCAACCTGCAAAAGAAGCTACAAAGCTAGTGTTGGTTAACACTGATCAAGAAAAGGAGGCTCCAAGTAGAAAATCCAAAGCCAATACCATTCAAGGTAGGAACTCAAAGCCACCTCCCTTTTATGTATCTTTAATCATTGGAAAATCTTTAGCGCATAATTGTATGGTAGATAGTGGAGCTACTAGCACTGTGATGCCCAAGAAAGTAGCTAACCAATTAGGACTAAAGTATGAACCCTTCCAAAAGAAGGTCACACAACTTGATGGGTCCTCAGTCAATACTATAGGTGTGGCCAAGGATACTAGTCTGATCCTTCATGCTAGTCCTAATTTTTCCATCCTCCCTGATATATATATCATAGATCTCCCTGCATTGTTTTCCATATGTTTGTCAAGGGAGTTTACAGCCAAGATAGGAGGCTACTTATCTTTTGATTGGTCCCACATGCTCTTTCATACAAGATATGGTACCAAGGTCACCATTAAGTTAGAACCATTGGCAGCACACCATATAGAACCATATGTGTCTAATACCATCAATGTAAACTGCCCTATATTTGATGACAGTGACTTCCAAACCATTAGTGAAGCAAGCACAAAGATAGAGAGTATCCCTGATATTATTCTAGATGAAAGAGCTTCAGAGGCCCAAGGAAATCTAATCTAGGATTTTGGTTTGGGAAGTTATTTAATACAAGAAAGTGGAGCCATAGAACCAAGCCTTCTCAAAGAAGACACTGATTCAGAGGATTGGAACAATCAAGTTTGGAAACTATTTTTTGATGGAGCTAGAAGTAGACATGGTTCTGGTGGTGGTGCTATGTTAGTGTCCCCAAAAGGAGAAAGGTATTATACCACCTTTAGGTTTAGTTTCTCCTTTACTAGCAACACTACAAAGTATGAAAGTCTAGTGAATGGACTAGAGTGGGCCAGAAAAAGAGGGCTTAAGGCCCTAAAGGTTTATGGTGATAGTGAGTTGGTTGTCAGCCAAGTAAGAGGGATAAGTGCAACCAAAAATGACACTTTGAAAGCATACAAGCATAGAGTTTGGGATGTAATTGAAGATTTCCATGCTTTCAGTATTGTTGCCATCCCTAGAAAGCTAAATAAAAATGTAGATAGATTAGCTATTGTTGGATCTCAGTATGACATTCCAAATAGCATTTCAAAAGAGGTAGATCAATAGCATATCAAAGTGATTGTCAGACTTTCTATTCCTAATAATGATGTCAATTGGCAAGTGTTTGACAATGATGAACAAATTTTGCAATTCTTGTTTGAAGAGGATGTCTTTTCAAGGCATAATCAAGGGAGATTATCACAAAATTATGGTGATCAAGTGATAGCACTGAATTCCAATAAGATGCCTAGAGATCTTGTTACCTTAGAGACTGTCTTCAACAAGGATGATGAAGTTAAGAAGAACAAAGCTGGCTTGGTAGTTCAACAAGAACATTGTGTCGAATTAGAGTTGGAACTAGGTAAGAGTTTACAATTTGGAAAAATGAACACTAATTTGGAAAGGCAAGATTACACACAACTTTTCAAAGAATTTAGTGATGTTTTTGCATGGAAATATGAAGACCTTAAAGGTTTTAACCCAACCCTTGCTCAACACACTATTGAATTAGAACCAAATGCCAAACCAGTGAGGTAAAAGCAAAGGCCTATTAATCCCAAGCTTGAGCCACTTATGCATAAAGAAGTGCTCAAATTGATAGAAAGTGGTATCATCTACCCCATCAAACATACTAGTTGGGTTTCCAACCTTGTTCTTGTAAGGAAGAAGAATGGGGAGCTGAGGTTATGTGTTGACTTTAGGGACCTTAATAGAACCTCATTAAAAGATTGCCATCCACTGCCCTCCATGGAAAAAATCTTACAATGTGTCTCTGGATCTGAGAGATTTTCATTGTTGGATGGCTATTCAGGATACAATAAGATCCTGGTTAATGAAGAGGATCAATATAAGACTGCATTTACAACCAAGTGGGGAACCATGGCTTATCAAAAGATGCCCTTTGGTTTGTCAAATGCAGGTGCTAAATTTCAAAAGGCAATGGATATGGCCTTTAAAAGCCTCATGTACAAGTTTGTACTGGTCTACTTGGATGACATAACTGTCTATTCTAAACATGTATTAGATCACATCAAACATTTGAGGAAGATTTTTGAAAGGTGTAGAGAATTTGGGATATCTCTTAATCCCAAGAAATGTGTGTTTGCAGTTCATGAAGGAAAATTGTTGGGATATGTAGTATCCAAAGAAGGAATTACAGTGGATCCTGAGAGAATTGCAGCTATCCTAAAGCTACCCCTACCACATCACAAGAAAGGTCTCCAATCTTTCATAGGAAAGATTAATTTTGTTAGGAGGTTCTTGCCTAACATTGTAGATTTCCTTAAGCCTTTGAAAACCATGTTAAAGAAAGGTTCAACTTTTAGTTGGACTAAAGAAGGGAAAGCCAATTTCCAGGCTATCAAAGAAGCCTTGACAGAAGCTCCTACCCTGTTAAACCCAAATTTCAATAAGGATTTTATCCTTTATGCTTATGGAGGTCATGATGCTATATCTACAATGTTGACTCAAGAAAATTCAGAAGGATTGGAGCAGCCTATTGCTTTCTTTAGCAAAGGTTTAGAGGAGTATGAATAGAGATACTCTTTTGTAGAAAAACATGCACTTGCTATGGTGAAGAGCCTTAAGAAATTTAGATATCTATTGACCCATAGCAAGGTGCACTTGAAAGTCACTCATCCAAGTGTCAAAGAATTTTTGCTTTCCAAGGACCTAAATGATTAAAGGGCTGGTTGGATCACCAAGGTGATGGAGTATGACATAGATATTCAAACTACCAAGCTGGTTAGAGGAAGAGGTCTTTGTGAGCATTTGGAAGGGGATGAAATTTCAAAGAAATCAGAGCAAATGGATGCATCTTTGGTTGTGCATTCTACAGAAGAACATGCCCAGGCAACAAGCTGGTTGCCTAATGTGATCAATTATTTGAAGATAGGACAATGTCCTGCAGGTTTGGATTCAGCACAAAGAAGATATTATAGATTGCAATTTGTTCCTTTTGTGTTGATAGATGAGGTCCTTTTCAGGAAGGATCACAATGGTGTCCTTTTAAGATGCATTGATTCAAAAAAGGTAGTAGACATCCTATTTGAGTTTCATGATGGACCCGCTGGTGGTCACTTTTCTCCTAGGACTACTACTTTTAAGATCATGAGGGCTAGGTACTATTGGCCATCTATCTTTAAAGATAGCCATGAGTATGTGAGAAAATGCATCAAGTGTGCCATGTTTGCAAGAAAAGAAAGGCTTGTAGCCTTGACCCTACAGCCAGTCATAACAGAGCAACCTTTCATGAAATGGGGTATAGAATTCATTGGCATGATCAATCCTCCATCTAGTGCAGGCCATAAATGGATAATCACTGCAAAAGATTATTTCACTAGGTGGAAAGAAGTAATTGCATTAAAGGAGGCCAATGAGAGTGCTGTATTAAGTTTTTATGATGATATAGTTCATAGGTTTGGCACTCCTGATTCCATAATTTTAGATAATGCATTGGCATTCATAGGCCTTAAAGTCTTAGAGTGGGAAGTCAAGAATGACATCTATCTAAATACCAGTTCCAATTATTACCCTCAGGGCAATGGCTTAGTAGAATCAACAAATAAGAATTTGATTAAGATAATCAAAAAGACTCTGCAAGAAAACCAAAGAGATTGGCATACTAAACTCAGGTCTTCATTGTGGTTAGACAGAATTACCCCAAAGAAAATCATTGGTAATTCTCCTTACATGCTAGTATATGGTAAAGAGGCCAAGTTGTCTATTTCAGCTGAATTGCTAGCTTTGGACTTGGCTACTCAATATGTCCTATTTGAAGAGGAGGATCCCTTATAGATCAGATATGCTCAGTTGATGGAGTTAGAGGAAATCAGAGATAAGTCCAAGAAGGATATGGAATTCCATTAGATTTAGACAAAGAGGAGCTTTGATAGAAGAGCCAAGATCAGAGATTTCAAGGTTGGAGACATAGTCCTCAAGTGGGATGCGTTCAGGTCCAGGCCTGGAAAGCACACAAAATTTGATTCATTCTGGGGTGGACCATTTGTTATCACAAAGTGCAAGGGATCCAATGCTTTCCAACTATCAAATCTTGAAGGAGATGCCTTGCCAATATTAGTGAATGGATTTCACTTGAAGCCTTGTTTTGAGGTTAATCCCTCTCTGTAAATATTTTCCCTATTTTTTCTTTCCCTACTTTTCTAGGTTAGTTTCCTACTTTTCAAGAAGTGCTTGTGCATAGGTTCATCCTTCTGGTTTAGTTTTGTCTCTCTGTCAAAATTTTGTGCTCAGTATGATTCCATGCCCAATGAGTTAATGTTAAGGCCACTGATCCATGTCTAGCAGGCTGACATCTAGTAGAAATCACCAAAATGTTACCCTAATTTTCCTGTGCATGCAAATTTGGCTAATATCTATCCCAAGGTCTCTATTTTTATCCTACCAAGCATCCCTAAAAATTTCATGAAGTTGTGCCTTGTCCTCTGGCCTCTGTAAATTGATTTATCCCCTTGTCTGCAGTTTAAAAAAATTTCATAAAACTAGCCATTACCCAAAAAACCCTAAGGCCCTGTTCTAATTTGCAGTTTACCTTTTCGGCCACTTAAAGCTTTCATTTTGCATGTGCATTTTAAAATTCTTAAGTCACCAAATCTTTGATTCCCAGCGGTCAACCCCTTAACACTTAGCGATTTGGTGAGCGGTTACCGTTTCAGTTGGCGGTCTCAGTTTAGCGGCCAAATCAAGATTCTAGATCTGACAGTTGTCACATGATCTCATGGCCTCAAAAGATTCCATGAGATCTTGCGATGATCATCGATCTTCCTACTTGCAGAGTTCATTTGTCAGTGGGTCTTGCCACATAGTCTGAGATGTACATTTGTGATTGGTCAGGGTTGGTGATGTGGTGCCATGTCAGCACGGGCCCGACGAGTTGTCAATCGATGATGATCTAATGACTGGTGCATGGTCTGAAGGATTTTTTCTGACACATGCAACCATGTGATAGCCATTGATCTTACTTTATCTCTGGGCTCTCTCAGGTGGGTCCTTAGTCTCTGACATGCTCATTCTTCATTGGTCAGTCAGACGATAGCTGGGCTCTATTGGTAGGATCGTGTCAGAGGGTCTGAAGGGCTGTTAGAAAGGTGAAGATCTATGGTGGTCATATGATCTCATAGAATCTTCTGACCCTATGAGATCATGTGACAACCATTCGATGAGAATCTCAGTGGGTCATGGGTCTGGCGTGCTACCTAGAGCTGATGTGCTTGCATATGATTGGGATGACCAGGACTTGACAGTGGATCTGATGTGTCAGTGGGGTCTCATTAGACTAAAGATCTATGGTTGTCGCTTGATCACAAGGGATCTTCCAAACCCTTGCGATCTTGCGACAATTGTTTGATGTGATCTTAGTCTGCCATGGGTCCTGTTGTCAGAAGGGTCTGCAATGTGTCTCATTTGGCAGCTTGTGATTGGATGGTTGGTATGCCATGTGGTGGTTGTCAGTGGGTTCATGGGGTTAGGGATTTCTAAAGAGCTTAACATCTGGTTTGATCTGGCAGTTGTTGTTATACCGGGGATCCAAGATGCTTGACTTTTAGCATCACGGTATAGCGACAACCATCCGATGCTCTTTCTACAGGTCATGGGTCCAAGTCTGTCAAATGAGCTGATTTGCTCACATTTCATTGGTTGTTGACTTCCAGGTGGTAGTTGACTTGTCAGAGATGGGTTTTCAAGATTTTTTTAGGTGCATCATAGCCGTTCATCTGTCGAGAAGGATTTCTTATCGACGGTTACATTTTAAAATTTTCCGCTAGCCATTATATTTCAAATTCAAATGTCTCTACGAGGGTTTTGCATTCTTTCAGCTATGCATGATGTCGGGTAGCTCAGGAATTGATTTCTTAGGATGGTGGTGGTTGTGAGGATGATGGAGATGACTATTGGCTAGCATTTGTAGGGTCTGTTGCCACTTTTTCATGCTAGGTGGTGCTAGAGAGAGTTTGGCACCATCATTCAAATAGTACCACTCCTAGGGAAATATAATCAGATTTGGAGCCTTCATGGCTTAGTGGAGTTGTAGGTGGGTTGGTAGGTTGAGGTTGTTGTGTCTGTAGGTGATTTTAGTTTAGAAGGATCAACACACAAAGAAAGATATGATTTGATCACTGGTGTTCTCAGAGATTTTCATAATAGGTGATCAGTACCCTAGGGTTTGATATCATTATTTAATTTTGTAACACTAGTTAGGTTTTGACTCTTGCCTGCGTGCAAGAGGGGATGTATATATTGTATTTTTTGAGCTTTTGAAGCGGGGAGTTCACATTTTGTAAAGAGAAAAAATATCTTTTCTTAGAAGACTATCTGTGACATTTTTCTGTCCCCTGGTTTTCTACATTCTGTAACCTCCCATTAATAATTCAGATATTGAAGATATTTTGTGACATTTCTCATGTCCCTACACCTTCTTGTGTGAGTTATCTCTTAAATGAATTCAGTATTTACATGCTTCTCAGTGATATGATCCCTCTTTCTTTTTGCAATTTTGTGTATCATTGTGGATGATTTGATGTGAGTGCTTTTGTGGGTATACTTCAACCCCTTAACTATCTTGTCTCATTCCTATACCTAGTTGCAGAGGTGAATGTTTGTTTGTAGGTCATAGGTTGTTGTCTAATTCCAAAGGGTGTTATTGTTTGTGAAAGAATCTCTCTTTCCTTGAATAGCTCTTTTCACCTACAGACCCTTCTATGAAGTACTTATGCAAGCCTATTCAGTAAGTTATGACCTACTAGACCTAAGCCTTTCATTGATTCTATCCCTCTATGTTGCAATTCATACCCTAATTTCGATGTATCACCTAGTAGGTAGTTTGCTTTCAGCCATTTCCCTTTCAAGCACTCCTTCTATCCCTTTCCCTCAAAAGATTTACTTTTCCTATCTAGAAGCAAATTAAGGTGATTATCCAAGAGGAACCAGCCTAGAACCTGGAGGTCTCATCTCAGTTAGCATAGGTCCCACAACCTAGAGATGATTCCCATGTTATACTAGGTTATCAAGACTATGAGAGATTGAAACAAGGGTGCAAACTTAGTGTATAAAATGTACCACATGGTGACACACAATTTCAATGGACCTATCATACCTCTCCCTTGTCAGCATTATGGGGGTTTTCTACTATTGGTGTTAATGCTTTCTTGATTTTTATTTGGAGTAAGCTACGTATTCAATATTTTTTCCTATGTACTTTCCAGATGCAATGAATATACTTTGATGAGATGTAGATTTTACCATCCTAGCACTCTTGCATTCCAATTTTCTGGAGGCAAATTTGTCTTTAGTTGATATATTCTTAAAATTATTGTTACCTATTTTTTGGACTAGAAGTTTTCTCTTGTATGGTTGAGTATTGTTGTTTGGGTCACTTGTGTAGGTTGATGTGCCATCTATATCTTCAACCACCATATGTTTGTCTTTTTTTTCCCATTATTTCATTGTTCAAGTAGTGTCATTGGGGACACTCATGGATTTTTCTTCTTGATCCTGATCATCATCATTTTTAGAGGATGTTCTTCATTCATCTCTATAGTAGTTATTCTTTGATAGTTGCCTACAAATTATTTATGCTTAAGTGGATTTTCTTCATGTTATTAATATTTTGAGACATTTCTTGGAGGCTTCTGAGTCCCTCCTTCTACATTCCATATTTCTTTCATGTAGTGTATCTCTTACTTTTGGAGATGATTGTTCTCCCATGTGGTTTGTCTCCCTTTTCTTTTCTTTGAGAGACTTTCATTATACATGGGTACATAATTAGGCATTTTGTTGTTGTCATTATTCCTGCATTTCAAGCTTATATATATATTTTTCTCTAAATTTCACTTGAGGGTGATAGGGGGGAGTTGGGGGTGTGTCTTAGAGCATGCAATTATGTTATTTCATACATAGTTTTACTGCATTAGACACATTTAGTATTGATGCATAAATAATCATGCACATGCTCAAAGAATATTCTCATGCATATTTTCATACATAATTGAGAACATGTTTGTATGTGTGTACTTATCTTTAGTTCACTTAGTTGAACCTAATTTAGTTTAGTTCAGTCTAGTTAGGCTCTAGTTTTTCATTTAAGCTCTGATTTTCATATCATGCATATCGTGTTAGTTCCTTTTCTTTCTACTTGCAGATTTACAATATGATTGACAAAAAAATGTCACTGAATCTATCACCACTCCAAATCTGATAAGAAAAAGGGCCAATTAAAAATGATCAAGAGAATGATCCTCCTACACTTTGAGCTTTAATGCTCAGGCGGGTGTACCTTGGATTCACTTCTTAAAGGAATAAAAAAATATTAAGCATTAATGTCCTTAACACATTGATTTAAATATTTTATCATTTATAGGTTGATTGATGATGAACTGCTTCCTGAGAACATACCAGTGTCTTATCCTAGGGAAAAGAGTCAACTACAATATCCTTCAATAGAAAACTTAATTCAAACACACCCAAATCTAGAATAAGTGCTTTGCCTATTATTCCTCACTCTCACATTCAGACATCAGATTCTCACTAAACCATGAATTACTATCTTTAAGGATTTAATCTTGAATTTGGAAGGAACTCAAAGATAATCTCACAATTTACTTTGTAAACCATACATTAACCTTCTTTGCAACATTAACATATAAGAATTCAAGATCAAAACAAGAAGACATTCACAAATCTGAGATGGAATTCAAGTGTATTCTCATTAAAATTTTCAGTATCAATACATTGAAAAATGACAAAATTCTAGAACCAAACCCTAAATCCAAGCTCTCTCTATTCAGTTTCCAATTTCACAATCCTTTGAAAAATACATCAGACTGCTATATATAATCACTAGCTATCTTGGAATCCTCAAGAAAGGATGGAACAAGCTTCAGATAGTTAGGAAAGAACTAGGGTTTCAACAACCACACCAGCCAGATGATCAATAAATTTACTGCAAAAATGACATACCAAGAAATTCGGAGCAATGAGGTCCAAATTGATCTTCATTTATGGCCAAAATCCTGATTGGTACACTAGAGATTGGAAATTTCATCATTTTAGCTCCCTTTTTACTTCATATACATAATAAATTTAGTTACTGTTACACCTATCTTTCCACAACATGGACATCCTCCATAGTCAAGCATCACTTTTGAACCATACTATGATAGTGGACAAGATCAAATCAGGTAGATCAACCACCCAAGCATTAAATAACCAGTCCTTTACTCATAGAAAACCCTTAAATATTTCAAATTTCTGGTGGCAATGGTCAATCAGACAAGTTTAAAACACAACCATTGATCTGTACCCTTTCCTAACATATCAAACAATTTTCATAACTTGACAACCAACTTAGCCTTTTAAAAAATTCTTGGCCACATCATCACATCTTGGCATCCAATCAGAATTGAGCACCTCAACACACCTGGAAACTGGACCCACCTTGACCTCGGCAAGCCCCCTTTAACCCTAAGTCATCTGGTGAACTGGAAACTAAAGGCATTCTCCAAGTCGTGAAACATTTTACTTAACCTTGGTCTAGTCTGGAGATCACATGAATGAAGCATTCGCATGATCACCGAGTCAATCTCTAACCCTGTGTTCCATCTAGTGAACAAATGACCAACGTTCGATCCAATCTGCATCCATGAATCATATTCAATCTTAGAATTCTCTTTATCCTTAACCCAACCTCTATTCAGTGATCCAGCGATTGAAGGAATCTCATGATTGCTAAAGGTTTGACCTAACCCAAGTCCGGTTAGAGCTCATGCAATAAAGACATTCGTGAGATCTCATGATCATTTCTTGACTCATGGTTACATTCGGAGAATATGAGACCACCATCAGATCTTTCTTTATCAATGGTCTAGATTCTAACTCCAAGCCTTCAAACCTTAAATCATGCATGATCTGGCAATTCAATGACCAAAGCATTCTCCAAGTCATTGAACAATTTAATTAACCTGTGATTGGTTCAGAGATCACGCGACTGAAGCATTCATTGGATCGTCAAGTCTTTTATTAACCCTGAGTTTTATCAAGTGAATAAGCGCTAGCCATTGATCCTATCTTCATCTTGTGGTCCTTGTTAATTAGCTGAATACCCCTGACTTAACTCATCATATCCAGCAAACACGTGACTAAAGCTTTTGCTAGATCTCAGAACATATCACTTAACCAGGGTTTGATTTGGAGAACAAGAGAACAAAGCATTCACCAAGTTGCTAGATAAAAACCTTAACCTCAACTATATCTTGAGAATAAATACTAACCGTTGATCTCATCGTCATCTTGTGGCTATCTTTGAATCGCTAGATGTTTCATGACTTACCCATTTCATTTGGAGATCAAGAGATAATCGTGTTTTCCAGGTCGCTAGATGTTAGAGCACTAACCGCCTAGAATAAGAGAACACGCAAACACTCACTCACCAAGTCACTGAATCTTTTCTTAACTGTGACACCCAGACTTGATGCTAACCCTTGACTTAACCCAGGCCATTTGGAGAATTAGCGAACAAAGAAAACTCAAAGTTGCCAAACATTTTCTTGACCCGAGGTTAAAATTGGAGAACACACAAATACCGTCGATCACAATCTGCATCAACGGTTCTCATTTAATCTTTAAAAGCTTCCCGCCTTGACCGAATATCTGGAGAATCAATGACTAAAGGTGTAATACCCCAAAAATGGGCTATAAGTTCATTAATCTCCTATATCAACATATCGAATGAAATCGACATCGAAGTCCTAACCTAAGGCACATCTAAACATTATCGAATCCTAATTGATTATCTCAAATTCTGCATCAGGGAATATTCCTAGTAATATTCCTGACTATCATAATTATCTTTGATTTAGTGATTATTTGGCGATAAATCCTATTTATCCTAAAGTTTGATTAATTGAATATTCTCAATATTTAATTAATTAGATTTAATACTGCCACTTAACTATTTAATTAAATTTAATTAAATTTATTCCTGATTATTATTATTTAAATTTGACAATAAATCAAAATTCCTATCGTTAATTGATTAAATTATTATTTAATTAATTAAAGCAAGTTGTCATATTTAATGATTTAATTGGAATAAAAGTTTGATTTAATAATTGATTAACCCATAAATCAATTGTTTTATTTTCAAAATCAGTTAAGTTGAGGATAAATCACTTTATTTATTTATTTAATTCATAATTAATTATGCACATCCAAAAAAATAGTTAAACTATAAATTAGAAAATCAATTCAAGTTGTTTTAAAAATAAACTCAACTTTCTTTTGAGTTAAAAGCTGATCTCAACTTTTGATTTAAATCAAAAAGCTATTTTTGCATGATTTTTTGTGAGTTAACTATTTTTAATTCCTTGTTGACTCAAAAATCAACTAGAGTGATTTATGGCTTTTCCATGCATCCCCAAAGCCCTGGATTGCTATAAAATCAAGGCTTCAGCTCTTCACAAATCATCTCATAATTTGCAAACTTATGCTGGCGAATTGGTATCTGAAGAATTGAAGCTTCTTTTGCGAATCAACTTTTGTGAGATCATTCATATTTAGCATATCATTGTTAGATTAATTGTATTGCATATCAATTTTTCATATAGAATAGATTTCATATCATTTCTCATCTTATTGCATCTAAAATCCAAAAATATAGATTAATTTGCATCTCATCTCATATCTAGATTCTGCATTCAAATCCTTCATTTAGGTGTCATCAAGGTCACTGATCTCGGTCCAATCTGAGAATGCATACTCGCACCTACTAAAAGGCAGTAAATCACCTGGTTAGTTTAGTTTTCATTTCATTGCATGATTTCAATTTTAGCTAACCTCTAATGTTTTACTGAAGTGTTGTGTTTATAGCTAGGTACAAAATTCACACACAAAAGGAAATATGGATCAAATAGGGTTAATCCATGTCTTCAATCATGAAAATAATGATAGTCGGTAACTCATGTGACACTAAATGAAATCATAATAAAATAAATAATTCAATAAAAAATCTCAACAAGCCTTACAAATATCTTATTGTAAGCCAAAATACCACACAAATTTTTCAAGTGTATAGATCCATGTTATAAAAAATCTCATAGCCAATCCAATGCCATATGGACTTTGTGTTATAATAATTCGAGATGAATTTTGACATCAAGATTTAAGCTTCAAACTATTAAAGTTATTCATTTTATTGAAATATTGAATGATGTAAGCACAATTTATCTCTTTGCATATGAGATTCAAGAGGTTGCACTACTGTAAATTGCAAACAAGGTACATGCTTGGTGATAATATTTGACTCCATAAAAAAGGAGAAATTTATATTGAAATGAAATGAACAAACATATCTTGTGTAAGTTGATTGTACTTAAACATCACTGGACCCCATGACCTACACTATGTCAAATACTTGATAGGTCATATAGTAGATAACATCCAAGATAGTGCAAGTCTCTATGACAGTTTGAGAAGACCTACCTTTTGACAATGGAGAATACATAGTTAAAGAAACATTATTGTCAATATTTATTAAAAGAGAATAAAATGTTAAGGCTTCACAGTATTGAAGATAATCACAGAGGATAAGGGGCTACTCAACCTAATATTTAAGCCTTATAAGAATGCACAATATGGGACATGCTCCCAAAATAGGAGAAATTTCTATTTATGATGAAATTATATGGTGGCTAACATAGTCCACAAAATTGAAAATTGTAGGACATTCACATTTTCCTTGGCTGCTTTATGCTTGACATAACACCACCAAGGTTATAACTGCTGATAATTTTATCACCATCAACCTCTCCATTACTAATCCATAGTTTCACTATAGCTCAATATACAAAACACCCAAAAAATCTATATACAAAACAACTAGTTAGATAAATTTGTACATTTAAACACATATTAATGTGGAAAGTCAGGTTTGTTGAAAAGCTCAATGACCCATTTGATAAATAGGGAACCCAACCCAACTAAGTATGTTTATCTCCATTCTGATCTTCAAATACAGTACTATTTCAGAGATCTGTATCTGAACCACAAGAAACTAGTGACACTATTGGTGGTAACAACAATGGAAAGAACATAATTTCACTAACCATAGTTAACAATAGGACATTGGTGAAGGGAAACCATGTCTTCCACAAAAAATGTCTTATTTGAATGCACAACCTTATTTATTCTAATATTATATGCTTGAAAAATATATATCACATTCAATGCACAACCTTGTTTATTCTAGTCTTATCTACTAGAATAATACAGATCATATTCTCCATCTTTTCATTAGATAATGCAACAAAATAAAATGTGAATTCAATCTATTTCACAATTATTAAAGAAAACACAAACCTTATTTAGATATTCCAAAGGTATGAGAGTTTTTAAAACCTATTGATATACTAGTTTTTTGTACATATTATAAATTGGCTAGGAGCATTTGGACAACAATACTATGAGTACATTTCCATTTTTCATAGAAACTTTGAGTCCATAATATGACCACACCACAAGGATTTTATACCCAACAATAAATAAAAGATACTCAAAACAAACAAAATAGTCATCGTGTTTTGAATTCTCTAGAGAGGAGTGTGCCTTTTGTGAAAACCTACATTTTCAGAACTAGAGGGCATCGATGGTTGCTAAAAGTAGTAAGATTCAACTAAAGCCACAATATATAACCCAATATTATAATATATAATACAATATTACACTCACAATACAAAGAAGTATTATTTCATATCCATCATAGTTGTAATAGAGAACTCACATGTAGTTGTGTGCAAGCTTAAACACCTATTGCACATATTATAGGAATGAAATTTAGGCCAAGAGTTAGCCAAAGAATAGATAATAGAATATCTAATTTAATATTTTTTAGCATATAATATAAAATTATCATGCTTTGATAGGTTATAAAAGCCAAATCATACAATGCATTTTTATAATAGAACATAATACAAGAGAAAAAAGAAAAGGGAAAGAGAACTGAAAAATTAGAAAAAACTCAACCAATCTATCATCATAATAAAAAAGTGCAGGTCTTTGAGACAAATAAGGGGGTCGATGACAAGTTGGAGATAGTAGGGATGCTAAAAGAACAAGCTAAAAATCTACTTTAGTATAAGATGTTGATACATTCCTCATTGCAAAATCTTCTTTAGTATGAGATGTTGATTCTTCAAAGAAAAAACATATTCCTTATTCCAAAATTTCAGTGACATTCACCATTAAATTCATGACAACTACAATTATGAAATGTAATATACACCCCTATTTTCTAGTAATTGTCTGCTTTATCACTCTTTATTTGAGTGAAAGAACCTTGCATACAACTGGCAACAATAAAAAATGCTACAAAACCACCTTCTTTCTATATTTATTTTAGCATCCCTTCTTTCTCCTACTTGTCATCTATCCATTGTTTGGTTGCTCTCTCTCTCTCTCCATAAAATTCATCACAAAAATTTTGCAATGTAATATCCTCCTCTATTTTCTATTTATTGTCTTCCTTGTCACTCTTTATTTGATGAAAAGAACCTTGCACATCACTGGTAAAAATTAGAAAGCTGCAGAATGGTGCAGGAGCACCTAGGCTCACTCCCAAACTTGTTTAGCATTTTGGCTTGTACTGACCTTAGCCAAGTCAGTAGGTTTTATTTTGACCTTAGAAGGTCTTGCAAGTGTGTTCCTAGGTGGATTAGATTAGGTTCAATCCATCCTAGATGTTTATGCTTTTCTAGTGGATAGTGATAGTTTAGGCCTTAGTGGGAAAATGGGTGAAAATGAGTCCAAAAGTCTTCTAGACTTAGTTTGAATTGGAAAAATCCATTAAAAGGCTTAAATGATGTTCCTACATCATTTAAGAGGTTTTAGTGCTCATTAAAGACAGTTTGGAAGCAATGATGAAAAGTTTCTATAATGTTGTCATTACAACATTTGCATTTTTGGCAAATGTTGCATGCAACATTGACAAATTTGATCCTTTCGAAGTTAAGGGGTGTAATGAATTCTTAGTGGCATACAAAATAGGAGAGGGAATATTTTAGTTAATTTTGGATCCCATTTCTGGAGGCAGTATGTTGTAAGAAGTTTTTGAGTTTGAATGAAGACACAATGTTCAAATTTGCAGTGACAGTCGACTTATTTTGTGTGCATGAGTGATCATATCGATTGAAGTGTAAAAGTTAGTGTTAGATATTTTTAGTAAAAAAAATTCAAAGTACTTTCTGTTTAGTAGTGTATAATTTTTAAGTTCATTAGGTTAGTATTTTAAATTAATTTGCAAGTAGTTAGTTGTTGGTGTTCATAGGGTGAGTTTGGGAAGAATGGGTCCCCGATAGAATCCAACAGTGGGAATCACTAGGGTTTGGATGAATATATTAGGGGAGACCTTGTACAGTGTAAATACGAAAGGAGGAAGCATGAAGAACCAGATGGATATTTTTAACATCATTCCCTAGGCGAGACCAGAGTACTCGACTAGGTGCATGACAATGAAGATCTAGTGTGTATTTGTAGGGGAAAGAGTGAAGGCATGAATGGAGTATGGTTTCATATAGACCATAGACATATTGTTACTTGGTAATGAGATTAGGCATTGGCCAATCCATTAACATAGAGTTCTAGGAAGAATTCAGTAGCTTGCATAGAAATAACCCTATTAGCCCTATAATATAGGAATCTATTGTACGGAGGCCCTAGAACTCTAAAACCCAAAAAATCTCTAAGGTCTCCAAAAAGGGTATCAAAATGTGAAGTCATATTTTGAAGTCATTTGGAATTTTTTAGAAAGAATCAAGAAAAGCACCCTGTCTAGGGCTACTAGAACAATTAGGCCTAATAAGCCAAGGACATGGTATATATTGAACCCGGTGAGAAAAGTATTTGTAACCTATTCAAATGGGATCATTAGTGATACAAAAGGATTTTCTAATGTAGAATGCACCCCCCTGAAGCACTTGTGAAGAATTCATGGTGAAAGAGCACTTGGAGTCATCCAAGGAGGAGTGAAACATTGAGGTAGTCTAAATGGTAGTTATCCTTCAAGGTGAAGCACAAGGAGATTGACCCATAGAGTTGAGTTGGGATAGTCTTAGGCTAGACAAGAAAAGACTATTGAGGTCCTATAAGAGAGTTTGGGATCTTTGAGAAGATAGGACAAGTAAGGTCCTAGAGAGGGATTTGTGCAAGTACACCAAGGAGAATATCTATCAGATTGGTATTAGAGAATTTTAGATTAGGCTTGTAGTGAATGTTCCAACTAGAGGAGTCAGTAGGAGACTCTAAAATGGTAACCAATGCTGAGTTGGCAAAGAAAGTGGAAGAGAAAGAGGAAGAAAATAGATTTCTCCAAGATAGGCTGGCTCATCTAGAACAAAAAGTGGATGAAGTAGATGAGAAGGCTGAAGAAGTTAAAGAAAAGATAGAAAGAAATAAAAAATAGATACTCTTAGAGGATGAGGTCCCTGAACCAGACCCAATCCTAGTTTAAGAACCCTTCTTGAAGGCATTGAAGGCCTTGAGTGGAAAGGCACTAGAAAGAATTCCAATCTTTAATGGAAAGATGGAACTAGATGTAGTCCTAGACTTGATATAAGGGCTAGAAAAACATTTTGAATGTGATGGTATCACAGAAACCCAAAAGATCAAAGTGGCTAAGGCTAGATTGAGAGGCCCTGCACTCACTTGGTAGAAATTTATCCAAGATGAGAGAGAGAAGGAAGGTAAGAAGCCTATTGCTACATGGAAGACAATGGTAGCTAAAATAAAAGATGCTTATGTGCCTAAGGATTATGAAATTCAATTCCATAATAGAAGACAAAGTCTTAGACAAAAAGACTTAGATGTGAACTCCTATACTGAAGAGTTCCAAAGGCTATGCATGAGGTCAAGAGTTGTGGAAGATGAGAAGGTGAAGGTAGCTAGGTACCTTAATGGTCTCAAGTGGACTATAAAAGATGAAATGAGTCTATTGACACCTGACACTATTCATAAATGCCACCAAATAGCAGTGAAGGTAGAGAAAAAGTTAAGAAAGAAACAAGAATCTAGCACTACCAGAGGTAGAGGCAAAGGAAGAGACAATAGAGGACATAGAGGTGGATATGGTGGAAGAAACTTAGAGAACAAGTCTCAAGGAGAAACCAAACTTACTAAGCAGCAAGAAGGGAGTTCAAGTAGAGGGAATTACAGTAGAGGAAGAAGCTCCAATAGAAATTGGAGATGAAGAATCAATAGCCAAGGCATGGGTTCTTACTTTTCCACTATGAAGTGTTATCACTGCAATCAAATGGGACACCCTGCATACCAGTGTCTAGAGAAAGGTTCTACTTCTCATGGAGGTGACAAGAGGGTAAACTATGTTCAAGAGGAGCCTACTAGTGGAAATAAAAACCCTAAGTTACCCCTAGAGTCAGAGGAAGGTGATAACCTAATGATGAGAAGGACATTGATAAAGGAGCCAGTTAACGATGAGCCAATTCAGAGGAGGTCACTATTTAGAGTGAAGTGCAAGATGATGGGAAAAGTTTGTAGAGTCATTATAGAATCGGGGTCTACTGACAATATAGTGTTAGAAGAAGCAGTCAAAAAACTAAAAAAGAAGAGGGTACCACATAACAACCCATACAAGGTCACTTGGTTGAACAAAGGACAACATTTCCTTGTCAATGAACAAGCATGGGTGGAATTTTCAATTGGGAAATATAAGGACAAGGTGTTGTGTGATGTCCTACCTATGGATGCATGTCACCTACTCCTTGGTAGGCCATGGAAATTTGACATACATGCCATGCATGATGGAGCAAAGAATTCTTATTCTTTCAAGAAGGACAATGTGACTTTCAAGATACAGTCACTGCTAGAGGATGGAAAAGTGAAGTCATCAGGCTCAAATGTGTTAATGGTCAGTGAAAAGGAGTTCATAGACACCTTAAAGGAAGGAGAGGGAGTAGGATTTTCACTTGTGTTGAAGCCAAAGGAAGTAGGCATTGACAACATAGTCAAGAAGCTAGAATTATCAAAAGAAGTAGAAGATATGTTGCAAAGATATGAGGGAATTGTCAGTGATGGACAACCATCAACCCTACCCCCTAAGAGAGCTATAAGTCATAGAATAGACTTCATCCCTAGAGCTACCCTTCCTAATAATGAAGCCTATAAGATGAACCCTCAACAAAATGAGGAAATTTCCAAGAAAATCCAAGAACTCCTAAGCAAAGGTCTCATTAGAAAAAGTTTTAGTCCTTGTGCCATACCCACTATCTTAGCACCTAAAAAGGGAGGAACTTGGAGGCTATGTACTGACTCAAGATCAATAAATAGAATAACCATTAGGTATAGGTTCCCTATTAATAGGATAGAAGACCTAATGTATTGCCTAGGAGAAGCCAAATACTTCACTAAGATTGACCTAAAGAGTGGTTACCACAAAATTAGAATCCATGAGGGAGATGAATGGAAGACAGCCTTCAAAACCATAGAGGGTTTGTATGAATGACTTGTAATGCCATTTGGGCTCTCCAATTACCCCTCCACATTCATGAGGCTCATGAATGAAGTCCTTAAAGACTACATTGGTAGATTTGTGGTAGTGTATCTAGATGATATAATAATCTATAGTAAGACTAAGGATGAACATCTCAAGCATTTGGAGATTGTTTTCAAGAAGCTACATGAGGAGAAATTGATGATAAATTTGGAGAAATGTGAGTTCATGAGGTAGGAGCTAGTGTACCTTGGGTTTGTATTGGCTCAAGGTAATCTAAAGATGGACCCTAGAAAAGTGGAATCCATTCTCAATTGGACAACTCCCAAGACAACAATAGAGGTAAGAAGCTTTCATGGTTTAGCTCAATATTATAGAAAGTTTATAAAGAAATTCAATGCTATTTGTGCTCCTATTCTTGATACCATAAAAGCAGGGATGAAAAATAAATTTATTTGGAATGAGAAAGCTAACCATGGATTTGAATTGTTGAAGAAAAATATTACCACTCAACCTATCTTAATTTTGCCATGTTTTGAGAAATTATTCATAGTTGAGTGTGATGCTAGTAATCTGGCCATAGGTGTTGTCTTGAGCCAAGAGGGAATACCAGTGGCATTCCATAGTGAAAAAATTAGTGATGCTAAGAAGAAGTACTCTTATTATGACTTAGAGATGTATGCTCTAGTCCAAGCACTAAGGAAGTGGAGGCACTACTTGCTTGCAAAGGAGTTTGTGGTCTTTTCTGACAACCAAACATTAAGTTTCTTGAATTCACAAGACAAAATCAATCATAAGAATATGAAATGGGTAGAGTATTTGTAGGTCTACACATTCAACATCAAGCACAAAAAGGGACTACAAAATAAAGTAGTTGATGCTCTAAGGATAAGAGCCGTGATTGCACAAGAAATACATTTGCAAAGCATGGGAATTGATAGTTTCAAGGACCTATATGTAGAAGATGAAGACTTTACAGAGATTTACAAGGTATTCCAAGAACACAAGAACCATTTCCATAGTGAATTATCTTAATATACTATCCAAAGTTATCTCTTTTTTAGGGGAGGTCAACTATGTGTTCCTAGAGGATCTATTAGAGAAAATTTGATTCAAGAGAAGCACAATGGTGCACTTAGTGGGCATTTTGGTGTCAATAAGACCCAAGAGTTAGTGTAGATGTTTTATTTTTGGCCTAGAATGAATTTGGACATTAGGAAGTATGTAGAGAGTTGTGTGGTGTGTCAAAAAGAAAATGGTGCATCTTCTAATGTCGGCCTTTACCGACCTTTTCCCATTCCTAACAAACCATGAGACTGTTTGAGCATGGATTTTGTTGTGGGACTGCCAAAGACAAAACAAGGAATGGATAGCATTTATGTCATTGTGGATAGGTTCAGTAAAATGGCACATTTTGTCCCATGCAAGATAGAGCATGATGCTAGCCATATAGCACATTTTTTCTTTAGGGAAGTAGTGAGGATAAATGGATTACCACTGAGTATTGTCTGTGATAGGGATACCAAGTTCATGAGCCACTTTTGGAAAACACTATGGCATAAGTTAGGTGCAAATCTATCCTTTGGGTCTACATATCACCCTCAAAAAGATGGCCAAACAGATGTGGTCAATAGAAGCCTAGGAAACTTGTTAATATGTCTTACAAAGGAGTATGGTCAAGCATGGGATCAACTCCTAGGATAGACAAAGTATGCATATAATGATACAGTGAATAAGATTACTGGTAAAATTCCTTTTGAGATAGTTTATGGCCTACACCCAAGAGGCATATTTAAGCTCAAAGAACTCAAAGATGGAGCTAAGGGTAGTGTCTATGATGAATACTTTGCACACTCCATGAAAGAGGTGCATGAAACAATGAGGAAGACTCTACAAGAAAACATCACAAAGATCAAGCAAAAGGTGGATGGAAGGAAAATGGATGTAAAATTTTAGGTACGAGACTTAGTTATGGTTCATCTCAACAAAGAAAGACTATAGAAAGGAGTCCCCCATAAGCTACAAATGAGAAGCAATAGTAAATTTGACTTCAAATTTTGATGAAAATTGGTCAAAATTTTGACAGTAATTGGTCGAATGTACGACCAAAACTGTTGTCGTTCTTTTTTCCTCAAATTTTTGACGCGTCTACTATTTGTCAAAATTTTGACCAGTGTTTTGGTCGAAATGTCGACGATATCCTAGGCTCAAAAATTGCCGTCATTTTTTCTAATGGTCAAAATTTCAACCACTGATTGCCCCAATGATTGGTCAAAATTACGACCAATGGACCAAACCATAGACGACGAATCCATACTTTCCACCAATAAAATGGTCAAAATTTCAACCATTGGATTGGTTGAAAGTATGGATTCGTCATCAATTTTTTGGTCCATTGGTCAAACTTTCAACCAATCGTTGGTCAAAATTGGTTTGAGCGTTGGTCAAAATTTTGACCAATGCGAATTTTCTTTTATAAAAAAATTTGTTATAGACTGAGTTCTTTTCATTGACCTATGATTCATGAGTAGTGGTTTACATGAACCCATCTCTCATGAGAATGAATGGAACACTTAGCACTCATTGGCTCTAGGTGATGCTTACGGAGGTGAAGCACCGGGACTTCCCGGGAGGTCATCCATCCCAGTACCACTCCAGCTCGAGCACGCTTAACTACAGAGTTTCCTCCATGGTTAAACCCACTCTTCTTGCATCCTCATTTGCAAAACCTTCACCAAGTGTTGTGCCTTATGAACCATTCATTAGAAAGCCCCTTAAGCTCGTCAATTAATAAGTAGGAGATATTTTCCACAGCAAGTCAAATTGTGATATTTCTATCAAGATTCAACTGCGTAGTTTTTTGAGTCAAACTCATTGACCCGTGATTCATGAGTAGTGGTTCACATGAACCCATCTCTCATGAGAATGAATGGAACACTTAGCACTCATTGGCTCTAGGTGATGCTCACAGAGGTGAAGCACCAGGACTTCCTGAGAGGTCACCCATCTCAGTAGTACTCCAACTCGAGCACACTTAACTACAGAGTTTCCTCCATGGTTAAACCCACTCTAGATGCAAGCAGAGTGTGTTTAATGAGGATGCAAGTAGAGTGGGTTTAACCATGGAGGAAACTCCATAGTTAAGTACACTCGAGTTGGAGTAGTACTGGGATGGGTGACCTCTCAGGAAGTCCCGGTGCTTCACCTCTGTGAGCATCATAGAGCCAATGAGTGCTAAGTGTTCCATTCATTCTCATGAGAGATGGGTTCATGTGAACCACTACTCATGAATCATAGGTCAATGAGTTTGACTCAAAAAACTACATAGTTGAATCTTGATAGCAATATCACAATTTGACTTGCTGTGGAAAGTATCTCCTACTTATTAATTGACGAGCTTAAGGGGATTTCTAATGAATGGTTCATAAGGCACAACACTTGGTGAAGGTTTTGCAAATGAGGATGCAAGAAGAGTGGGTTTAACCATGGAGGAAACTCTGTAGTTAAGCGTGCTCGAGCTGGAGTGGTACTGGGATGGATGACCTCCTGGGAAGTCCCAGTGCTTCACCTCCATAAGCATCACCTAGAGCCAATGAGTGCTAAGTGTTCCATTCATTCTCATGAGAGATGGGTTCATGTAAACCACTACTCATGAATCACAGGTCAATGAGTTTGACTCAAAAAACTACACTATTGAATCCTGATAGCAATATCACAATTTGGCTTGCTATGGAAAATATCTCTTACTTATCACATGAATCTTGTATTATTTCTTAACACCAAACCCCATCTACAGATTTCCAATTTAGGGTTCTTGGAGCAACAACATTAGGGTTTGTAAGCACACAAATATTAATGATAAAAATCATCTGTTAAAGAAAAAACCATGTTTTAAATGACTGGCAATGGTGCCCTAACCTTGTGCAAAATATCTAGATTTGAAGACTCTAGTGGTGACTCGGGAAGTATAAACCAAATATGTTGTAGGGACAAAATGCCCTGAACAGGTTAAAAATGAGGCTTCCATGGATAGGCCAATAATAGACTCATCCCAACCAAGAAGAAAGACTTTTTTAAAGCATATTTGATGCAGGGGCATCTAGAAGAGCATCTGAGCAAAGGAGGACTCCAGTAACTAAGAAGGAGAAGATGGTATCAAGACAAGTTGATTGGAAAGTTTTGAAGCCTATAATGGCTTATGATAGTGTTGGATTCAATAAACTATGTAAAAGTCATGATAGAGGTCTAAGGACCAATACAATGTAATAAGTGATCAAAGCACTGTAATAGGTGAAAGAGTCCAATAGGATTAGATTTGAGTAGTTTTCATGTTTAGAAGCATTCAATAAATACATTGGACCATGTGTAGGTCAATGGAGTAAGTTGGGAAGTCAGAATAGTCATAAAATGCATAAAATAAAGTTTATTAATTTAAATTTGAATGTAAACGGTCATATTACCTTTTTGGAGGGAAATTAGTTTTAACAGGTTTTAGGATTAATTAAACCTCCCAACTATCTAAATTTGGTTGAGGTAGGTAGATAGGGGTCATTAAATGTCTAAAGGATCCATTGTATGGAGGGGGACAGGGAGAAAAAAAGCCTGTTGTATGGACTGTTGTGAAAGCAAGCAATAAAATTTCATTTTGGTGTTGTTCCATTCAATGTATTGAACTTCTTTTTGTTTGGGACTATCAAATACATGAATTAGAAGGGTATTTAAACACATTTCACTCATTATTGAATGAATAACACTTTATTTTGAAGCAGCATATACGACTGTTGGTTCATTTCAGGTTGTTTTCTTGAGTTTTTCCTATGATAGACAAAAGTTTTCTTTAAATAGATGAACCTCCCATGAATTCAAGGGCCCAAACTTCATGGGAGGCATGTTACTAACATGTACAATAGAAATCTAACAAGTTTTGATGTAGCACTAGTGCGAAGACAACAAGTTTGGAGAAAATAATGGAAATGTCCCATGGTGGATTGGTGGGAATAGTATGATTCATGTCCCATGGTGGTACATTCTATTTTTCTATCAAATTTTGGATTCTCCCTGTAAAACACTTGTATATACACCTTTGGCATTATCGTCAAAAAGGGGGAGATATGTATAGAAGAAAAAGTTAGTGCATTGAAAGGGGGAGATAATTTATAAAGCCCTATGACAAAGACAAATTTTGAAAAATCAAAATAAATCTCAGCATGGTTCATGTATATAAGTTTTGGGCAATAAGTGTTTTTGTCACTAATGCCAAAGGGGGAGATTGTTGGCATTAAGTAGGATTGCCACTAGTGAAAACACCTATTTGCATCCTGAGTGCAAACTGAGCAGAATAGTGCAAACTGAGCATAACAGTGCAAACCGAGCAGGACAGTGCAAATCAAGCAGAACAATGCAAACCGAGCAGGACAGTGCAAACCGAGCAGGACAGTGTAAACCGAGTGACATTATGTCTTCCGAGTCACAAGTATTTACCGAGTTCAAAACTTATTAAGTGGTTAGTATGAACTGAGCCTTCACTTCTATCGAGTGCATGATGATGCTGAGTAATGCAGTGGACGCTGAGTATCAGAAAGTCACCGAGTTAGTTTGCAGGAACTGTGTAACCATACTTGGGCTGACTTAGTAGCACTTATGTTTATTTGTTAAGCCAACTTTGTAATTGTAATTAATTGTTTAGACTTGTATATAAACAATGTTGTACAAATACCAAGTAGTAAGAATGTGGAATAAAAAGGGGAGATAAAAAGGCAGAAACTAGTGAATTACAAAGGGCTACTATACATAAGGAGCAGCAGAGACAAAATTCATCACAGAAGGTGATCAATACATCAGCGAATCTCATTCAGCAATCCAGTTGCAAAGTAAGAGATATACTGTTTCATTTTAACCAGTGAATCAGTACTAAAATCCTCTAACTAGGTAGACTTAACAGTCTTTTGTAAAATCTCTTTACTGAGTACATACTTCTTTTGTAAGTTTGTAAAAATCCTTTAACATGGTGGATTTAGCAATCCTTATTGCTCCTAGTAGGGCAGATCATCAGAAGTGATCAATGTAAGCCTTAACCGGCCAACTTTATACTGCAGTATTAAAGCTTTGTGGGTTTCATCCCCACCCTAGTTTTACTTTCTTTTGGAAAGTTTCTGGGTAACCAAATCTATGTGTCATTGTTGTGAATGCTTTTATGTTTCATGCTTTCTATATGCAAAAGGATAAAGTGAACTATATGTTAATACATCTGATATTGAAAAAAATTTGAAGTTACTGATTCACCCCTCCCCTCTTAGTAACTTTGTTAATTCTTGAATATTTCCAACAATTGGTATTAGAGCTGTATTGGTTCTCAAGATAAAGCTTAACTAGCTTGAGCAAAGATCTAGGACAATGGAGGTATTCAAACTGAATAAGGTGATTGAAAATGAAAAGCTAGATCTGGAAATGGCCATAGCTAAACTTAAAGAAGAAAAAGAACATCTTTCCCAATCCCTAAGAAGAAGGAAGGAATTTGCATATCAGATGAATGATCATAATTACATTGAAGAAAAGATTGAAGATCTTTTCCCCTCAAATAGCTCAGATGAAACAAACAATGCTGTCAAAGAACTCCTAGAAAAGAATGGGTCTCTGCAAGAAGAAGTGAGAAAATTAAAAGGAGAACAAGAACTACACTCAACAAGATTTTGTGAGATCTTAGAACAAAGAAACAAGTTGAAAGATGAATTAGATGGAAGGAACAATGAAGTCCAAAATAAAACCCTTTAGCTAGAAAACCTAATTGATCAGATCTCCCATACAAATGAGGAAATTTTGACTCTAAGATCAGAAATAGAAAGCACAAGAGAAGAACTAAGATCTGAAAAGCAAATCAATCTAAGATTGGTGGATGACCTAAACACCAAAAAACAAATCAATGAAAGAATGCTGAAGAACCAAGAAGACTTAAATCAGCTGCATGATCAAAATCTTCATAGGCAAAAAGGAAAAGCAGGACTTGGATACAAAGGAGAAGGTGAATCTTCTAAGCAAGGTACTCAAAGGAATCAGAAACCTACTTGTAATCATTGTGGCAAAATAGGACATACTTCAAATAAATGTTGGAGCAATGAAAAAGCAGAATTCAATGAAAAATGCTACAACTGCAATCAGCATGGTCACAAAGCAAATGAATGCAAGGAAAAACCAAGATTCAAAGGTAATTGTCACAAATGCAACAAACAAGGTCACAAGGCATCCGAGTGCAGATCCAAAACATTCAATCCAGCAGAACAAATTATGAAAGCAATGTTTAGATGGGATTACAACACTTGGTGTAGATGTCATTACTGTGGAGAATATGGACACATTGGCATGAACTGCATAAAACATCATCTAAGGAAAAGAGATACTACCATAAGATGTTTCAAATGCACTAAACTCGGTCATATAGCCAAAAATTGCATGAATGCTAGTGAAGTTAAAGATGGAAAGAAGAATAAAGCAACTAAGATCAGGAAATAGATGGGACAATAGTGGATTCCTAAATCTACCGAGCAAACCAGTCCAAGTAATGGAATGGGTGGCTCTACCGACTCAAACTAAATTCCCAAGAAAGCACTGGAACTGTATTCTCATAGACAAATTTCAAGCAGTTTCAGAACTGAATTAAAAGAAAGATCTAAATCGGCATACAAGATGCAATAAGATCACAGGAAGGTTGGTATCAGTTTTCACCGAGCAAGGTTGGGAGCTATCTAATATGATTACCGAGTGAGGTCGGAGCAATATGAATTCTCAAGTTCACCAAGTTGTGAAGTCTTTACTGAGCAATTAATTCATAGTGGGTGACAGTCTGTCAGAATTCATACCCTAATTTCTACTAAGCATTAATGACAGAGTTGTAAACAAAAGGCAAGAAATCAAACTCATTCTTCACCGCGAACTTTAGCATTTTGAGAGCAAAAAATTTCCAGAGCAATCAAGCGATTCAAATACTTTTGCGAAAAGAATTCTCTGTGAGCTACCATGGCATCATCCAGTGCTTCAACGAAGAAAGGAACAGAAATGATAATCCAAGGGGAATGGAGAGCACCAGATTTAAAACTCATGCCCGCAATTGCAGCAACCCTAGACCCGAACGGAGCTCAATCTCAGATTCCTCCTAAGGTACTACTTGTTAACGATATTCGCAATCATTTCAATTGTGCAATTCAAGAGATGGGAAACCTAGAGCTAGATATTGTGCGTGAGGAACTATGTGTGAATGGTGTTCTAAAACCAGAGCACAAACATCTGGAAGACAAGGGATTAGTTCACATTACACATTTACCTCAAAACTTTCGAGAGAAATGGGTTAGATACATTCTCAGCCGTGTACACGAAGGCAAGATTTGGCTTGAGCAACCCATAGAGATCACTAAGAAGATGATTCACCGAATCACCAGTCTTCCCATGTTAAACAAAGTTAAATCTACCAAAACCCTAGGTCGGCCGGAGCTGGAGAAGAAAACCCTAGCCGAGTGGGACGGTAGAGGCATGAAAGTAAGCAGCATTACTGATGCTGAACTAAAGTTTGGAACACACATCATTGCTCATAAAATATATAGTTCAAGTCAGCAAAATAGTGTTCCTTGCGAAGCCATAGACCTAGCATACAAAGTGGTAAAGAATAATTTATCATTTGACCTTGTAGATTTGTTGTTAAAACAAGAACATGGAAAGCATTCAAACTTCCAAAAACAATCCATGTAAGTTTGGATCTCTACTGGTCTGTTTATTTTTCTATGTTCAGAAATTCTTCCCTTCCAAAGGAAAAGTAGTATGGAGAAAGGATGTGCCAATTCTTTATGAGATAAATGAATATATTTCAGAAATGGGTGAAAATTTTGAGAACATCATGGATAGTTATTTTGAGTCTTTCAAGGAGAAAATGAACGACAGATTCTGGATTCCACAGAAGTTGGTGGAGGATTATAAGGATGATATTTGTTTCATGGTGGACTGTGACAAAGTATACATTCAAGCAGCTAAACCAAGGATTGTACATGTGAAACCTCTTCCTTATGAGGTAAACATTGATGAAACAAAGAATATCATTGAAGCCCTCCTTAATCAGCCTGTTGATCCCAAAGCTCCATATTTTGGGACATATGAAGAAGCAAAAGTGAGAATTGAATTAAGTATAAAGCTTCCACAGGCAGTAAATAAAGGAAAAAAGAGGATAGCCAAAATGCAAGCTATCAAACCTCTAATGCTAACCGAGGGAAAAGGAGAAGACATTGAAGAAGAGAAAAAGGATGAGAAAATAGAGGAACCAGAACCTGCAAAGAAGAAAGGAAAGGTATTCATCACCAAGGTACCTAAGCCTCCCACTGTTGTATTTACAAGGAGAAGTACAAAGGGTAAGGCAGACAAAAAGGACAAAGATATAATATTAAAAAAGCCTCCTCTAACCCTTGAAGAGAAGATCAAACTTTTGAGAGAAGGAGCTGGAGTAAGTAATATAAAATCTTTAAAATATGAAATAAGATCGGAAACAGAACAAAAGGAGATTGAAGATGCTGTCATTGAAAAGATGGGACAGTGGAAATACTCTCCTGATGAAATAGCCCAACAGATTCCAGGAGCTTTATTAGATCAAATAAAAATGAGATGGGCCAATGCAAGGCAAACTGCAAAAGACATCTTTGATCAAACCCTGAAACAGTTAATGCCGATCTTGAAAAATGATGAAATAAAGAAGGCATTGAAGGACAATGAAAATAAGATGACACTGAAGTTCAATACTTGTTTAATTCTGATTAACAATATTGAATCGGTTGTGAAGAGTGCAAATGCCACATGGAAGAACATATACCATCTTCACCAACCGAGTACTGAATCAGTTATAATAAAAGACATTGAAGATGACAGTGATGAACAGGAAGAAGCCACTGAGGTAGATGATACTATGAGGATAGCGACAGAAGTCATTGCATCACTTCCTACCTCTCCAGCAAAAGTTGCTACATCTAGCCCGGAGACATCTTCAAGCATGGTTGTGACAACTTCAACATTTGTCCAATCACCTATAGCAACAACAGAAGTAACTACCATTTCTTCTACCGAGTTGCAGTCTCCTATTTTATCAAGTTTTCCAGCAGTAAGTATTCCAATTTTTTATTCTACTAGTGTAAATACTTCAACTTTAAGTTCTCCAGTAGACAGTATACCATTCTTTATAGCCAGTCCTACTATGTCTACTATCACTACTACTAAGGCATTAAGTACCATAATAGATAAGCCTAAGGCTCAATCGAGTATAAGATTTTTGGGCAAGAATATAGTAGAGGATATAGACCTAGATAAAGAAATAGAGATTCCAACATTGGATTTTGCAAATCTATCAGCGGATCAAATGCAAAATATAGGTGAACTCCTCCAAAGGAAAGCGAAGCAAAAGAAGCTTAAAGAGGAGAGAGACAATGAATATAAAATCATTAAGGATGCTAAGGACATTTTGTCAGAAGCATTAGGTATTAAAGTAGACTCCTCTCAACATATTTTGTTACAATTAGCAGAAGTGGTAAATAAGTACAATGAGGATTCATCTGGGACAGACAAGTTAGTTGAAAAAGCCGAGAAGAAATTCAACAATAAAGCGCTTGAGCACATTGCTCAGCACATAGCTATTAATCAAGCAAAATTATCTTCAGTTTTGACAAACATTGAATCTTCATATTCGAATGTTAACTCTCTTTTGGCCAAACTATGCAATGTTGCTGAGTTCACCAAGGATGTCAAGGATAAAATGAATAAAATTGATGAGGATTTGAAGATTAGCATATAGAAGCTGCAACTTGAACCAAGTTCAAACTCTGCTCATCACATGAAAATCTCATTCCTATCAAATATGCAGTCAGAACTACTGAAAGAAGACACAAGGATCCGGTCCACACTGCTAGAAATTCAGGACATGATCCTTCCCATCATGAATACAATGTATAAGCACATTGAACATTCCAAAACATTAATTCATGAAAATCAGTTCTCAATAGCAGATCACATGATTTCACTCTCTGCAGAAGTCCAAATTGCAATCCAAACATGCAAGATTCTGCAAGAAAATTGGGACAGAACTCTGGCACTGATAATGAAGGTACATTCTATTTTTCTATCAAATTTTGGATTCTCCCTGTAAAACACTTGTATATACACCTTTGGCATTATCATCAAAAAGGGGGAGATATGTATAGAAGAAAAAGTTAGTGCATTGAAAGGGGGAGATAATTTATAAAGCCCTATGACAAAGATAAATTTTGAAAAATCAAAATAAATCTCAGCATGGTTCATGTATATAAGTTTTGGGCAATAAGTGTTTTTGTCACTAATGCCAAAGGGGGAGATTGTTGGCATTAAGCAGGATTGCCACTAGTGACAACACTTATTTGCATCCTGAGTGCAAACTGAGAAGAATAGTGCAAATCAAGCAAAACAGTGCAAACTGAGCAGGACAGTGCAAATCGAGCAGAACAGTGCAAACCGAGCAGGATAGTGCAAACCGAGCAGGACAGTGTAAACTGAGTGACATTATGTCTACCGAGTCACAAGTATTTACCGAGTTTGAAACTTACTGAGTGGTTAGTATAAACTGAGCCTTCAGTTCTACCGAGTGCATGACGATGCCGAGTAATGCAGTGGACGCCGAGTATCAGAAAGTCACCGAGTTAGTTTGCAGGAATCGTGTAACCATACTTGGGCCGACTTAGTAGCACTTATGTTTATTTGTTAAGCCGACTTTGTAATTGTAATTAATTTTTTAGACTTGTATGTAAACAATGTTGTACAAATACCAAGTAGTAAGAATGTGGAATAAAAAGGGGAGATAAAAAGGCAGAAACTAGTGAATTACAAAGGGCTACTATACATAAGGAGCAGCAGAGACAAAATTCATCACAGAAGGTGATCAACACATCAGTGAATCTCATTCAGCAATCCAGTTGCAAAGTAAGAGATATACTATTTCATTTTAACCAGTGAATCAATACTAAAATCCTCTAACCAGGTAGACTTAACATTCTTTTGTAAAATATCTTTACCAAGTACATACTTCTTTTGTAAGTTTGTAAAAATCCTTTAACACGGTGGATTTAGCAATCCTTATTGCTCCTAGCAGGGCAGATCATCAGAAGTGATCAATGTAAGCCTTAACTGGCCAACTTTATACTGCAGTATTAAAGCTTTGTGGGTTTCATCCCCACCCTAGTTTTACTTTCTTTTGGAAAGTTTCTGGGTAACCAAATCTATGTGTCATTGTTGTGAATGCTTTTATGTTTCATGCTTTCTATATGCAAAAGGATAAAGTGAACTATATGTTAATACATCTGATATTGAAAAAAATTTAAAGTTACTGATTCACCCCTCCCCTCTCAGTAACTTGGTTAATTCTTGAATATTTCCAATAGTACAATAGAAATCTAACAAGTTTTGATGTAGCACTAGTGCGAAGACAACAAGTTTGGAGAAAATAATGGAAATGTCCCATGGTGGATTGGTGGGAATAGTATGACAGCAGCATATTGAGTTCTACAAGAAGGTTATCTAATGATTTGAGATGTCCTAGGGCATCAAAGAGAAGGTGTATGAACCATTATTTGGTCTCCAAGGTTAGTGGAGATAGGTGTTTGGTGAAACCCTATGCAACAAGGGTTTGAAGGCATTGAATGAGTGTTTTGGGCATTCCTTGTGGAATAGGACTAAAATCTCTTGGATTTAGTCATATTTTTCCATATTATAACTATGATGAAAGTTTGGAGTGATGAGGATAAGAGAATGATATAGTTGCTTTGTTATTTGCTTTATTTTGATGCCATTAGGAGGGTACCTTGTGAAGGAAGTTAAGACTGGTCTAAAGGAGTCACCATTAAAGTTTACATATGTTAAATAACCCTGAAAAGGGTGTCTAAAACTATAATTTGTTTCTCAAGTTGTTTGGAAAAAGTCAGAGAAAAAGGGAGAAAACTGGTCCAGCAGGGCTAATTGGGGCTCATAGGGCTAGAAGGCAGATTTGAAGGTTGTGGTCAATAGGTGTTGTAAAGGCTATCAAAAATGATTGATTATTGTTGAAACCACCTTGTTTACACCATTTTGGTCCATCTTAGGTGTTTGGAGGCATAGTTGATTCAATTGTGGGTATGTAGCCTTTGGTGAGCCTGAAGGGCTACTGGGGTTCCTGAGTCATAAAAATTTGACAATCATGCGTTCTTTTAACTATTGTAAAAAATTTCATACAGGACTCACACAGTCCTCAGTCATCAAACTCAAGTTGAACGGTTCTGATTTCCATAGGTGCTAATTCCATAATAAATTCTTCATTCATTATTTTGTTTCTCTTAGATGGCTCATGCATATCATTCTCTTCACCTTCAATTCACCAGTCCAATGATGTCATTTTTGAATTTTCCTGAACCGCAGAAAGATTGAGCTTGACAACTTCTTCAATCTACAAAATCATGCAAAACAAATATTTCAACAATTAGAGCAAATATACCATTTAATCTTTGACTCTACCATCTAAACTCATTAAAGGGACCACAACTTCCTACTGTTCTTCATATTCCGACTCAAAGAAAATGTGAACGTGTACATACAATTTTTTTAATCCCCTGATGTATATATAAATGATTCAATACATAGGGTCAATCACCCATGAGAAGGGAATGAGCGATGGGAGAGTAAAGATCATGCAAGGACCTAAAAGGCAAATATTAAATTAAATAAAGCCATAATGATATGTTCAATTGTATTTTTTATAATAACTGCCCATTAAAGATTTCTCTGGAAGAAAAATACCAGCAATAAAGGGTAATCGTATGTTATGCATGGCTTGTTGTCTACAACATTTTAAATAGTTATGATTATATTTTCAAGACCTTATTCCATCCTTCAAGGAAAGTGTGTTTATTTTCTCAATGGTTATCATAGGAAATGAAAAGTAAAAATTGACCAAAATAGCACAACGATGAAGATTGGAGATAATATGGTTATATCAAACACATGATAACATATTTAATGAAACACATGATATTGGGATGGTATAACCTAGAAACGTTAAATTGGGATGGTTTTTGTACATGCAAAATCATAGCAGTAAATTGTTTAATGTAGTGAACTCATGTGAAAAAGCATAAAGGAATTCGTATGGACAAGCCGGGTCAAACTATTTAAGAGATACAATAACACAATGAAACTAGGTCAAATAATATGACATCCATCTTGCTGACGTGACATGTTCCAATAGACAAAGCAGGGTGCAAGTCCCCTCAGTTCACATGCCTCAATAATATAAGTTTACATATTTGAACTTCAAATTTTTTTAAAAGGCATTAATTAATAACATCAAAAAGAAAATAACAAAATAATATTGAGAAATCAACTGCAAGTACCCAGAGTGTTCACTTGCTGTTTCATATATCTATTTCAAGAACATTTATTTCTGGTTTGCAACCAAGATGTATATGACTGACTTCAATATTCCTCTTCAGAAATCACCAATAAATGTCAACAGCCATCAAGGACTGAACTTTAGAACAATATATACTCAACAATTGAGGTTTTTCTAAATAGGACAAATAGAAAGCCTTTATTTATCATTCTCATTTATTGCATTTGTTGCCAAAGTAGATTTATCCTTAAATATGAAAAATTGCATTTATGACATGCATAAATATGATTTTTTGGTTGTACGAAGGCAGCGCATTGGAATAAATGTTTGAGGCAAGCTTTATAAAACTAAGGACAAACACATGCCATCAATCTTACAAAGGAGTAATTGGATATCCACATGAAAAAATAGGGCATTAGAAGCTAGTAAGGTCCATTTGCAAAAGAGTATACCTTCCGTCCTAGAAATAGTTTTTGAAGATCAACTCTTGCGGGGGTTGAAAACTTGTCATCTTCTCCAATCTGCACAAGAATACAAGACAACAGACATTTTGCCAAATGTTTTTATAATTTTACAATTTCAGACCATTGTTTTGTACAAACAAAATGGTTTAGTTTATATAAAGTTCAAATTTACCTCATAAAGATGTGCTAAACGCAATAAAGTAAGCTTATCCTCCAGTTCTTGTTCTCCAAATTGCATGTTCAATGTAAAATAAAAACTAAAAGAGGAAAAAATAAATATAAATGACTCCCAAACAATCTACTTGAAATAAACCTTAAAATATTCATCATCCTCTCGAAAAGAATGCGAAATTTACCTGAAGTGTAATTATTGCAATATTTGTTGGTAGCTCATAACCTGGGGGAAATGCTGAATACCGACGGGTATTTATCAGATTCATTTCTTTTTCTTGCATCATAGAATTTTCCTTATTTCATTTTAAACTCATGCAAGAAAGTGATTTTCATAGATTTCACACTTTGCCTTTTTTCATATAGTAGAAAGAATAAAGACAAAACATTTCATTTTAGTCATACCTACAGCCATAAGTGATTGTGTGATTTTTGTGTTTATGAATCATCAAAACTTGTCCTAAAAAATGTCCCACATAGAGAAACAAAATAGCATGGGTCATAAATATATCATTTTTCCTTTATCTAGAATATTTTGATTGGAAACCCTTGCAAATTATAAGTTCATACCTTGCATTTTAGTGGCATTCTCATATTGAGAGTTTATAACCTTTCTTAGTCATTTTCATAGTGAATAGTCCTCATCTTAGATTCAAAAAATCTAAAAATCTAAAAACATAGCTTGCACATCCTAGGGTCAAGAATTACACTTTCTAGAGTCATTTTCCAAATTAGAGGGTACATCTTTTGAGGACATTCCTATAGTGGCTTTGCACATTATCTTGACTTCCTTTAAATATAGTTATCTTCTTTTCATGTCCACCTTTTCTTGGATGCTTGTCATTCTTGTCTAAATTTTTCTTATTCATAAACACCTTGTCATAATTATAATTTTGTTTTCCTCAAAATTGAATTCAAGATAGTTCCCAACATCATTTAGGTATTTCCTTAGAAGGTTTACATTTATCTATCTTAGGGTATACTACATGCACCTTAGACAACATTCATTCATAGTTTTCATTAGCATTCCAAAATCATCAAAAATTAAAAAAATAGTCCTAGTGCTTCATGATGTAGAGTGGTTAGCAGAAGTGGTGGTTTCACACAAAACTTGATCAATTCTACAAGGATCCCACAAGCCTTTAAGGTACTCCAAAGGTCAAATACCCACAAAACACTCAATCTTTCCTCCAAATGCCTAGGGTGGACACAAATGGTATAAACTAGATGTTTTAGACAAGAATCAATTAGTTTCAACCTTTTATGCAACTCCAATCATCAAATCCCCAAAACTGACTATTAGGTCTAGTTGACAGGCTAGTAGCCCTCCAACAGCACTAAAACCCAAATAACTCAAATTTTTTCCAAAACACTTGATAAGGTAATTATATTTATGAATACCCTTTTTATTTTACTAAAACATATCCAAAACTTAAATATTGTTACTATGGAAAATATTACCAGAAAACATGATTGAGACTATTTTTAGAGGGCTAATTAGGTGGGTTTACAAAGCAACCATGCTCTGAATGCATCCAAACTCCATGAAATTAATAGGACCATCATTATTTATGCCCAATTAAAGAAATCACTGATCAATTTTAGACTATGAAGTGTTTTGGTACAAAAACCCCAATTACATGCATTAAAACCCTCATTTCCTAGGGCATCATTGAACTAGGTCAATCTGGCACTTCCAAGACCCAAACTTCAGGTTTCACCATGTATTCAACATGTGTTAAAAGATTCTCCAACAAAAAATACACCTCGTTAAGCTAGATGTACGGCTGTGTGATTGTTAGCATCATTTGGGTACCCAAATCAATCCCTACACCACTCAAATTTGCATATGCTTCACCCTATCCTACAAATCTTCACTTTCCTTGCATTTTCATGGTTAGTTAAACATGTTAGAACCATCAGGGTCCATCCCATGGTCAGATATACATTCATAGGATGGAACCCTCACTTATTCATTTGAAAAAAATAATGCAAAATTGTATGTTTGGCGTGACAGCAGTAATAAGTTTTGAAATGTGTTATTAAATTCACCAAATTCAACTCAAAACAACTTAAGTATGCCTTACCAACATTTATGGAATATTTCTACATCAAAGAGGGCTTCAAATTAGCAAGAAAACTTCAAAATCTCATTGATTCATTGCCTGTCCGTACAGTTTTTTTGTGTACTTCGTACAAAACCATGCCTCCTCCTTGCCTAAGGCCATGACATCTTAAATAGACCTCTAACTGACTGCCCAACCAACCAAGGTAGTTGGAATGTTTATTTAAACAAGACAAATACTAAATCTTAAGTTTCCCTCCAGAACTACTTAGTGACCATTTGAGTTTGAATTCAAATTATAAGATATGCTTTTTATGCTTTTTCTAATATCTAGACCTATGCTAATGACTCATAATTGGTCCAATGACCTTATTGAATATCTTAAAACATGAAACTACATCCTACTACCCTTACATGGCTCATATGCCATTTGTTACATCATTTTGCCCATAGGCTTTATCAGGACCTTTGACCATTAAAGTACTTTGGCCATGAAAATATGCCATGATTGGCTTTAGAATATTCCAGTTGACATGGCTAGATGCCTTGTCCTTCTTGTCTTCACCTGGTACCATGGAATTCCTTGGTTGCATGATGGATGCCCCTGCATCACTTCACCTTTGTGAGCATCACCTAGATGAAATGAGCACTAAGTGTTCCATTCATTCTCATGAGAGATGGATTCATGTGAATCACTACTCATGAAATATTTGTCAATAAGCTAACCATAAAGCTACACGGTTGAATGCTGATTGCAATATCACAATTTGACAACTTGTGGAAAATATCTCTTAATTATCAATTGATGAGCTTAAGAGGCTTTTTAATGAATGGTTCACAAGGCACAAAACTTGCTAAATGTTTTGCAAATGGGGTTGCAAGCAAAGTGGGCTTAACGTTGGAGGAACCTTCGTAGTAAAGAGCACTTGAACTAGAATAATATTGGGATGAGTGACCTGCTAGGAAGTAGTGTTTCACCTCTATGAGCATCATCTAGATGCAATGAGTACTAAGTGTTCCATTCATTCTCATAAAAGAAAGGTTATTATGAACTACTATTCATGAAACATTTGTCAGTAAACTAATTATAAAACTACATAGTTAAATTCTGATAATAATATCATAATTTAACTTACTGTAAAAAAATATTTCCTACTTATCAAATTATCTAACTATTCTCATGATCCAACCCAACCTTGAAAAATGGTGGAAATTACCTCATTCGTTGTGACAAGAACTGTTGCATCTCTGTCCCCCTCGACCTGCCAAATTATCCTTAGAACCATTGATATAATGAAATACAATGACCCAACAAATATCACATACATTGTGAATTTATGAATATCTTTTCATACCTTATTCAAAGCTTCATTGATATTTTGGATTGCCCTAGGCCCAAACCTGCACAAGCGAAACCAAATGAGCAAGATAAATTTGATAGAATTATAAAATTCAAAATGCAAGTGAGGCAGCTTACACATGCTTGTCACACCCTCCAAATGTCAAAAGATAAATACCACCCTCTTGACACTTCAATTCATAGAAGTTCTCTTCTTCTTCTTCATATCTCTTTGACATCCTAAACAAAAATACTTCTGAAAAGGCTGGCAAATTCTCAAAGAAATTGGGCCATTAATTAACAAACTAGCTGGCTTATTCATATATAGAATGAAGTACATACTGCAAATTACAATCTATAGGCAACAAGCTGTGTAAAGCTTAAACAGTGGGCTTTTAATCTGTGAAGTATGTTAGAGTTGATTCTAATTGGATCTCCATGTAAATCAGAACTATCAACTTTTGTTGTGATTAAAAAGGGGAAAGTACCCATAATTATTTGTGTTCTAATAATTTCCTATGGGAGAGGTACTAAGGCCTATAAATATTATGTTTTTATCATGATCTGGATGCAGGTGTCAGTGAAAGGAGAAAGGAACAGTAGGTGACTGTTGAACAGGCAGTGAAGGGTGCATTTGGGAAGCACCACGTGGTGAATATGAACAAGTTGAGGGTGGAATTGGTAAATGAGTGTTGGAAATGATTGAGAGAGTTTGTTTGAAGGTGTTTGAGCCATTAGAAAGGTTTTGTGAGTTGATTTAGGGTCTTTTCTAGGAAGCCCTAGGATAGAAACCCTTAAAGGGAGGGTTTGATGAAAAAGTATCTAGGAAAGCTTGGAGGGTCAAAATAATTGAGGAATTCTAATGTTTATTAGATGCCTTGAGACTATATAAAGGTTGGAAGGTTGAGAGTAAGTGTAAACAGGAGTTGCTTTGGAAGTGGAGGGCTAATTAGGCCTAATTGCTGATAGGGACAGTCATAGAAGTGTGCAACAGTCACAAGTTGAAGGATTGGTATTAGTATGGTTTGAAGAAATCCATAAAGGCTATCTGGAAAGGTGAAGAAGTCACCATGGTGTTTGAGGAATTTTAGAGAAAAGTGCAATTTACTGGCAGGACAGGGCTAATTGGATAGTCCTAGAAAAGGCAGTTTTGAAGATTGGGATAGAGTTAATGCTTGGTAGGGGTTGGAACTCCTTAGTTAGGCTATTTGAGGATTGTTGAAGCCTTAGAAGGATCAAGGGAATCCTTGAAGACAAAAATCAAGAGGTGATTGCATGAAAGGTGAATTAGGAGTGTTCCCAAGGAGAGGGAAATTGGAACATGGACAAAGTGAATTGATAAGTTGTCTAAAATGAATCAAGGCAGTGAACCTATTGCAGAGGAGTGTTTGGTTGATATCCTAAAGTCAGGGACTTCTTATTGATCCTTGAGTTGAACTCTAGTTCCTTGAGTGGATTCCAAGACGTTGTTGAATCCTCGAGTTGAACTGGGTTCCTTAAGGGGATATTAGAAGGCTCCGCATCAAAAACTCTAAGCTTGTCTTTAAAGTTTGAGCTTCACTTGGTTTCAAGAATAGTTTAATATTCTCTACTAAACAAGGCCAACCATGTGAAGGTGGAAGCTCATTTGGCCCCTCCCCCCCCCCCTAACATCACTCTAAATTCCCCATTAACATTTAATAACATTCATTCATTCATTCATCCATTTTTGAAATATAACATTCAATCATTATAATCACATGATAACATTCATTAACACATAAAATGCATTAACACACAACATTCATAAATAATTCATGAACACATAATTCATTAACACACAACATTCACAAATAATTCATTAACACGTATTAACACACATCATTCATCAACATTACTAGTACAAAATTACATCCATTAAGACAATGTTCTTTCATTAGCAATAAATGTTAATTACAATCATTTCTTTTTGGGTTTCTTGCTATTTTTTTAATTATATAATTTCTAAGAGGAAGATCAATGTCCTCATCATTCCCCTCCTCTATTGATTCTAATCCCAACGTGTGTCTCCTCCTCATCTGTTCAAGAATAGGAGGCCGCTGTGCTGAAGGGGGGTCTGCTGCAATAACTACTTCATGAGTTAAATTCACACTATTTTATATTATTGAATTACAAGTATTTATGTAAGTAAAAGAACTATAAATTAAAAAATTAATTTAAAAGAACAAAACATAGATTTTCTTTACCTGAATGTGCCACATGATCTACATGGTGATCAGTCTGAACATCCTCTGGCACTCGTTCAGCATGACCTGATTCTGTATCCTCTAAAATATACACAAAAATGTTACACCAAGTTCAATTTAAGATGTTAAATTGTATTAATAATTACATAATTAGTTTTAAATAGAAAATGAGCACCTCCTTGGACAGTATGATGCACATCAGGGGCTTCATGATGCGGCGTATGATCTGTGTCACGATTAAGAGGCTGCATTGCAATGTAATGGACATTATTATCAAATTGATTGTTGCTCAAGTATTCAATTTCTAATATATTTTTTGGCATATTTACCTGTGCACATGATGTAGGAGACTCTTCGGTTGGGCCAGTGGAAGCTTGCTGTAGGCGTTCAGCCACGGCTTGATAGCCTTCCTTGAAGGCAATTTTTTTGTGTTCTTCCGTGGCCTCTACATTAAAATCAGAGCCCTGCATTTTTTGATTAAACAAAATTATTTGCATTTTATAAATAATTTTTCTCTGCAATTCATTTACTGCTACTTACAATGCGAGCTTTAATTTTTGAATATCCTCCAGCGCCAAGTTTGTGTTGCCCAATCTTTTGCAGCCTGGCCTTTGTTGCCTTTGAAGTGTCTTGCAACCTATGAAAAGTTTGAAAAAATGGTTATTAAAACATGTATATGGAATAAAAAATGAAACTTTGAAATGCTGAACACATTGCATTCAATGGTGAAAATGTCTAAAACATCATACCAAGATATTATATTGAAAAATGATGATTGCATTCAAAATTTAATTATCATCTCAAAAGTCCATGCTAAACACCTTATCACTAGTAGTTAATACTATTACATACCTTCTCGCATTTGTTGGTGAAACTCCTTTTTGAGCATCCGCTTTCTCCTTTGCATCTAAAATAAATTCATTCCAATCCCTCACTGAAATAAAGGGAGGACGCTCGTACTTTGGGTTCTGGATGAGACTCTTTCTATATGCATCCCTCACGGTCTTAAGATGTTTGCAAGCTCTTTCTAAAATTTTCTTCTCATCAAAAATATTATTACCAAACTCATGCTGTAAATCTTTGATGAGCTGATCTTTTAAACTTTTTTCTTGCAAATTCCACCTTTTAAGAAAAAACACAAAATTGTTAGATACAACCACTAAAAGAAAAGATCGGAATGAAAGGAAAAATACTGTACCAATTAATGATATGAAAAAAAAATAGTGGGATAAACTTAGTTCGCTTATGATGTTCCACCTTGTACGTATGGTGGACCCGAATATATGCAATGTGAGGTCATATCATTTCCTGCAAAAAATGTCATGGGATAATCAATCCAAAACTTGTTATGAATAGGTAAATGCATATTACAATATAAAAAATAATTATTTAAAGTACCTGGAATTTGAGGACATTTTATAGGCATTGAATCATTATTGTCAATCAATAATGACGTCTGCATAGCTCCTGTGCTAGTAACACGGGTAGATCCAAGAAATGGTGGTGAATTATCACCAATACATGTAGATTGATTAGTATCTGGTGTACCAAGCGGTGCCACCGGGGTATCTCCTGCTCCAAAAAAATAATCCACTATGTGATGCACCCAAGATTAAAGTACAAATTATGAAATCATAATTAGCACAAAACCAAATATAGTAAAACAATGATTTACCAGTTGCCATAGCCCTTGAAGGCGTTGATGTTTGCATGGCCCTTGTGGCTGACATTGCACTTGGCAATCTTCTATGGACAACCTGGCTAGGAGGAGTCTCTTGCAATTGATGACCTAAACAATACATTGTTAGCAAAGACATTTTGAAATAATAAAAGTAAGAGTTAACTTGAGAAGTTTTTGAATGTTCCAAAAAAAAAATTCCTTGTAACTTGTCAACTAAAGGATTATTTTACCTGAGGCGGCCGGAGGTCTACTAGTATCGGCCTCATCCACACATTGTCCTTGACCAGGTACTAGAGATTCCATAAAATCCTGCAACAAGAACACATATTACATATATTTTACTTCACAACATAAAAGAGTATAAAATATTAACCTTTATTGAAATTTTGTTATAACTAAAGATTCATTACTGCTTACTTGATACCGATGTGCAAGTGCTTTCAATTCAGTTAGCCTCATGAGCATCTCCTTAGTTGGATTTGTTTCATACAAAATATTAATTATATCTTTATTGATTTGTTTCATTTTTTTCTTCAACATGATTATAACATTAGGTGAATCTGCAAAAAGATCATCATCCTCGGGGGTAGCTATTGCCTCTACTATTGAGGGTGCTTTTCCCTTATCCTGAACATCAAATTGTGACAGGAATATCAATAAAACTATCATAAAAACTCCAAAACCATAAATAAAATAACGTAATAATATAACATTTTTCAACTATCTAATTTGTACAATTTTAATAAGGTTTACCTTTGCTGAAGAACAGGTGGGAGGAGCATCCTCGTGGCCTCTATCATGTGCGGGATCCATATCGTCCTGTGACAAAGATTAAATATAAAAACTTTAGCGAACTAAAAGCAATAGACTTAGCAAAAAAAAACTTATTAATAAAATGGTATATAGTACTTACCACCCTCATGATAGTAACTTTGTTTGTATCTATGTGATTTAAATGCTAATCTATTAGCAGTTCTTCCCCTGCACTTATTGACTTTATTGCACATACAAAAACTTGATTCCCCTCACGCACCTCAAATATGTAATTGGGTTGCTTATTAGTTGATGAAGGTCGCGTACTATTTATAAAACCTGCAATATTACCTGTTGCTTTTGGTCTCCCATCAATGTACATTGCAAATCTTTTACTTTGATCATTTTCTTTCCTTTGTATATAATTAGCTGATAGCGCATACCTACGCATACTTTTTTTATATTGAACAATCCGCATCCAATCATTGTAATTGTAACACAGACCGACATACTTGAACAATTCAACACCTCTGTTGTAATATACCTTTATCCCATCCATGGAAAATAGGCCCAAACCATGTAATGAGGATGGAGCAATGCGATATATCCTCTCATTAACACAAAAATAAGTATTAATTGGAGGTAGCTCATTGGGTACCCATTCTTTCTCAATGTGTGTGTACCGAAAGGGAACCTTGATGTCGCCTTTGGTCTCATCATCATAAGAACATGACCCCACATTAGCAAGGAAATATTCCATGCGTTTATCAAATTTTTTTCTAATCTTTTGACCTCTAGTTGATCTCCCTATTTTAGCCGTACTACATGTAGAACTTTCATCTAGTATTCCCTCATTTCCCTCATTCCATGTAGATAGATCTGACAAGTACCTATTTGGTGGGTGCTGCAATCCATCAAATGAGATATTGCCACGTCAATATATATAGAATAATCAAGTCATGACCCATACGTACGGTTCTTCTTTGTCTATATATACATTATATGATTATATAATATGTCTATTTATAACATACGTGCTCAGTGATAAACAAGAAGAATATAAGAAAATTATGTCTATTTATTGACTTATACCTGCCGATCCATGTCACTATGCATGATCCACGCCAAAGGGGTAAAATTTCCTGCATATGTTAATCATTTATCTTAAGTTAGCTAAATATTACATGATACGTATGCTACAAATAACTTAGAAGATAACATGAACAATATGCAACATCGTAAACATGAACAAATTTACCTTATGTATGGAATGCAAGATCATCAACAGAAGGCCAGGGTGACAATGTCTGTAGTCAATTGCCTGTTTGCAAAAAGGGTGATAATCAAACACAAATATACATGTATCAACAACAATTAATTGAGCATCGTAAACAAAAAATTGGTAATTATAAATCACATATGTTGTAATCATTAGAATTGAACACAATAAATATGTAACCATTTCAATTATGTCATTGATCATCATCATCATCATCATCATCATCATCATCATCATCATCATCATCGCCATCATCACCATCATCACCATCATCATCTCCATCAACAGCATCACCATCATCATCATTGCCATGATCACCATCACCATCGTCATCACCATCATCATCATCATCGTCACCATCACCATCACCATCACCATCACCATCACCATCACCATCACCATCACCATCACCATCACCATCACCATCACCATCACCATCATCATCATCATCGTCAGCTTCTTCATCATCTTCGGTATCTTCTTCTTCCATAACATTATACTTTATCGGTCTTCCTCTTGGATCATGTCTAACAAAAAATGACCAACCCTGTTTATGTGGAACCTCTGAGAAAAACACTTGCTCACACTGGCTTGGAAGAACATAGGGCTCATCTCCAACTGGCTCAAACGACCTTGTATTAATAATTGTAAATCCATTATCATGTTGAATAACAGTTCTATCTGGATCATTTTGATTCAGTCGTAGCCTGTACCATTTGACGACAAATAGAACTACTTTGAAGGAGTTAAAGTCACACTCAATTATATCATCTAAGATGCCATAGTATTGATTTTGAGATTGTTGAGGATGTATGTCATTTCTAGATGATATATTGGTGACCTCAAAAACTGCACTTATCCAAGAATCACAAGTTTTCTTTGTGTCATCCAACTTTTTTATGCAAAATTTGTGGCCATGATAGTACATAGCTTTGTGGTGCTTGACTTGCAATTTTTCAAGTGTGTAAATTATTTGCATCATGAGTTGATATGAAACATACGAGTCATGATCATTAATAAATTTGTACGTACCTGTCCACCTCTTAAACCATGTGCTAGATCAATTACCATTGGAGTAACATTGGAATCTCCATTACGATGAGCTTCTCTAACCAATGAAGCAACACCTTCCCATGTTAATTAGCAACCATTTTGTTGACATCGTTCAATCCATACCGTCATCCAATCAAGATTGTTTGCAATATACAAATGTATTGCATCCCACTCTCGACCAGCTATATCAAAAACATCTTGGATTTATTGCATCCCACTCTCGACCAAATTTATAAGAATTAATTAACTACAATAACATCTTAGATTTACCTCTCACTTTCCTCAATCTACCTTTGCCCATCAAGTACTCCCCTTCAAATTTGTTAATGGAGTTGGGATCCCAAATACGATCTACATGGATCTTTGCTGCAAACTTAGGAAGATATTCACTAATGTACACCATGGTCTGGTATACCATATATCCCTCCACCATAGAACCCTCAGGATGTGCTCTTTGTCGAAAAAAGCCTTTCAAAAATTTCAAATGCCTCTCAACCATCCACATTGACCTAGTTGGTACAGGTCCACACAATTCAATCTCCTCAACTTGATGTATGAGGTAATGTTCTTGTGCATTGAAAAAAGTTGAAGGTAGACACTTTTGCATTTCACACATAAGAAGAGGAATTTTTCTCTTCCAGTATTTTATATCTTCTTTATTGATTTCTTTAGATGACAACCACCTCAATTATTTTCCAAGATCATATATAACTTGTTTGACACCGTTGGCAAAGTGGTGTGGGAGAGATAGAGGTAGAACGTACTGCAATATTTGTAAAATGATCTTGTCAATATTTTATAAGAGAATGCAATGAAAACCACATGCAGTATACAAATATATAGTGAATACAAAATAATATGAATTACCTTAATAAATATATGCCAATCGTGTGTTTTCATCCCTGGCCCAAATTCACTTTTCTTTGATATGAGATCATTTATGTTCGCAGCAAATCTTGTGGGAAATCGTATTTTTTTTATAATTTCTTTTATAGCATTGCTCTGCTGCTCCGACAATAACCATGGAAGGGCACTTGTATCAATCTACTCTCCATTGTTATTTGATCGAGTAAAATTTTTCATGGCATGGTTGGATTCTTCAATGTCACTACAAATTTTGATAATTTGGTCTTTGTCACACCTTCCATCCAATATTTTCCATAATGTCTTTGTTACATTCTTTCCAATATGCATAGGATCAAACAAATGCACGATTGGAAGTTGCTCGTAGTACGACAACCTATTAAATTGCGTAGGATAACTTTTTAGTCCTTTTGGAAGTTGGTCATTGATGCCTTGACGACCTTCACAAGCATCAATTACATCATCAGTAAACAAAACACAATATCAAAATATAAATTTGAAACAAAACCCATCAGATAGAATGACATTACCTCAACGATTTATTTTATTGTATGCCAACTTCCATAGGCGAGGTGTCATTCTCCGTGGCTTTGATGTAATCTCTTCTTTCCCATTGAAAAGATGTTTTTCAGTAATTTGGTACTTATGATTTCTGTGGAAAAAGTGTCTATTCTCATCAAACACCTGCTTTCTCAAACTTTTTGAATGACGAGATTTTGTCTTTGGACCACAAACTGGACATGCAAATTTTCCCTTTGTCTGAAGACCTACAAGATCATGTATAATTGGATTAAATGTGTTAACTTTGTGTTAGCACTATAACATACCAAAAAAGAGGCGTTAAGAAGAGAACATACCACAAAAATGTGTTAGCCCAAGGGCATCATGTATTGTCCATACAAGTATTGCATGGAATTGAAATTGTCTTTGTCCTATTAGTCTAGAGATGTCATACATAGTGACCCCATTCCATAACACCATCAACTCGTCGATAAGGGGCTCAATATATACATTGATATCTTTAACTTGGTACTTACCTAGTTGAATGAACAAAAATATTACATAATTATTATGACCATTTTGATGGATTATTAATAATAAATTAATTTAGATGACCATTAAATCAAAAAATACCTGGAACAATCAGTGACAACATTATGTGCTCCCTCTTTATGGACAACCAAGGAGGAATGTTATTGTTGATAACAAAAATAGGCCACACCGAGTAAGTAGATCTCATCTCTCCAAACGGATTGACACCGTCTGCTGCCAATGAAAGCTTGAGATTATGAGGTTCTTCTTTAAAGTGTGGCCATTTTTCTTCTATTTCCTTAAATGTCGAGCCATCTGCAGACATTCGCATAATGCCATCCTGACTTCTATTGCGTGCATGGTAATCCATAAATTGTGCCAAGCTATTGCACTTGAATAATCGTTGCAAACATGGAATAATGGGAATATGTCGAAGAACCTTGCGAGGCACCTTTTTAGTTATTCGATGTGATTGATATCTACTAATATGACAAATAGGGCATTCTGTTGCAAATTCATACTGTTTATAATATATAATATGATCATTCAGACATGCATGTATTGTTTGATATTCCATTCCAATATCTTTCATAATGGCAGATAATTCTCGGTATGAGTGAGGTAGAATATGGTGGTAACAAACACTCACCTATCAACCTACGACCAAAAATATAATTTGTTAATTTAAAGAATATTAATTGCTACACGATTCACCCAATATTAATTGTAAGGAAATTATGACTAAAATAATGAAAAAAGATGACATACCTTAACATACGTGTCATTGCTATGTTGGATAAACCATTCATAACCTTCAAGTTCACCAACAACAATATAGCGGCAAGAAGAGTTGTTTCGGAGCCTTCATATAGGGGCTTGTGTGCCTTCTCAAGTATAGGTGCATCAAGCTCTGCATCAACATCATCATCATCTTGATCATCGTGATCATCTTGATCTTCTTCATCATCGTGGTCTTCTTCCATGATATCATTACCTTCTACTTCTATATTCACACCTCCATGTTCCCTCATTTGGAAGTCCACATTCTCCAGATTGTCATGGTCCATAACATGAAACTGAGGGATGTTGACCTATATGAAAATGATGACCTTATATTAACCATGACCATGTTGTCATCATCAAATCATGTCTTATGTATTTTATAAAATATTAAAATACATACCAATGGACGAAATTCATTTCCCCCTTCAATGTGACCATGTTGCCTACAATGTTCCTCAGTTGTTTTGATTAGATATCTTCGAGTCTTTAAGCCCTTACAAAGTTTGCAAGGACAATAACATTTTCCATCACCCTTTCTTTTTAAGTTAGACCATAGTCTAGCAATTGTCTCCCTATTTTTTTTGTGTTGATATCGTCAGACATGGTCTTTCTTGAATGGAATGACTCGTTGGTGGAAGAAGGATGATTTGTTTGCAACCTACAGATAAACATGAACAAGTCTCTTGTTACCAAAGGGAAGCCCTTAGTACCCATAAATGGAACACAAGGGAATAACTAAATTGCCTTATACATAACCAAAATGTAGACACTAGGAAACATACTAAAGCATCAAACAAGCAAGATAACTCAAAACCTAGAATACCATGAGAAATAGAGCAATGACATGTGTGAGAACATAGCAGTGACCGAAATAAATAGCTCTCATCAATACAAATGCCTTCAATACCAACATACACCAAGGATAGAACAAAGGGTCACATCAAAATATAACAAACCAATGATTAAGAGACAACTACCATTGGGAATGACAAGTTGATACTCTTTAAAGTAATCAAGGTGACTTATCATCCAGTAGAATGCTTCCTAACAAAGTTCATGATTCCACATCATCATTGAAGAAAAAAGAGATGGTCTTGGAGAATCCTCACGTTAGCTAAGGCATTATTTTAACAATAAATGCCTATATACAAAATGTATTTTAACATCAGGTCTACCAGCATGATATATTTAATAGCCACTATTTAAAAAGAAATGTATGTGGCCTCTATTTATTATTGAATGAGCTACAAAGTGGTTGTAATGGGAGTTACTTTATTGGCATAGCTCATCCAAAGCTAAACTCTGCTTGGTCATTCCTCATTGAAATTAGGTCCGTGATAACTCTCTTTGCCTCCATTTTCAATGGGATTCATTTCTGAACTGAATGTTGACATTCATACTTGTCCATTTATCATACTTGGATCTTACTCATTCTCACCTCAATTTCATACCTTGTTCACAATCTAATTTAGACTTGAATTCACACCCATATCAACGCCATTTGGATTTGTTTCTCATAACAACTTTCATGCACCATCACCATTGATGGTGCATCCTACTTTCTCTTTACCTCTCAAGTCTCAAACACTAGATCTTGCTCTCCTCTTCACATTTCAAGCTCCGGCTCTTGACTTGTAAATGAGGCAAAGTTTCTCAAACTCATCTCTCAAACTTGGAGACTTGAAAATTGGTACCAACTAAGACCACTACTCATACTGCCAAAGAGAACAAAGGGGGTCCCCATTTGAAATGGGGGCAATGGTGTGAAAACCTCACAATACTGCCAAGTGAAAAGAGGGGGTCCTCATTTTTTGGGTCTTCCTTCTCAAATGAGGAAAGAGTCCAATTGTCTCAAATGTAGGCATAAGAGTTCAAACCCCCAAAAATGGGTGAATACCATCATGGGAATGGACAAAGAAGAGAGAGAGAGAGGAAAAAGAAACAAACTAAAAAGATGACTACTAAAATAGTAGAGGAGATGAAGAAGGTTGAAGTTGTTCCTATGTAATAAGCACTTATAGATGATATTAATTTTTAGGATATACCTTATGCATCCACACAAGACATATATATATATATTTTCCTTTGATGCTCCTATGATTGAGAGGGATACAACAAAGAAGAATGATAAGAAGGATAAGAAAACTGCTCATCCAAAGAGTAGTGGTGCAGAAGATCAAAGTGAAATAGGTGTCCCTCCTTCAAGGAACACAACTAGAAACAAAGAATAGGACATTGTTCCTTTAGAGAAAACTATAGTGCTTAATGAGAAAGAGGAAGAGGAAAATACTAAGAAGGTTCAAGACACTACTAAGACAAGTGATGAATTTAAGTGGTAAACATTGATTCCTCATTGCTTCTAAAACAAAAATTGAAGCTTTCGATAGGTTCCTTCAAGGATCATTCCTCTCTCATTGAGAATAAAGAAGAGTGGGATGCCTTAAGTAAGATAAAAGATAAGAGAAAGGTAGAAGCCTTTAATCGGTATGAAAATGCACACAATTGATATATTTTAGCATCACTTGAAATTATTTAAGGAATGTGCTAATGAAGTTAAGTATGTGTTCTATCAATTTTTCTTGAAATGATCTAGTTTTTCAAAAAAGCATAAAGGATGAGATTGACTCCATTGAGTCATAGATCACACAATTGGCAATAATATATATAATATTTCAAAGGATAAGGATGCAGAAACTAGAGCTTAAATTGAGAAGCTTAATTCATAGCTTTCATTTCTTTAGGACTATAGGGAGCGGATAAAGAGACAATTATATTAGTTGAGGGAATCAATGAATTGAGGCTTTCCTCATTTGAGAAGGAAGATCCTGTCAGTTTTTGGGTTTTGGTCAAAACAAAATTTTCTATATTGGCCATGACTATGCAAACAAGGGTTTACAGTTTATTCAAAAACTTACAAACCCAATGTATAAATGTGTATAAATAGAACCACACATTATCTAAATTATGACTAACTTTTATTAGAAATCACACCATTTTTACCTCTATCATTGCTTAAAGAATAATTAAGTTAAATTGATTAATTAAAATGAAGGGAAAAAACTCAAACTAAAAAGTTAGCACATTTCACAACACAGAAAATTTTGAATTTGATGAAAGTTTTGAATAGTTTAGTAAATTAAATCTATTTTCAGATCAAACTACGTGAAGATTTCAAAATTCAAGCGAATCAAATTTGCCCATTCTCATATTATATTTCGATATTTTTGAGGTCCATATTTGCAAGTAAATTCATAGGGTATGGATTATGTGGGAGTGGCTTAGCCACATTTTTTAATTTTTTAATTTGAGATAATCCTACATCTTATAGAAGCTCAAATTCATTAATTTGTTGGGTCATTCCGAATCACTCTGACATAGGAAACAATCTTAGAACACCATGGCTTCTTCCCTTCTACTTCTACCACACAAACCACTGATACAGTCGTCACACATTCACCCACATTGTGCATAACTAAATCTCAGAGCCAGTAGTAAATGGTTATATCAATTTGGTAAGACTAGAAGCTGTGGAAGGTCTCTGATTGTGAGGGAAACTATTTAAAAGATTTCAAAAATCTCAGTGTCCATGCACCTGCTTGCAAAAATCAACCATCATAGCACTCCCATTTTCATCAATTGGCCTTTGATAGAAATTAATATTAATATGGATATGACGTAACTTCTCTTTGCCTCAAGTGCGCATATATATGGTTTATATATTTTTTTAGAATAATTCTTCATGTTTATGACTCAGGTGAGCCCCGATCTTCTATCAATCACATGATTTAACGTATAGTGTTTTCTTGGTTATTCCATTTGTTCCTTGACCTTGACTATGGATGTATACTACCACTATATAAATCTTAAGGTGTATATCAAGTGCAGGTGTGTGCATTTGTACATGGATGTATATGTATATCAATTGGAATGATGCTATGGCATTCGAGAGCACTAAACAAAACTCCTAAGTTCCTAACATACATATGGTTTGTGTAAGTCTGCTTCTCTTTACCTATAAAAGTTTGATATATACCAAAGGCTGAGGGATTCCATTTTCGTGCCATATATGTATGATGGATACTATAGCTAGTTTGAATTATCAGTGGCAACAACATTTTATTTATGCAGTCATTTTGGTGTTTACAGTCTCCAGTTCTCCTAAGAAACTAGTAAATGAAAGGTTGTGTTTCCTGCTGGGATGAATCCTATGTTTATTTTAAAAAATGTAGGCATCATCTCATTCCCATTATTATCGACTACTAAGTTTGTTTGATTGTAAATGATAACCATAACAAATATGTTACTAAAACCATAGTATTACAACCTGTCCATTGACAACATTGTGAGTTCTTAATCTTTAGCCATAACCTCTCACAAAACTAATTATTGGCCAGCATGAAATAAATTTAATTCTTTATTTAAATTGCAAAGAAAAGGAAGGAACTTGAACTAATGTCTATGAATCACCATATACAAAAAAAGAATAGAAACGAAAAAGTGTGACTATAGTGCAACTTCCATACACCTTGGAAGAGACTGGCAGTCACACAAGGCAAATGGGAAGTAGATTTCATACAATGAATAAAGAGATATAGGCTATAAGTTTTCTAATATTAAATGCCTATGTCAAATTCATCAAAGTAAAATAGATGGTAATAGAATACAACTTAATGTAGATTTGGGAACCTAGAGTAAATATATTCCTAAGATTTGAATGTCTGTGCCATTTGCTGAACTTAAAGATAGAAAAATTTGGTTAGTTGAAACTTTTTAAGGATTTACAACTGACTTCCTAGAGTTAAATATCTTCATTATCAAGGTAGTATTGTCATTACTCTGCTTTATCAAGGCAGTGTTGTCATTACTCTATTTTCTTTGTTGTGATATTAGCAATGGGGTTTTCTTCTATTACTTACATTCTTTGTATATTTGAGATTTATAAAATTTCATAAGAGAGAATACGATATAGCTTCTGCCAAACCCTTAGGGTTCTTTGAGATTATCAATTCACAAATATAGGTTTTATGACTTCTTACATACAAAAATACTTAAGGCTTTTCCAAATGATAAAGTCAGATGAAATACTTCTTGTTTCATTATAGACCTTGGAAATACCTGTTTGTCTAAAATCTTCTAGAATGTTGTTTTGTAGCACAAATAATTTATCAACAGTGTCAAAATAGTTCAATAATCTAGGGTTTATTTTTCTGATCTTGGCTTTTAATACTATTTTAGCACTCAGGAGGTAGTCCAATTAATTGCAAAACTATCATAGGAATATAACTTAGAATAATGATCAATAGTTTCTACAACCCTATTTTCAGCCTTAACAATCAATAGAAAAATGAAAGTAATAAACTTACAGTGCTGACTTTAATGACAGGGAAATTGTTTTTCAAACTATTCATGACAAAGGAAATTGCATTGAGCCCAGTCACCGCTATCATATGAACAACACTCATGATATTCAGCAGTCTCCACATGGTAGACAAAGCAGCAAGGACGATAGAGTCTATGGCAATTTTGATAATGTGCATAGGGATATTCACGGTGGTCTTAAGAGTAATAACAGTCACGATATTATGAAATCTTCACACCGCAAAGAAGTTATAGACTTTAGCATTGGTGAAACGGTTGGAATGGAAATAGAAATTGCGCCCTTGCGTGAAATACCTGCTATGTCCACGCTCGCCCGCTCGCTCCCGCCCGTCGAAGTTGTGTTTAAATGAAGATGCATTTTCTTTTTTTTTACATTTATGCCTGTGTTGGTTGAAATTTTGACCAACACATCATTGGTCAAAATTTTGAAATTTCAACCAACACGGGCATAAACGGGCATAGAAGTAAAAAAAGAAAATGAAGATGCATTTTCTTTTTCTTTTACTTTTATGCACGTTTTGGTCAAAATTTCGACCAATATGTTGGTCGAAATTTTGACCAATATGTTGGTCGAAATTTTGACCAACACGGGCATAAAGGTAAAAAAAAAGAAAATTTATCCTTTATAATGTGACCAAGTAAAACCATTTTGCACTTTGGTCAAAATTTGGGGTCAAATCTATTAGTGAAGATTGGGACCATGCACTATTTTGGCCAAATATGGTAATAATGCATATAAAGTTGAGCTTCCAGAGGATATTGGTTTGTCCCCAATCTTCAATGTTGCAGATTTGGTCCTATATAAAGGCCCCATTTTGGATCTAGACTAGAGTCTTATTGAGGTTATTCAAGAAGTAGAAGACCTGAATTTATTCCCTACACCACCTAAGAAGGTAGAGAAGATACAGGATTCCATGGCATATAAGAAGACTAGACAAAGGACTTACTATGAGAATTTGGTAAAGTGGCATGGACAAGGTGATGAAGAAGCCACCTAGCTCAAAGAATCAAAGTTCAAGAAGTTGGGAGTGGATTCCAACTTACTCAATCCAAGGATGGATTAAAGTCTTTTCATTTGGGGAGGATGGTGCAGGAGAACCTAGACTCACTCCCAAGCTTGTTAAGCATTTTGGCTTGTACTGACCTTAGCCAAGTCAGTAGGTTTTCTTTTGACCTTAGAAGGTCTTTAAAGTGTGTTCCTAGGTGGATTAGACTAGGTTCAATCCATCCTAGATGTTTATGCTTTTCTAGTGGATAGTGCTAGTTTAGGCCTTAGTGGGAAAATGGGTGAAAATGAGTCCAAAAGTATTCTAGACTTAGTTTGGATTTGGAAAATGCCTTAAAAGGATTAAATGATGTTCCTACATCATTTAAGAGGTGTTAGTGGTCATTAAAGACAGTTTGGAAGCAATGATGAAAAGTTTCTATAATGTTGTCATGACAACATTTGCATTTTTGGCAAATGTTGCATGCAACATCGACAACTTTGATCCCTTTGAAGTTAAGGGGTGTAATGAATGCTTAGTGGCATAAAAACTAGGAGAGGACATATTTTAGTTAAGTTTGGATCCCATTTCCCGAGGCAGTACGATGTAAGAAGTTTTTAAGTTTGAATGAAGACACAATGTTCAGATTTGTAGTGACAGTCAACTTATTTTGTGTGCATGAGTGATCATATGGATTGAAGTGTAAAAGATAGTGTTAGATCTATGTAGTAGAACAAATTCTAAGTACTTTTTGTTCAGTAGTGTATAAGTTTTGAGTTCATTAGGTTAGTCTTTTAAATTAATTTGCAAGTAGTATAGTTGCTGGTGTTCATAGGGTGAGTTTGGGAACAATGACTCCCCCATAGAATCCAACTATGGGATTCAAATAGGATTTGGATGAATATTTTAGGGGAGCTCTTGTACAGTGTAAATATGTAAGGAGGAAGAATGAAGAACCAGATGGACATTTTTAACATCATGCCCTAGGCGAGACTAGAGTACCCGGCTAGGTGCATGACAATGAAGATCTAGTGTGTATTTGCAGGGGAAAGAGTGAAGGGACGAATGGAGTATGGTTTCATATAGATCATATACATATTGTTACATGGTAATGAGATTAGGCATTGGCCAATCCATTAACATAGATTTCTAGGAAGAAATCAACAACTTGCATAGAAATAGCCCTATTAGCCCTATTAGCCCTATAATATAGGAATCTACTGTACAGAGACCCTAGAACCCTAAAATCCACAAAATCTCTAAGGTATCCCAAAAGGGTATCCAAATGTGAAGTCATATTTTGAAGTCATTTGGAAGTCTTTAGAAAGAATCTAGAAAAGCACCATGTTTAGGGCTACTAGAACAATTAGGCCTAATAAGCCAAGGGCATGGTAGATATTGAAGTCGATGAGAAAAGTCTTTGTACCCTATTCAAATGGTATCATTAGGGATACAAAAGGATTTTCTAATGTAGAATGCACCCCCCTGCAGCACTTGTGAATAATTCATGGTGAAAGAGCACTTCGAGTCATCCAAGGAGGAGTGAAACATTGAGGAAGTATAAATGGTAGTTATCCTTCAAGGTGAAGCACAAGGAGATTGACTCATAGAGTTGAGTTGGGATAGTCTTAGGATAGATGAGAAAATAATATTGAGGTCCTAGAAGAGAGTTTGGGATCTTTGAGAAGATAGGACAAGTAAGGTCCTAGAGAGGGATTTGTGCAAGCACACCAAGGAGAATATCTATGACAGAACCACCTTCTATATTTCAATGCCAAATTTCCATTTTTGTTTGCATGCATATGCCCGTAGCCTAGACCTTATTCTCCACGAGGCACTGGCGATTAAATGAGGATTGAATTTCTTTCCAAATATACTATCACAATTTGGTATAAATTCCCTAAGATAACCCAGTTCTGAAATTGAGCAATTAACAATTTGAAATGATGACCTTTTATGTAAAGTTTCCTTAACCACTTGTTTTCTTTCCAAATACACTATCACAATTCAGTAGAAATTCCCTAAGAAAACTGAAATCTTTATTTGCATATTCCTAGCTATTATTAGACTTCTTCCTACCCATTGCATCATTTTTACCTTCTTGCAAACATTTTTTTTTTGTAAATGACTTTAATACGTTTGATTTAAAGAAGATATGCATGCTTTACCATAGATCACACATGTGTGGACTTATTCTGTAGTTGAAAGAACCATTTTTTTATGTAAAGTTTCCTTAACCACTTGTGTGAATTAAAAAAATTATTTTGTTAAAAAGAAATAGTTCATTTTTTTAGATATCATTGATTTTTTTAATGTAAAATGATTGTACAATTAATACTAACATATATATTTTCAAAAAATCTATATGTACATATTATTTAACTATTATTTCTTTAAAATATATTTTAGTTAAATAGATTAAAATATATTTTAATTATATAGATAGATTTATATTATATTATATTATTCTTAATTATATTATATTATTATATTTAATAATAATATCATGTGTTTGTGTTTATTGCATATTGTTATTTTCTTCATCACATTGCAATCCACATTCTATACAAAGAATGAATGATATAAACTAGCATACCTATATTTTGAAAAATATAAGTAAAATAAGCCGAGAGAAATCATTATCCAGAAAATTAAATATTTTCTTAAAAAGTTTTTTTCTTCATTGTTGGATTGTAAGTGAAAGTTGTACCTATGAAGTTGGCATGCAAATAAAAATATACGATATCAGTTTTAAATTAATTACATGAAAAAGCTCCTTCAAGAACCTTTATATTCAATTTGATAGATATTGCATACAACTATTTATTTAATCTAGTATACATTTCACCCAATAAGTTGAATGCATCAAGAAATATTAGAAATCATTTAGTAAAGCGATTTATAGATTGTTTGCAATTGAAAAGGTGATTTCCAATGCTAGGGTCCTATGCATCAAGGAAAAAGGATAGATTTTGTAAAAAAAATTAAGAGGAACTGAACCCATCTCTCTATGGTTGCACCCAAAATCATTATTATATTTTTTATTGACAAATAATTGTTTCTATAGATATTCAAAACTGAAATATATCAAAATTAAAGGCTTCAACTGATATTATATCTGAATTTGTGAATGTCTATAGAATAAGTTGCATCGACGCTAAATGTTAATGTTTTTCTTCTTCTTTTTAAAGAATATTTAAGGAACTAAAAAATTCAATTTACGCATCTCAATTGAAAACAACAGTCCACTCCATGGCCTAGTGCCAGGACAAAGCTATTAGGTAATTTAAACTTTTGATGGGTGTTCACAATTAGTAATCCCAAAATTGTGAGAAGAAAATGGAAATCCTCATTACATACCACTTTTCTTTGAGGAATGCTCAACAAGATGTTCCTTAGGGGAAAATGTGGCAGACCTGGCATTCTCAAAATGAAAAACCTCATTACATACCACTTTTCTTAAGATGTTCCCTAAATATCAAATCTATCTATCAATTTGAAATAAAAATAAGGAGAAGAAAGTTACTTGAAGGCCTGTAAGTGAGCTTGCATGAAGCTTGTAAAACTAGGAACGAAGCTCCACGACAACATTGATGCTCAATGCAAGTTTTTTCGACAAAAAATCTACAAAAAACTCCAAATATATACAATTAATTCACACAATTCAATTACAGAAAACTCAATCATGAAATTCTTATTTGAAGATGAATCTCTTCTACCACTCTTGCAATTACAAATGAGGAGGTATAGCACATACGCCAACTATTTTTAAACCGAAATTGGGGGAGGTGAAAAATGAATCGTCCACATACCCTTTTTGGTCTTCTTCAAATGCATTAATAGATGCATTAACAATATGAAGAAGAAGCATAAGGTTTCTATTCGACTCACATTTTGAGAGTCTCTGCAGTGTAAGTTTCTTTAGCTATCCTTCATTTGGATGTTCTTTTTATTTTCAGATCAATTATATATATTGAATTTATAACCAGCTACAGTATTTGTATGCAACATCTACAATATTCAGACGCACATTTCCATTGTTCCCGACGAGCTTCAGGCGAGCTTTTCTTCAAGTATGCCTCTTGTGTACTCTTCTTCAACTCTGCTAAATGGTAGTAGGCACGGGGATGTAGATTTTAATATACTTCGCAACACATTGAATGTTTGTACAAACTAGAATACGTATTTTCTATCCATTCCTTTGTATATCTATTAATAATTATCGATTGCTAGAAGAATTTCTTACTGTTGTTTAATCTCTCTAGAAACGTTCGTATAGGCACACAACCCTTCAAAGTTCTCAGTACATGTTTATTAGGATAAACTATTAGATTTTGATCTATCTTTCTTTGTAAACGTACCGAGTTGTGCATGACAGAGATCGATTTATGTCCCTATGTTTTTCTTTAATATTTACTTTTCAAAACTAGATAATTTGAACTTATTCAAATAAATCATTTAATTTTATGAGAGGATTTGTGGATTCTATGACATAGTAATTCTTGTACAGAAATTGACGAGAGTGACTCTCATCCAACCGCATTCTGGAATTTACCAGGCGCTTGAAAAGTGTTGCATTTCTATGTCCCGAATCCTTATGTTTGCCCTGCTTTGTAATAATTAGCAATGTCAAGTGGCTCCGCTAGAAGCCTGTGGTTAGGTCCTTTTATCAATTCTTAAATGAATCGAATCCTTTTATCCCTTTAGTTTGTGTTCTGCCTCTCCTGCAGCGCTAAATTAAGAACATAAACAACAGTTTTAAGTATGTGAGTGTGTTTGGTAAATTAAAAAGAGAGAGATGTAGATAAGATGCTTACCTGAATGTCGAGTCCAAGAGCATCTGGTTGGATTTCCATGTCAGAAGATAGTGCTGCACCATGTGACTGTGGTATCTTAATCAATTTATTTTTAGGCTGCATATTGTTAACAGTTACTGACAACCACCTTGCATGACTGTGGTCTCTTAATCATGGTTGATGGTTCCTAATTACCCTGAGCTGTAGATCGTTTGCAGCTTAGATTGAAATATAGCATTAATTATGTTTAAAATGGCCTACCTATTTGGGTCTTAGTTGTACTTAGTACTTTCAATGCTGTGTATTGAATCTTTTTATCTATGTTTTGTTTGTAGTTTTGATCATATTAATGTCAATGTAGATTTTGAACATTATTTGTTCAAAATCTATTCACATAATATAAGTATAATCTATTTAGTGTAATTCCATCTATAAGTTAAAATATTTAATTTATGTTAGAATAAGTGTGTTCATAAAAGTTAAATCCCTTTCTCATCTTTATGGTTCAATATTGTATTTTTCTTTTAAATAAAATACAAAAATTTAATTTCATTCTTCAAGTAGTAAATTTAGCAATTTATTACTATGAGTTTTACAATGAAAAGTGTTTTTTAATTTCACATTAAGTTTATTAATAAACCTTGATTAAATAAAGTTTTAAATTAATTTCAAAGATCTAATGTTTTCTTCAACATACTTAAACTAATCATTATTAAACAAAATTTCCAAATAACATTTAGATATTAAATCAACTTTAGAATTAATATATTGTTTGACTTTTGAAGAATTATGAGTGCTAAATACCTAAAATGATACTTTTTATGTGTACCAAGTACCTAAAATTTCTATAAATGAAGATGAAAAAATAGGTTCCCATTAAAAAGTAAGATACGAATTATCCATACATACATGTAAATATATATTTAATTTTTTTTTTGCAAAGTTTAAAAAAGTGTAATGAGATGTGCTTTCTGATAGTTACATGTTAATATGCTTTGTATTCTAAGATTAAATTATTATATATATTGTTATAATATTTGAACTTAATAAAAAATGTAGATAAAAAAATAAAATTAATAATTATGATTATGGTCGATAATGATAATCAACAATTAGGATTATAGTTCACAAAAATAATTATTGTTTTAGTTTAGATTACTATCACATGTAGGGTTTGAGTTACTATCATAATTCAACTAGAGTTAGGGAATAATTTAAGCGCATAATAATAAAGGTTAGTATAATACAATGATGACCTTTTAAACATGTATATTTTGTCCCCTATGTAAATAATCCTTCAATTATTTATTTTAGGTCATGTAAAATGATATTAATGAAATAGAAATGGTCGAGATCCCAATCATGGAAAATAATCTACAAGAAGTAGAAATCATGAACATTGCAGATGTCGATTCTGAAAATTCAGTTACAAGCCCTACACATTCGAGTATTGATTCAAATCAATTCACCATTACAGAAGTTCAAAAATTGGCAAGAGATGTTATGAATCAACACAAGGAACTCTTAGATAGGCTTAAATTCATAACATCTCATCTACATGCAGTTGAAGGCGAAGACATTACATCGATTCAAGAAGCAGTTGAAATTGGGTGCAAATCAAATGACATACTTGCTGCGTTTGGAGGCCTTGTTAGAGAGGTATTCTATGATGAACAGTATGAACAAGGTGACTTTGAAATAATTATACAGGGGTTCCAAAGATATTTCAACCAAATGTAATGAAAGAAACAACATAATGTTATGCAACACAATTTTGTAGTATGTAACAAACAATTTTGTATTTATTAAGCTATGAATAAAATTTTGTATTTGTTTATGTATTCATCACTTATTGTTCAAATAAAACTTTAGCATTTAATCAAACTTTGTTTTAGCATTTATAATATGACCTTATCTTTTTTAAGTATTTTTGAGTTATTGTTTTTATACTATTAATTGATTTTGTACAATAATATTTACTATGAACTCTATTTATTTCTTTTATTTCATTTTTATGAGAATAATATAAACAAATATTTTGTATTTATTTAAGTTCTTTATTCATTTTATATAATAGCTATGGTTCAACCAAAGAAACACTTCTTCAAGACGGAGGAGCAAAGAAAACAACATAATTTAGAATATCAACAAGCATATCGTAGACGTCGTATGTAGCAGTTGGAAAATGCTCAAGTGGATGAACATGGAAGTGAAAGGAATAACATTGATAGAGAAAAATATGGTAAACATAGATAAGAGGTCACTATTGAGCAATTACAAAATGAAACAATACAAGAGGGAAATATTAATACAAATATAGGCCTTCAAATTCTTGAGAATCACTCTCATTCTCAAAGATAGGACATGGAAAACCCACAACATGGACACATAAATAGAAATATACGTCAACGTATATCTAAGGAGGAACATTCAGAACAAGTGATAAGAGAAAAGGATGCTGAGGTGTGTGCTCTTTATAACGAGGGACAAGTACACAACAACTCAAAACTAGGGGAAAGTGGACAAATTCTACATCGTGGCAATGCTGAAATGAATACACACAGAGAAGATTTTGAAAGGAATAGAGAACACGAAGCTTCTACGTCAATAGAACGTGTTGCAGAAATGCCAGAAAATGTAAATCAACATGCACACCAATCAGATCTTCAATCACTTCCACAAGAATTCCCAGATGCTAATGGATTGCTAGAAATAGATTTTAAGAAATTTCAACTGTCATTTTGTAATAAATTAGATAGGTTAGCATCACCAACGATGTGTTATATTTGTCAAGAATGTTACATTGGAATTTGTGTCTCTTGTACTCCCCAAGGTCCTATTTTTAATAGATGTAGACAAGAAAAAGGCAACCACAGTTTCTCAATTGAAAACAATATGGATCCTGAGCCCCAACCAATAGAATTGGAAAATCTAACTCAAGTGGAAGAAATGCTCATCGCACGTGTGAGCCCAATTTTACAGGTGACACGTACAACTGGTGGTCAGTTAAAATATTGAGGGCACACAATAAGTTTTCCATAGAACATTGAAAGTGTCGCAAAGAAATTGCCGCACTTAGTTAAAGATCTTCTAGTGATTATAGTGCGTAGAAAGGATCAACGTGGAACAAACTACAATTTCATAGTAAATAAAGATCGTGTCTACGCTGCCTTATGATATAAAATAATACATGATAAGTTTTAGTCTGATGTGATTATTGATGAAAATGCTTTGGATAATATATCACCAAATGTAGATCATAACATTTTCAATGAGTTAAGAACAGTGCATATGGAGTTTGATTCAGACAAAAAAGATATTGTTTTTGTGGGCCCTTTGCTGGAAACATATGAGGGAAATATAATAGAGCACACAACATCAATGGCATCAAAACTGCCAAATGCCCAAAGGGAAATGGAGTTGATTCGTGCATGGGTCAAAAATCCTAACCTAGACCCAACAGCAATGATGGATTGGCCTAATATTGGTGCATCTCCTATAAATGAATATACTACACCAGGTTTGCTTGACATGACATTCCCCTCTTTATTTCCCAATGAGAAATGTGATTGGTTGGAACCATGACTAAAGAAAGTACATCTACATGAATATGTCAAGCACTTGCTCCGATACAAAGATAATAGATTTGGAAAGCATTCGAGGTTTTGTTACTACATGATGAATATGATTATGAGACACCAAGCACATAGCTCCACAAGTGTTTGTATGAAAATAAGTCTGCATGAAATGCCAATCACAATATAGGAGTTGCATGAGCATATGGAGAAAATACCTCATTCCCATCTAGTAGATAGATTGATGCGATTTGGAACCAGTTTAAGGGGAACAAGATCATATTAGACAAAGTGTCGAGCAGAATTAACAAACATGCTTCATCAACTTGAAACGCCAACAATTTTTTTTAAATTAAGTGCAACAGACTTGTACTGGCTAGACTTGCATGCAATGATGCCTAGAACACCACCAAGCAATCCATGAGAAGCACAAATGTGGAGGAAACAAAATATCATTGACTACCCACACATTATTGTGCAATATATGCATTTAAGAAACACAACTTTTAGAAAAGAGATACTTGAGAATGGAATGAATGTTGAAGACTATTGGTTTAGATATGAATGGCAACATAGGGGATCTGCACATGTGCATGGTTTTATATGGTTAAAAGGAGCACCAAAAATAGAAAATGTTGACTGGAATAATCAAGATCAATTGTACTATGTTGCATCATATCTCCATGATTTGGTTCACGCATGCAACCCTCGATGAGATACACACCTCCAAAATATACAGGTATGATTATGGAAAGTTAATGAATTAAAATTTCTCCTTAATGTAGTCATTTTAATATAAGAACAAATATTCTATTGAAAGATCTATTTATCTATGTTTCAAGCGTACCAAAATTTTAGTCTACACCAATGTTTGAAAAATACCAGACAACTGGTTGAAACTGATTTCAACACTGACTGTGATGAGATTCTAAATATTGTACAAAGACACACAATGTGTAAAGAAGGTGCATGTCTATGCAAAAAGAGAGGCAAATTAGTTTGCAGGTAAACACTTCCTAACCATTTTTTTTTTCATTTTAAATGTTAATTTTATTCTCCTTTAATATATCATTATATTTACCAAAAAATATATTAATGAAATATAGGTATAATGCACCATGGCCATTGAATTTAGAAGGATCTAGAATAAAGAAAGAATTAGAGACTGGTGAGATAATCTTTGAGCCATTCAGGAATGATGATAGAGTCAACTCATACAACTATTATATACTTCAACTTTGGAGAGCAAATATTGATTGGCAACCTGTTATGTCTAAACATGTCATGGTTAAGTATATCGCAAAGTATGCAGCCAAAGCTAAAAGAAGTTCAGAGACATACCATCAGATGTTATTTCGACTAGAAAATGTAGAAAATCTTGATGATTTCACATCAAAAGTTTATAAACGACTTCTCACTGAAACATTGATAGAAAGGGATATTGGTGCCCAAGAAACAAGTCATATGCTACTAGAACTTCCATTGGTGCAGAATAGTAGAGTATTTGTCAAATTAAATGTTTCAAAGGAAGTATTCAAACCTGTAGAATTAAATGTTGATGAAGAAAATTAGGAACATATTGTATCTTTCCTTGATGCTTACAGGAATAGGCCTCAATTTATGGAAGCTTTATGTCTTATTGATGTTGCAAAATCATGGATATATAACAAAAAGAGGAGAGGTGATAATAAATGTAGTCCAAGAAAAATAGCGGCTATAGTAAGAGTATTTCCTAGATTTTACTCAATTCTTGCACGTTACTCAAAAAATGGATTGATTTTTGCTGTTCAGAATTATTGCTTTATAAATTTTTTTGTAACATTCACATAGATATTGGTAACAATGATGAATCTATAGTTGCAACATGGGATAACTTTAGATATAATCCATGGCACCTAGAGAGACAAGTATATTTTGAAAATACTAAAAATGAGTCTGATTCAGAATCTGAAGCCAATGATAATGTCCAAGGTTGTACTACAGAGAATGAATGGGAGATTTTATCTAGACTCCATCATGGATAGATTATGCAAGTTTCAGAGATAGATATGCTGGGTAGAAGAGATATAGATTGACAAATGGATTGGTCTCAAGAGTTTCAAAGTGGACAATACACAAATGAAGCAGTACATTTCATTAACTTGATGAGAAATACAAGTTGTCTTATTCATGATGACATACCACAATGTGCGGACTACACAAACCTTAGTGACAAACAAAGTAAAGCAGTTAACATCATAATTTCCCACTATCATACATGTCAAGATGCATCACCCTTATATATGATAATCCAAGGCACAACATGAATAGGCAAGTCATATTTAATTGGTGCAATCAATCAAGCTTTACGAAATGCATCCTCTCCACAACGCTCTCCTCTCCTTCTACTTGCACCAACAGGAGTTTCCGCATTCAACATTGGAGCATCAACGATTCATTCTAAGTTGAGAATACCAATAAAAGAATTCAGTGAGCTACAAGGCACGAGACTTGTAAGTTTCCAAGAGGAGATGTCTCACATTAAATATATATTGATAGATGAAATGAGCTTCTTGGGAGAGAGGTTACTCCAAAACATAGACTCTCATCTTCGACAAGCATTTCCAGAAAATAGCCATAAGAGTTTTGGAGGTATGTTTAGTATTTAAATTGCTTAGAATAAGAGATCTACATAAGAGATATATTTTGTTTCTTACTATTAGAATACTAATTTGAAAGTGAATATTTTTTAATTAATATATTACGATTTTTGTTTAATGCATATATTATATTTTTTTCTAGGGATATCTATGATAGTGGTTGGAGATTTGGCACAATTGCCTCTTGTCAATGATAGACCAGCTTACGAAAGTAGAAGGCATGCAAAGTTGCTATGGGAAGAATTCAAAACTATAGTTACTTTAAGTCATATTTTTAGACAGGATGGACAAAGCATTGAACAAGAAAGATTTTGTGTTCTTCTATCAAACATAAGAGATGCAAAACCTACAATAGAGGATTGGAGGTTACTTATGTCAAGATGCAAAGCGAACATGAGTACTAAAAAAAATGGCGAGTTTGAAAATAGTGTTCATTTATTATCAACAAATGATAATGTGCACAATCATTATAAGAAAAAGTTATTATCATTATCAAACCCTATTGCATGAATCATTTTTGTTAAAACAACAATGCATAGTTCTACAGATGGAGATGGAAGTGATGAGCTTGACATGGAACTATTACTTAGCAAAGATGCAAGGGTAATGCTAACTTCAAACTTATGGATTGGAGTAGGTCTTGTCAATGGAGCACTAAGATATATTCGAAGTATTGTATATAGACCTGGAAGTGCCCCACCTCTACTGCCATCGTATGTACTTGTCAATTTTGATAGTTACTCTAGAATTTCTTTCGATGATCATCATCCCCAGAGAGTTCCAATTCCTGCAATTAATAGGGGTAGCACAAAACAAATTCCATTGAGATTGGCTTGGGCTTTAACCATACACAAGTCACAAGGGCTGACACTACAGAAAGCTACTAATGATATAGGTCTGACTGAAAGAAGTGGTCTCACATTTGTAGCAATATCACGCGTCAAATCTTTGCAAGGACTAAGAATTATGCCACCCTTCACATATGACATATATGAAAAAATGAAGAGAGGAAAACAAGTTGCTAGAAGAAAAGAACAAGAGAACAGTCTGAAATCCTTAGAAATTATTTGATGTAAAAATATTGTGAACACACTTTTTTTGTTTGTACTTCTCTAAATAATTAACAATATCTTGATATTTTCTCTCTTGATCTAAATGCTTGGTAGAAAAAATTACATGTTCATTTATTTATATTCAATGAGGTTGGTAATTTGAACACATTATTTGATGCAAGTTACTTATTTGAAGGGTAAAAAATTGTACATTCATATTTTATTTGATAATATATTTCAGGTTTATTTAGACTAAGATACATTTCATATGATAGTATGTTTATTAGTTGAAAATAATTTTATAATTTAAATACATGATATTGTATCTATATATTTTCATTAAAAAATAAAATGGATAGATTCATGAATGATTATTCACTTTTTTTTGCATAGTATGGTATTATTAAACATTATTATTTTAATTTTTTATTGCAAATTATGGATAATTTTATTCTCATGTAATTTCTAAATACTAATATTTTTATTTTCAATTTGCAGCAAACAATTCAAACTATGGATGTTTCAGAAAATGAATTAGAAATCATTGTTGCAAGCCCAAATGCCTCTGTAAACTCGAATGATGTTTTTGAAAGTGATGTGGACAAATGTGCAAGATTAGTTTTAGAGTGCTATAGAAAAATTGTAAAAACTATTGAGCACATAGCCTTAATGATTGACAATGTTGAAGAACTAGAAATATTGAAAATGAAAGATGTTGCAAAAGTAGTTCGCGAGACATCTCTAAACGTAGATGTATTTCCATCTATGATAAAAGAAGTGTATCGCGATCATTTTGAAAATAAAGGGTGCAACACCGAACTCATCAATGAAGAATATGTCATGAACTTACATCATTACGATGAAGTATTTTACATATAGTTAATTCTTTTTGGACTGCTGATACTTCTTAGCTATTCAAAATGGTTGTAGTGGAACAAATATTTTCTCTTTCATTTTCATAATTTTGACGAACAACAATATATATGTGTGGTTTGTATGAGTTTTGTTAAATTAATTTTGAAATGGAGGTGTGACAAAGGTATATAATATTAAATATGTTGAAAATTCATATGATATAAATTTTGATAATTTTTTACAAACCTTTTACTCATTTTATCAAACTTTTCCATTTTTCTTTGATGTGTAGCAATAGACTTCCATAAATCTATATTTTAACTATAAACTGTAACCATAATCCTAATTATAACCCTAGTCCTAACCTAACCCAAAATTGAATCCCTAAAACTAAACATTATGTAAACATTAGCAATGGCCATAATTCTAACTAAAATACTAAACCCTAACCTATACCATTATACTAATTGTAATCCTAACCCTTACCCTAACACTAAGCATAATCATAATTTTAACTATTTTTCTAACCTAAGAATGATGCAAAACCTAACTATACCACTAACCTAAACCTTAACCATGGGGTAAAAGTACAAAGCTGTGTCACACTTTTATAAAGGAAAAGGTCAACAACACACAAAATTTTTAACTTTAATGACATAAAAATGGCGTTTATGTTTAAAATTTGGAGATGATGTAAACTAATGAAATGTGTAAAAGTGGATGAAGTTTATGGCTATAATTTTTTAAATTTTTTTTGAACAAGAATTCACATAGTTTTTAAATTTTTTAAGTACATTTTTTACTTGTTGAAAAATGCTGAAAAATGAGGGTATTGTCCGCACCAAAAAAGTATATGCAAATAATCTCTTTTTCCTTTGATTTCAAAATATGTCATAGATAAAATGTATAGCTAGTGCAAAAAAAAAGAAAAATTAGTTTTCAATGTATATTTTCTCTATTATAACTACTCAAAGTCGAACATACCTGAAATCGACAATTTTCATCTCGCGTCAAATTTTCCCTATCAAATCTACACCATTCAGAAAATAAATTACACACTCTTGAAGATAACTCTCTCCTCTAGTGTTAATTATAAATTTTTAATTTTTTTGATAAGCTTTACTATTTTTTTCTATTTTTGAAGCATCTTTTTCTCAAATGTTAAAATATCTACTTGTAGTATTTTGAAATTATAATATATTAGATCTAATTAAAATACTATAAAAATTATATGATGATAATCTTGACCCTGTGCTCTAAAAAAGGGTATTTTTATATTTGTAAAAAAATATCATTAAAAAGAGTAAGAGTTATTGAAACGTCGCTTTTTTGAAATAATTTTATTTCTTTAGTAATTGTTATAAAACATGCATTTAATAGATATTTCCAATTGGAAAAGGTGAAGAACTTACCTAACTTAGCTAGAATGAATCTAGCTAGACCATATGTTTGACAAAAAATAATTTTAGTTAAAAATACTCAAATTTAGCTATGCTGATAAGTTGTCCTGAAATGTGACACAACTTTGTGCTTTTACCCCATGATGTAAACCATAACCTCAACCCTAAACCCTAACTCTAATCCCCACTATATTCATAACCTAAACCTTAACCCTAACCCTAATACTAAACTATAACCCTAATTATTTCTCTAACCTAAGAATGACGCTAAACCCAACTTTATCACTACCCCAAAACCTAACCATGATGTAAACCCTCACCTCAACTCTAAAACCCTTACCCTAATCATAATAAAGAATCTAAATAAAACCTAACCCTAATGCTAACCCTAACCATGATATGAACCTTAACCTTCAATATGAACCCTAATCAGATTAATTTATTCAATATTTGATGTATTAGTGTTATTAACATACTCAACATAATCTTATTGTATTAACGTACTCAAAATATAACACTAAATCCTAACCCTAACCCTAATTCTAATCGTGACCCTAACATAATTCTCACACTGATATTAAACCCTAACCTTGATTATAAACCCAACCTTAACACTAAACCCTAACCCTAATCATAATAAAGAATCTAAAAAAAACCTAACCCTAATGCTAACCCAAACCGTGATATAAACCTTAACCTTCAATATGAACCCTAATTATAACCCTAATCAGATTAATTTATTCAATGTTTTATGCGCACTGCGACTGCTACTTGCTAATATATACTCTATATATAATATGTCGAGATATATCGAGGCATTTAATTTTTTTCATCATTCACCTTTAATGATAATTAAAGTTGAAAAAATTCAACGCTTCGATACATCTCGGTGTATTATATATAGAGTATATATTAGCTAGTTTTATTGATGTTATCTCATAAATAGCGTTTCTTTATGTTTTGATAAATAAAGTGAATACCTATGATTAATTATTTAATTTTATTGGTATTTTAGGCATTTACTATTTTTTTTGGGGGTTACCAAAAAATACATAATAATTCCCCTCCTTTCATTCCATTTTTGTAAGGACGAGGATAAAGATAGAGTTCACTTTATTTATCAAAACATTTGTGTAAGTTATGTCATAAATTTATTAGTGTTTTATTTTGATATATTTTCAATTAATAAATGAATAATTTTAAGGATCATATTGAAAGCTTAAAACATTAATAGATATAATGATTTTGATTTTAAATTTTATTAAAAGATTATCTAATGTCTGGTGTTTTTGTGCAGGAATTAAACATAAGGATTATTACATGCACAGTACCTGAAGATATAACAAATTAAGTTTGTTATACGGGAAATATTTTTCCCTAAAACCATTATATGGTTAAATTTGTAATTTCTAGGGTTAGTACCAGGATTAGGTTTTGTGAAAGGGCGTGTCTTTTCACAAGAAACCTTGATCAATATATTTATATTGAAACATTTGTAAACAAAAATAACATGACACAATTGGGACAATCTCTCCTGCAACTACAGATTTTGGACTTCAGATGCAATTTTTCAAATGTTATGTCAGATAAGTTGTTTTATATTTTTTGAGGTTATATATCATTTATTTTCAGTTAGTTTTTCAGATACTCTGTGTACCATGGTGTTCTACTGGGTTTTATTCCCTGATTTTATAATTCAAAGTTAATTTATGCAATTCGAGTATCAATTGTATGGTCTGTGAACCTACAATTGTTCTTGTCGGTTTCTTAATTTGGGTTAAACTCGATAGGATTAATTGTATGAGTTATTTTGAATTGTGAACAAGCGGAAGCCTGTAGGATGATAGTCTTACTTTAAAAGAGTAAGTTGCCTTAAAACTGTCTCTAATTATACGTAGGATTGGAAATAATTGACTCTATACCCAAATTTGCATTAGGCACTGATCTCATTTCGTTTGAAATTGTTATCTGGTTCATTCTTTGTTGTTTACATATTAATCTGATTTCTTTCTTTATAAAGCATTCGAAATTATGTTTTAGTAGTAGTGCAATTTTAGTTTAGATTTCATACAAATACAGCTATTTAGGAGATAGTATTATTTTCCTCCAATGATTGTTTACCCCTTTAGAAGGAAAGTTTGTCTGTGCATGTGTTTGTGCAGCATAGGGCACTTGTCAATTCAGGCCTACCAGTCTTTGCTCAATCAAGCCATAATTGCAGAGGCACTAGTGTGTGCCTGTCAGTTGGCCAAAAACGGTCCATCATTTTTGAGCACCAACAAGTTCTTTTATTTTTCTTCTAATAATTTTGCAAAAGAATTTCATCAATAAGAATAATTTAAAATTTTAAACTATTCATCTTTTCTAATCTAATATCTCTGTCTATAAATAATAGATTCACTATTCTATTCTCAACTGATATGATTTTCCCATTTCTTCCTTTCCTAATATTTTTACATAAAAAAATCTTTAAAAACTACTTTACTACAAGAAAAACACATAATTTCAGAAATAAAAATGTTATTCTGAACACACAAATACTAATTACTACAATTTTCTTGTAAATGAAAAATTCCAATTGAAAAAAGAACCTGATTTTATTAAAAATCTCGAGTTTTGGGCAATGCTTCTATCTTCTCTTCTCGGTCTAATTTCTTCCTCTTTCCTTCCTGTGCGTGCCTGTCTTTTTCTTTCCAAAAATAAGCTCCCTTAATTTTGTGTGGGCTCACAGATTTATAGCACCAAAGATTGTTGACTGTGAGCAGCACGTTCGGTTGACGGTGAGCAGCACGTTCCGAGGACAGGCAAAAGAGTCAAAACGGTGAATTTATAATCTCCCCAATCTGCGCGCATTCCCCACAATATGGCGTAAAAGTCTCTTATCTCCTGCAGATTACGAAGGATGGGCTTTTTTGATTATGACACACATGATCTACCGACTTTCGTTATTTGCATGATTGAAGATAATCTGATACAAACTAGTCTATTATTTTAGATAATCTGATACACAAAGTCTATAATCTGATACAGACTAGTCTATTATTTTAGATAATCTGCAACCAATACATCGAAGCTCACAGGACAACATTTAGAATAGTGCACAAAAGAGGTGTGTTGTAGGTCTCATATAGATAATTTAAACTATGTTGCAATATAACTGTTCTGATGCGACTTTTGGAATTAAGTACTGCAACTTTCAGAGCTTTTGAAATGGAGAGGCTGGAGGATATTTTGTAGTTTCCTCTATCGATAATTTTAGATGCCACTGTATTTGTATATCATCTTTGGTCAGCCATTTCTTGTGGCAAAGAGACTTCAAAGTGAAGTTCATAAAAAAAATTATTAATGTTTAAACTATTCTGATTTTTATAAACTAAATAGAATACATTTGTGCTCAGATTGGTATAGCGTGCAGAGTGACTTCATTTCACAATATTTGATTCATTTAAATTTTAAATTGATGCTTATCAATAGCCAACTTAGAAACTATAAATAAAAGGAGTTGAAGAGAAAAGAACAAAACAGTGAGAAAATGAGAAATCTATTAAACTTTATGATATTGTATTCAGGATTTAACTAGATAGTTTTGAGTCAAACTCATTGACCTATGTTTTATGAGTAGTGGTTCACAAGAACTCATCACCATTGAGAATGAATGACACACTTGGCACTTTAGAAACAAATTTCCATGATTGAGAAGAAACTAGAAAATTTGCTAGCTAGGTGTCAAAGTGGTAAAAAGATGGATTCACTTGTTGGTAGTCTATTTTGTATAATTTACAAGCACAATTTCCCAAGGTTTCCCTAAAAATTCAAGTGTTAGAAGAATAATGTCATCACAAGATTATTATTTCTAGTAAAAATGGTTCTTTAGAATTTTATAAAGCCACAAAAATCTATTTGATTGACTTCAATGATTGTAAGTGTTATCTTACACAATTACAATTTATTTTATCAACATGTCATATTGTGATTAAAATTGAAACACCACAAAAGTGAATGAAGTGGACCTCCAACAACACATTTGTGGGCACAAATTGAATTACTCCTCTCATGGCAAAAGCTAGTCAAGTAAGGGAGATTTTTATGGACTACTCTTAGTGTAAGAAATGAGAGTTTGGCCATTGATAATGATATTGCTGCTTGAGATGTTGGTTGCACTACTTAGTTCATGCATTTTGAAGGAGTATTTGATGGTGAACTATCATGTGCTGGAGTTATGGAAGATCTAATACCATGTTAAAATTTTCAACACACGCACCTCCACAATCAAACAATGAAACACAAACACCTTCCACAAGGAGAGCAACATGAAAATAATTGATACATTTATGAAGAAATAAAGATTTCAAGATGAATTACAATATTATGTGATGTAATGCTTTTATTAAAAATCATCTTTCTAAAAATTAAAAACAAAAGCTATAAAGCTAAGATATGCAAAATAGTGCACGATATTAAAAATAAAGGTGTATGTTATGCAAACTAGATTTGAAATGAAAAACTAGAGCCCAACTAGAATGAACTAAACTAAATTAGCTTCGACTAAGTGAACTAGAGCTAGGCACGCTGTACAAACATGTGCTTAATTATGTATGAAAATATGCATGAGAATATTCTTTGAGAATGTGCACTATTATTTATGCATCAATGCTAAATGTGTCTAATGCACTAAAACTATGTATGAAACAACATAAATGCATGCTCTAATACACACCCCCACCCCCACTCCCCCTCAACACCCTCAAGTGAAATTTAGATAAAAAAATATCTAAGCTTGAAATGCAGGAATAATCAAAGCAATAAAATGCCTAATTAGGTACCCATGTATAATGAAAGCCTCTCAAAGAAGAGAAAAGGGAGAAAAACCACATGGGAGAAAAATCATCCCCAAAAGAAAGAGATCTGCACTACATGAAAGAAACATGAAATATATAAGGAAGGACTAAAAAGACTCTAAGAAATGTCTCAAAAGAATAAGAACATGAAGAACACCCTCTGGAGTATAAAGAAGTTGTAGGCAATTGTCAAAGAATAAGTACTATAGTGATGAATGAAGAACATCCTCTAAAAATGATGATGACCAGGATCAAGAAGAAAAATCTACATGAGTGCCCCAATGACACTACTTGAACAATGAAAAAATAGAAAATAAAAGACAAACATATGGTGGTTAAAGATATAAATGGCACATCAACCTATACGAGTGACCTAAACGACAATACTCAATAGTGCAAGAGCAAACTGCTAGTCCAAAAAATAGGTGCCAATAATTTGAAGAACATATCAACTGAAGATAAGTCTTTCTCCACAAAATTGGAATACACAAGTGCTTATATGGTAAAAGCTACATCTCATCAAAGTATAGCCGCTGCATTTGACAAGTACATAGGAACAAATACTAAATACATAGCTTACTCCAAAGTGAAACCAAGGAAGCATTAGCACCAACAGTAGAAATCCCCATAATGCTGACAAAGGAGAGGCATGATAGGTCTATTGAAATTATGTCTCACTATGTAGTACATTGAGGAGACTCGAAATATGCACATGAAAGTATTTGTAACTAAAAAAGGTATGTATCTAATGCACACACATATGGGACAAGAATCACTAGGATTCAATATTTTTGTAGAGGAGCGCTCATTGGACAAAGGTGTGATGACAAAAAAATAGGAACTATGAAACTCCTTGTGGCACTTTATAATATAGTTCATGTGCAAAATAAGGCACAACACAATGTCTAAAATCCCCCCAAAACCATACATGAGTGTGGTTCTTTATCTTAATGCATCTACAAATAGAGAAGTTTATGTAAAAGATGCTCAAAATGCCTATGTAGGATAAAGTTTTGGAGATACATGCAGAATAGCCCAAGTGTTTAGTCATCCAACACAAATAAAAGTTTTCTAGAAGCAAAAACAACCAACTTATCATCCTTGATGTGAAAACACAAAAAATGAATAAGATATACTTGGTGCAAAAATTTGGAAAAAGTGCACGGACAAATGTGAAGAGCTCAAAGAGACCTTTCCAACACTGCAAGTGTATTGTACTAAAAAGTTAGCACCCATAATTCGAGGCTCTAGGAGCTATTAGATCCCATTTTGGTGATTTCAAGGTCCGAATGTTCATTATGCTTGATCACACTAACCTTCATTTTCTCCTCCCACTTATTTTCACCTTCCCCCACATCCACAAGAAATTTGAGCTTATTCCACCTAGGATAAGTTGACTTGTTGATTTTTCCTTGGGGGGCAAGTCGAGAGAAGACTTGTCCCTAGGTTTTTGAGCTGAGATTTGGCTTCAGGGTTCGATGGTTGGGTTTTCCTTCAAGGTTTAGATTTGTGGTCGACCTTGATCAAATTTAAATCTCAAAATGAGTATAAAAGGACATACTCTCCTCTCATTTGACAAATATCAATTAAGTGAAAGCTACACATGTGCAAGCATAAAAGCATTCAATTTGTGCAATTGAGGATTTAGATTCAAGATTTGAAGGCAAACATCCAATTCAAGATCTCCAAGTCTCCATTTCTTCAAGAACCATTCATGAAAAGAAAATCTTCTCCAATTGATGCAAGTTTCCCTCGCATGATGGCCAAGTAGAAGAATTCAGAATCAAGCAAGAAGATCCATTCTTCTTCCTCTCCTTCTCCAAGTGGTTATCAAGCATGCATACATTCAAGATCTAGGAGTGGAAATCATAGATCTATTCATTTGTGCATGAATCATTTATTCTACATCTCATTCCAAACACATTAAAAGCATCTTCATGGATTTGAGCGATTACTACATTCGTTTATGAGGGTTTCATATAAAGTGAACCAACAATTTACCTTTCTACTTTTCATTTTTTTTTCTGTATGCAATTTCAATTTAATTTCAAGGTTAATTCCTAAATAAGGGTTTGACAAAGGAAAATTCATTTCTACAACCCTTTCCTCCCTTTTATGTGCAGGAACAAGTTGTGGAGTTGCAGTCTTGAATATGAGAAGTATAGGAAAAGTCACAAGATCTTGGAAAGTTTCATCAATTTTGGCACTATTAGGAACAAGTTGACTTCTCGACCTGTCCATGATAAACCAACTTGTCCTTGGACTTTTTGGCTGAAAATTATAAACAAGGAAGGTTCGGGTCTCAGTCTCCTAGGTCTGGAGTTGCAACTGATTTCAACATTCTGGAAACAGTCAAATTTAGATTCAAAGTTCACATCTCTTCTTCTCATTTCAAGGTACAATCAGTCTCTCCTTTTTCTTGTACTTACTTTCATAGATCAAATTTTCTATCATTTACTTTCCCCCTCTCATTAGGAATCCAAATACCTCATTGAAATAGCTCTTGCATTTACACCCTTCATCTTTGGGTTTGTACTAATCAAATTTGTTTAAGGATGGGTTTGTACATTCTAATGTATAACCATAAATTTGGTGAGTGATCTACATCCTATCATTGCTCGCCATTTTCCACTATATGTTTTGGTGAACAGGACTCATTATATTTCTATTCTAATTTTGGTGTTAGATTCTCTTTCTATGCATTTAGATATCTAGATCTATTTTGCATGCAATTACATCCTATTGTTACAATCTACACATTTAGATATCTAGATTTTATAGTTATATTCTCTTTGCCTTATCTCCTTTATATTGCATGCATCTAGATCTATAGGTTTCATATCTTAGTATCTAGATCCACATTATATGCTTCTTATTTTCATAGTTACATCTACTTGTGTATGCTTTATATTTCATGTTTGATAGTTAAATGTGCTTGTCATAAAAAACTCTCTTTGTTTGATTCTCTTTCTATGCATTTAGATATCTAGATCTATTTTGTATGCATTTACATCCTATTTTTACAATCTATGCATTTGGATATCTAGATTTGCTGGTTATATTCTCTTTGCATTATCTCCTTTATATTGCATGCATCTAGATCTATAGGTTTCATATCTTAGTATCTAGATCCATATTATATGCTTCTTATTTTCATAGTTACATTTGCTAGTGGCATCATGGGTCACCGATGGTAGCCCCTTGGGCATGAGGGTTATTTTGTTAAAAAATATATATAAGTTATATATATATATATATATATATATATATATATATATATATATATATATATATATATATATATATATATATATATATATATATATATATATATATATATATATAATATATAATAAATAGATAAATAATATAAATATATGTATATATATGTATTTATTTAATGTTCTTTATAATTTTGTACCATAATATTTGATATTTTCTTGAAATGGATAATGTAGAGAATTGAGTCAATTATTAGTTAATATATTTTATTGATTAATAATTAAGGGAACTAATTTTACTTCTTAAATTGGGAATCTTTTTATGAATTATATTATTTTAGTAATTATTAAATTGGGAATCAATTTATTTTAATTAACATTATAAATTGATTTGCTTAGTATTGGAATTTAATTTGAGAATGTAATTATAGTTTTTGTTAGTGATTATTTAATAAATTAATTTACGTAATGGTACTTTACAAATTAGTTTATTATTAATTAAATTCTTACAAATGATTTTCCTTCTACTTATGTGGGTTAGGAGAGAATCTTTTTATGTCATCCTTTTAGGATTGTTACTAGAGGCGGGGTTAGGGTTAATGTGTTATGTTTGTTTGCCTTGCATAATTCTATGGCATTCAATTTTGTTATAACCCAAACTTATTGAAGCTTGATTTTATCATGATGGAAATTGATTATGTATGTTCCTGTTATACTTCAGAACTAGATATTGATGTTATGATTCATAATGATCTTTGAGATAAGTTTTGAGATTTATGAACCTAGGGTAGGTTATCTAGGTGTTAAAGGGGAAGTGGCTTTCTTTGGAGGCACTGGAACCCAGAAGTGGATACCTAGGTATCCTTAGTAGGTTACTTAAATAAGTGATAATATAATTAAATGGGGTTTTAAAATAAATTAATAAGATAATAGATTCCTCACCCATTCCTTGAGTGCTAGTCTAGGCTAAGGATGGGAGAGGGAGAAGATTTTTTCCCATCTAGTAGTGGTCGTGAGTTCTGGCATGATCAACTATCATTTTCTACATGAGAGGATTTCAGGTTTCGCATATGATCACACTTGGGAGTCAAAGTCCAATGAGATCATCCCAAGGGGTTGACATATGTGATGACACTTCCCTGATTTTATCTTAGGTTCCCTACGTGTGTTGGTTGCCTCTGGATTGGTATATGTACCTTTGAGTTGTACCCTTGAGATAGGAAATTATAGGACCCTTTCTTAGTATTACCTGATGATTGATTTTGGTATTTTTATTCGAGTGGGGTCTAATGTTATCTCCTCAACATGGTGGGAGTGGAACCATAGGTTTCCATGAGGTCAGGAGGTAGTGATTCTTTTACCATTTGAGACTCTGATGTTCTTGTATCAGTTCTGGATGATCCTTGTTGAGGTTTCTTCTTATCTTATCTTTCTTGGAGACTTATTCCTATTCTTTCTTTACTTGTACTTTGTACAAGTAGTTGTATTTACATACCCTGCGACTTGTGTAGTTGATGTGGGTTATCATGTATACTTTATAGTTCAAATGTATTTGTTTATTCTTTGAGATGATGTACTATATAGAATATTTAGATGGTTATTGTACTTAATAGATTAAATAGTAGTTATGTAATTCTATGTCAAGGAACCCTTGAGATTTAAAGTCTATAATTGAGATTGTGTATATAAGTATTTAAGGATTTTATGTTTTTCTTCTTCTTTGTATTCAATATTGTTTGTAAACTCTTACAAAAAAATTTATTTTGTAAACTTAGAAGTAGGTTTTAGGTTAATATCTCCTCGGTTCCCTGGCAGGGCATTACATAATGATAATACAATCAATGATATGCAATGAAATGGGATGTGAAATGAATCTAATGATGAATGAAAATGCATATAAGGTGGAATAAAAAATGAAAATACAAAGTGATCCCAACTAATATGTGAATGGGTATGCAAAAGGATATATGAATGCTCAAGAAATCACCTATACAAGATGCAAATTGTGAGTAGGGAGATGATACAAAATTATTTGCACAATCCTAATAAAGAATATTAGGGGTAGATGGAAAGCAGTGAGGTAAAATGGATGTGATAGGGGAATGAAGGATTCTTTTTGAAGCTTGAGTGAGGGGTATTCTAAGAAGGAATAATATTTTTTAGTGAGAACTTATTTTGATTTAGCAATGGCAGTGACCTTCCATGGTTATAAAGAACCAGAGCCTTGTTAAAGGCATTGCATGGGACTAATACAAAAAATACGTAAGGATATATCCTGCATCAGGCCTCAGCCATGAAGGACTTGAGTGGATATGATGCTAGGAGAATCCACAAATAAGTGATATTTCCAAAGTGCACCATGTGACTACATGGATCAAATGTTGGCAATTAAAGGGTCATAATTGACTAACTCAAAAATAAAAATATCAATACCATGCCCTAGCTTATACCATTAACAAAAAACCACGATATAAAAGATCATGACGACCTTGAGGCGGTAACAAATGAGGATCCCAAAAAAGATAACCAAGAACTAAAACTAAACTAAAAATCCTAATAAATATCCATAAAACATCTTTTTCCAAAAGAGGGTGATTGGCAGATGGAGATTTGATGAGGTTTGATATGAGGAAGGATACATCCTACAAGGACCAATGATGGGTTGGATTAGAAACTTTATTTTGATAGCAAAAGAGGTGTTGGGGATAATCATGAAGGTAAAGGATCTCTCAAGGAAACTTGTTGAAGCACCGGGTTGGGGGAGAAAAGATTTGGTCACACTCGACGTGAAGGATGACCTAGGATAATGATATTTTTAAAGGAACCTAGAGAGAACCAAATTGACACTACTAAAAATAGGGAAACCCACAACAATTACATACATCCATATGTAAAAAGCTCAAAAATTGAGATAGTAGTACGATATACAACATGCATGTGTGATAATAGAACACCTAGGGAATAGGGATTTGTGATGTGACACTGCATGAGCATGAATGGATATGAAGGATAAATGCATGTGGGGTGAGGTTGTGAAAGATAATGGTAAGGCCCTTTATACATGGCACCTTTTTCCAAGTTTTTGCCACATATAAGATTAAAGCTATTGAGTCTAAGTTGAATGAGATTGGAAAGAGTTTTGATTTCTTCAAAGATAAGGGTGGTAGATTGAGAATCAAAGTTGGTGAGTTTTAGTTTGAGTTGTTGTCTATTTAGAGATAGAGAGGGGATGCGGTCAAAACTTTCTGGCTGGTGAAGAAATTGGTTGAGGTTCGGTTAGAACATTTCTCCAAAATTCTTTCTGATGTAGAGGATTATGAACGTCACTCTCAATCTTTAAACTGGTCATCATCATTTGATTTGTTGGTTCAACATTGTAGTGTGTGTGCTCAAATGAGTTCTATTGTGGATGCTTGGAAGAAGAGTCTTGCAATCATAAAAGAAAGGTAGAATAAATTTTTTCTTGTGAAATCTATTATTTTTACTTGATTACCTTAATAATGTTATTTGGCCCTTTTCCATTGTTGGCAAAAAGGGGGAGATAAAATGGAGAGAAAAATTGAAAGAGGAATTACTTAACTCAGGGGGAGTTTTTTGGATGTTTGAAGTTTTTGGAGTCTTTCTAGTTTTGTTGTTTTTCCATCAATGCCAAAGGGGGAGATTGTTGAGATGTTGTTAGCATTGTTGTCATTGATGTCAAAACCTATGTATTGGATGGTTGTTCTTTGGGTAATAAATAGATTTGGTCTATTCTATACAGTATATTATGGTAATGTATTATGTGGATGGTTATCCTTGCTCTAGTAATGGTGGTATATATTTTTGGTACATCTATAGTATTCAATGGATACAAAGATATGAAGATTGGATGGGTATCATTGGTTTTTGTGCTTAGAGTTCATTCCGCGTATCCTTTCTATTTGGACATTCATGCAATATGTCAGAAGATTTCAGTATGTCATTTGTATTAAGTTTTGGACATATGCTACTGTTGGAATTGTTTTTGTTGAGGTATTGACATTAATTTTTTTCATTGATGTCAACATATGTTCACTTGGATGCATTAGAAGTTTTAGAAAGACTGGTTATCACAGGTACATGCAAGACTAATAGATGTGTACAAATAGTGTACAATGTTTCAGTATATGCAAACATGAAGTTATTTAGAGGAAAGTATGTACATATTATATCTAAGGTCGATGGATTTCATATTTCTATTTGCATGAGTTATAGTTGTTTTGGTGAAGGCTGGTTATAGAACAGTGACAAAGGATATGACAAAGATGCTCTCTGAGTTTTTGGGATAACTTGGATGCAAGCATGAGTTATGCTATGTGAGCTTAAGGAATTATAGAAGACTCATGGGAGAACACTATGTGATATCCTTGGGTTGCTAGGATCATGGTGACATCAGCGGTGAGTGGACTTGCGAAGACCTATTTGAGACCGACTAGAGGAGATAACATGTTCAGTGGATGGCAAGCGTGGATTATGGATCTTGACGCATAAATAATGATTTTTATTTGTTATTTACTTGTTTAAGGTACCGTGTGCATCTTAGCAAGGGTCTATGTAATTATTTGTGCATTGGGAAAGTCTTAATAGGCATACCTAATTTCTTATTGTAACTTGTATAAAGGAAAGTCATTTCTTTTTGTAGTTGTGTAATGTATGGGAGACTGCACGAGTATGTGATGCGAGTTTTGTAGGATGTAAAGAAGTGATTATTTTTGTAATTCACTTCATTGGAACTATATAGGAAAATCAATTTTCTATCAGTCAGTTCATTATTATAAGTATGCTTTCATACTTCTCTTTCGATAGTAGATCCAAAAGGTGGGTTTAACCTTCACATTTAGGCAGTGTGCTAGGGCAGTGAGCTCTTCATTTCATTCAACTCCTAACAGGGTTGAAAAGACTCCTAACAGGGTCTTTCCTTTAATAGGGACTTTGTACTGTATGTAATAATAATCTCCTAATAGGGATAGATCTCCTAACATGGATACTATATTTCTAGTGCATTATTTGTGGGCATCATTCCTCCCAGGGTTTTTCTCTTAACAGGGTTTTCCTCAACAATAAATATTTGTGTTATGGTGTTGTTCTTGAACTGTTCAGATTTTCATTAAGTAATTTGTTTATAAGTTTAAATTTTAAATATTTGGCACACACCTGATTCACTCCCCCCTCTCAGTTGTGTTATTCCTAATAGCTACTTGGTGCTAAATTTTGTGGTGGTTAAGACATGGTATTTGTTGTGGCATTCCCATATGTTATCTTTCATTGATTGTATTGTATAACATGCTTATTGTATGTATGACCTATCTATGGATCCCCTAGTAGTGTGGTATCGAATTCTCATATATACGACCTATCTTTTAAGACCGGTGCTAGCGTGTTGAACTTTATAGTATATCTCAAGATATCTTTTTTTAATTCAAGCTACCATGTTTTTCTAGGCCTACTTATGTATATGGTTCAATAGATATGTATATATATAGAATATCACATTGGATTTGTGTGTTTGAGAGTGTGTGTTGAAAGTGATATGATGTGAGTATGATTATGTGAAAGGATACTTGGTGGTGAAGTGTGTGAGTAGAATAAGAAGTGTGAAGGATAATAGTGAAGGAAGAGGAAAGCTAATGACAAAAAGGAGTAATTTTGTTTTGCAAAAGATTATTTAAGGATGGAAAAAGATCTCTAACTAGATCTGCTACAAATAGTTATTTTTGTGCTATTAACCAGAACTATTTCATGCATATGTAGATGCAATATTATCAGTTCACATTTTTTTTGTAAGACCTTTTTGTAATTAGTCATTTTTTGTATTTGGGTAGTTAGCCAAACTAGAAATGAACCTTACCTATAGTGAGAAAACTAACAGTGAGTCCTTGTAAAAATCACCTTAATCGATGTCACCTTAACTAGTTTTATATTCATGAGAATTAGTTTCTCCGTGATTTTTCCCATCTTGGGTTTCCACATTAATTTAGGCGTTGTGGTGTTTTTTGTTTATTTACTTTCATGTTCTTATTTATTTTAATTATCTGAATGGTTTAAGATTGCTCTAGATTAATTAAGTTTGTGAAAAGATTTTTGGAATAACTAATTCACCCCCCTCTCAGTTGTTTGTCATGTTCAACAAATGGTGTGATTTTTTTTAGAAATTGGGTTGAGAAAGTGATCAAAATTGTGGTCCTTGTTATTTATATTGCATTGTTATAGGGACTTATTTCATATATGAAACATATTGCTTGTGTTATTGGACATAAAGAAGTTGTCGTATAGTTTAGTGTGACTATCCAACATGAGGAAATAATGACAGTTATTGGGATTGATATTGAGGTCCCATTTGGTGATTTATCATGGTTTGGAATGATGGATATTAAGTAGCCTTTGATAATTTTAATTGTATAGTTTCCTTCATTCTTTGCATCCTTTTGCAACACCTTGCACTACATGAGACACAAGGAGGTTATCAAACTGTGCATCACATGAAGGCTAAACCTAGAGATGCACCCCATTTTATTTTCCATGTCGAAAAACTTAGTTTTAAACCCTCCTAACTTAGTCCTCAGCATAGCCAATTCAATAGTGGCAGTCTAGTTGTTAGTACATGTGGCTTTGATAATAGTTTTTTTTGCATTCTCCTCGTCTGGCATCATATCCCCAATTAAATCAATGGCTTCCATTTTCACACTGTCTAAAATTTGAGTGGAGCTATTGTTTGTATATTTCTTAGAGCTATTAATGGTTTCATTTTTGCCTCCTTCGCCGTCAACAATTTCTACTTTCCCATTTTTCCCCATTATTTTTCCACTCCCTTGGTCCTCTCCCTCCTTTGAATCATAGTCAACCAACTGGTCTTTTTTACCTTTGTCCATAGAATGGGTCACTAGCCTATGGGACCTTCTTGGATTTTTATGGTCTTCCCCAACCTCATCTTCCTCCTAACTTAACACCTCCTGAAAGGAGAATTTGGACTTTTTCATTGGGGAGAGGGGTTTTTACTTTTGTTTTACTAGCAATCAGGGGGTTTAGTGACTTTACTTTTCAAACCACGTAGTTTCATAGAAATTGTAAACAAAAGGAGTGTTGTTTCCAAGAGTCACCAACCTAGAAGCAAGCTTAGAGACACTAGGGTGGTGAATGCACTTCTTTTTACTCGGGCCAGAAGTGTCAATAATGTTAACTTTTCTTTCAATTGTTATGTCCTTCTTAATGTATTTTCCATTAACCTTCGTCCTCCTCTGCTGCCCTCCCTCCCCCAAATCTTTTTGTATTTCAATATATATGTTATTCTTGATCTTTTATTTATATATGTTCTTTTCATTCTTTAATTAATATGTTTAATTCTTTACATTTTATTTATTTTCATGTATATTATTTCTTTTATTCCTAGTTTTTTTTTGTTTTAATATTTCTTTTGTACATTTAGAATCTTTAGTTTCTTTATTTTAATCCATTTTTTTTGGTTATTTAATTATTTCTTGAATTATTCTAATATTTATTAATTTAATTATTTATACTTCCCTCTTAAATAGTTTTTCAGAAATTTTATTCAATTATATTAATTATTTTATAATCTTTTTTCCTTTTTTTACTTAGATTAATATTTTTTTATTAATTTTAAGTTCACTTTTAATTTTTTACATTTTAATTCTATACATAATTCTTCCTTTCTATTTTTTTTTTAAATATTGTACTTTTCTAAAGATAACCTTTTCAACCCATTTTATTCATATATTTTTTCTCCCTTTTTTTATATAGTTCTTTTTTTTCATTCTATTTTTTATCATTAACTAATTTTAGATAATATAGACATTTTTAATTATTAAATAATTTATATTCTCTTTTTTTTCAATTTATTTAATTAATATATTTTTATTCTTTTTTTGCCTATTAGATCACTCTTTAGTCTTTTTCTTCATCTTGTACCTTGTTCTTGATGTAGCCTCCCACCTCTCTTATTTTTCTACAACAAATATTTTTGATCTCCTTTAGCTAATTATTATCATCCTAGCGATGATTCATGGTGTTGGAATTGAAATGTTGATGAAAAACGTAACAAGTTCTAACCTATAGACAATTACAATTATCTCTATGGATTGCGGAAATTTTATATCATTAATTGCAAGATAACTCATCGAAAATGATTTTCCCTTGACACCAATCACCAAAATATGTGATTCCAAGTTGATTAACCACAAAAGTAAATGAGGTAGATGTAGAATAGCATGTGATGTAGCCTTGATGATGTGGATTGGACTACTATCCTCATAAACGCCAGTTAAATGAGCAAGGATTATATGAACTACTCTCTTTTAAAAAACTCCACAAAAGGGAAAACATTAGAACAAGAAAAAGTATTAAGGTACATAGAGGAAGCCAACAAGAGGTGAACAAGAGAAGAATTTCTCAAAAAAAGAACCTGCTCCCTTGGAGGATGGATTAATCTAGACGAGTGAGGATCAACACCTTCCACCTCTTTTCAAAAGACCTAGTAGGAATAGGGCCAATAATCCATCTAGCCACATTAGAATCACAATGACAACATTCCTAAAGAGGGTTCCAAGCCCCAATTGACATACATTTGGATTTATGGCCTTGTGAGAACACAACCTCGAAATTGTGCAAACAAGATATTGTCAGAAAGATGCTTTTGAGGGATATCTAATGATGGTAGTATTTTTTTGAGATATTATTGTTTGTATAATTTATAGCATGTTTGAGTTAGATGCATGTATTTTCACTCTTGAGCTGGTATCTTTTTGTCATTTCCTTTTTTTTTGCAATTCTCACAGCGTTGGAAAGATCTCTTTGAGCTCCACATTTGTCCATATGCACTTTTTCCAAAATTTACCCCAAGTATATCTTATTCAATTTTTTGTGTTTTCACATCAAATATTATAACCTGGTTGTTTTGGTTGCTAGAAACTTTTTGTTTGTGTTGGATGACTGAACACTCCGACTATTCTACATGTATCTCCAAAAAATTTCTCTACATGAGAATTTTGAGAATCTTTTATATATATAGTTCTTTATTTATATATGCATTGATATAAAGAAATGCATTTGTGTATGGATTTTGGGGGATTTTATAGATTCTTTTGTGACTTGTTTTTCACATGCACTATACTATAAAGTTTCATGGGGAGTTGTGCAGTGCCTTTTGTTTTTGTCATCACACCTTTGTGTAGTGAGTGTTTTTGTATGACAACATTAAATCCTAGTGATTTTTGTCCCATGTGAGTGTGCATTAGACACATACCTTTTTTCAGTTGCAAGTACTTTCATGTGCACATTTAGATTCTCTTTCATACACTACATGGTGACACACAATTTCAGTGGAGCTATCATGCCTCTCCCTTGTCAGTATTATGAGGTTTTTCTATTGTTGGTGCTAATGTTGCCTTAGTTTCTCTTTGGAGTAAGCTACATATTCAATAGTTGTTCCTATGTACTTGTAAGATGTAGTGGCCATACTTTGATGAGATGGAGCTTTTACCATATAGGTATTCTTGCATTCTGATTTTATGGAGGTGACTTATCCTCAATTGATATGTTCTTCAAACTATTGGCATCTATTTTTTGGACTAGCAGTTTTCTCTTGCATGGTTGAGTATTGTCATTGGTGTCACTTGTGTAGGTTCATGTGCCATCTTTATCTTTGACAACCATATGTTTGTATTTTGTTTGGTACTTGTTCATTGTTCAAGTAGTGTCATTGGGGGAACTCATCTAGAGTTTTCTTCTTGATCATGATCATCATCTTTTTTAGAGGATGTTCTTCATTAATCACTATAATAGTTATTATTTGACAGTTGTCTATATCTTCTTTGTACTCCAGATCTAGGATGTTCTTCATGTTCCTATTATTTTGGGATATTTCTTAGAGGCTTCTTAGTCCTTCCTTGTACATTTCATATTTATTTCATGCAGTGCATTCTCACTTTTGGAGATAAATTTTCTCCCATGTCATTTTTCTCCATTTTCTCCACTTTGAGAGGCTTTCATTATACATGGTATCTAATCAGGCCTTTTTGTTTTTAGGCCATATTAATTTCATGCTTAGATAATTTTTTTTCCCTATGTTTCACTTAAGGATGCAAGTGGGAGGTCTGTGTTAGAGAATGCATTTATGTTGTTTCATACATAGTTTTGTTGCATTAGAAACATTTAGTATTGTTGCATCAATAATCATTCACATACTCAAAGAATATTCTTATGCATGTTCTCATACATAATTGATCACATGTCTGCATGTGTGTTTCTAACTTTAGTTCATTTAGTTGAATCTAATTTATTTTAATTCAGTCTAGTTGGGCTCCATTTTTTCTTTTTGGCTCTAGTTTGCATATCATACACCTTTATTTTGAATATCATGCACTAGTTTGCATATCAGGTAGCTTTATAGATTTTATTTTTATTTTTTAGAAAGATTATTATTATTGAATGGTTGAATAGTATCGTTAGAGTCACTCATGTAGGTTTGTGTGCCATTTGTATCTTTGACCACAAGTGTTTGTCTTTTTTTTTTCATTTGTTCATTATTCAAGTAGTGTTGTTGGGAGCACTGATGTAGATTTTTCTTCTAGATCTCGATCACGATCTTTTTCAGAGGATGTTCTTCATTCATAACTACAGTAATTATTATTCAATAATTATCTATAGGTTCTTTGTGCTTCAGAGGATGTTCTCCACGCTCCTATTGTTTTGGGACATTTCATGGAGGCTTCTTAGTCTCTCCTTTTACATTTCATATTTCTTTCATGTATTGCATCTCTCTTTTGGTGAGGAGTTTTCTCCCATGTATTTTTATCTATTTTCTCCACTTTTAGAGACTTTCATTATACATCGGTACCTAATCAGGCATTTTTTTTTGGTGACATATTCTTACATTCATGCTTAGAGATTTTGTTTCTCCCAAATTTTCACTTGAGGGTGTGGGGGAGTTTGTTGTATTAGACACTATGTCACAAGGTTAGCTAAATTTTTAGCTTAAGGTTCGAAATTCAGCACGAACCTATAAAAGAATCCTAAAAAATAGAGGAAAGTTTAGGTCAAGTTTGTATAGCTAAAAGAAACTTTGGCATCTTGTTAAAATATACTTTGGTAAGGCCTTTTTTAGGGTTTTCTACCAGTGTTTTTTTAATAAATAATGGCCTCTATTACTTGAAATAGCATATTCAAAGACACCTAGGGTAAATTATTTAGCAAAAGTTTTAATGCATTTCTCTCTACGTGTTCATCCTACAACTGGGAATTTGTGATACCATCAGAGCTCTTTCTCTGTTGCCATCATTGGTGCTCTGCTCGTGCCTTGTCAAAAGTATAAGCTAAAATCTATGTCCATGCCCTTACCAGAAATCTCTGCTAAGAGTGTACCCTTGTTAGAAGTTTCTCCTCATGGTGTGCCCTTGCTCATGGATTTATTTGAGCCACAGTTGTTGTCACTAGAACTTGTCATTGGAAGTCATTAAAATAGAGGTAGGCCGACTTCATATAAAAAAATTGATTTTTATATTTTAAATTTAGTTTTTATTTTAGATATTTTATTTTATTTTATTTTGGATCTCATATAATTTTAAATTATTTATTAAAATTTAATTTTTTTAAGTGTCCTCATTATGTTATAAGTTATATGTATATTAGTTTTTATTTAAACATTTACTATTTATTATTAATTTAATTTACTGATTAATCTGTGAATACAATAAATTCTAATATTTAGTTTTTTTTAATCGATAAAAGGTCGAGGCCATGACTAATTTTATTAATTATTTAAAGTAAGATACACGAGTCTCCATTCAGTGTGAGCACTTGTAGGAAAGAATGGAGAATAAAACCTCCAGTCTTGCTCATGACATCTGTCCAACATATTAAAGATAGGGCATTACTCTATTTACAAAGCTAGTGAGATAGGGGCATTACCCTATTTACATGAACTAGAAAGATAGGGGCATCCCTCTATTTACAAAGCTAGTGACTTGTTTTGCACATGCGCTATACTATAAAGTTTCATGGGGAGCTGCGTGGTGCCTTTTTTTTTTATCATCACACCTTTGTGTAGCAAGTGTTTTTGTATGACAACATTAAATCCTAGTGATTCTTGTCCCACGTGATTTGTGCATTAGACACATACCTTTTTTCAGTTGCAAGTACTTTCATGTGCACATTTAGATTCTCTTTCATACACTACATGGTGACACACAATTTCAGTGGAGCTATCATGCCTCTCCCTTGTCAGTATTATGGATTTTTTCTAATGTTGGTGCTAATGTTGCCTTAGTTTCTCTTTGGAGTAAGCTACACATTCAATATTTGTTCCTATATACTTGTCAGATGTAGTGGCCATACTTTGATTTGATGGAGCTTTTACCATATAGGTATCCTTGCATTCTGATTTTGTGGAGGTGACTTATCCTCAATTGATATGTTCTTCAAACTATTGGCATCTATTTTTTGGACTAGCAGTATTCTCTTGCATGGTTGAGTATTGTCATTGGGGTCACTTGTGTAGGTTCATGTGTCATCTTTATATTTGACAACCATATGTTTGTATTTTGTTTGGTACTTGTTCATTGTTCAAGTAGTGTCGTTGGGGGGAACTCATGTAGAGTTTTCTTCTTGATCATGATCATCGTCTTTTTTAGAGGATGTTCTTCATTAATCACTATAATAGTTATTATTTGACAGTTGTCTATATCTTCTGTGTGCTCCAGATCTAGGATGTTCTTCATGTTCCTATTATTTTGGGACATTTCTTAGAGGCTTCTTAGTCCTTCCTTTTACACTTCATATTTATTTCATGTAGTGCATTTCTCTCTTTTGGAGATAAATTTTCTCCCATGTGGTTTTTCTCCATTTTCTCCACTTTGAGAGGCTTTCATTATACATGGTATCTAATCAGGCCTTTTGTTGTTAGGCCCTATGCATTTCATGCTTAGATATTTTTTCCCCTATGTTTCACTTAAGGATGCAAGTGGGAGGTTTGTGTTAGAGATTGCATTTATGTTCTTTCATACATAGTTTTGTTGCATTAGAAACGTTTAGTATTTTTGCATCAATAATCATTCACATACTCAAAGAATATTCTTATGCATGTTCTCATACATAATTGATCACATGTTTGCATGTGTGTGCCTAACTTTAGTTCACTTAGTTGAATCTAATTTATTTTAGTTCGGTCGAGTTGGGCTCCATTTTTTTTTTTTGGCTCTAGTTTGCACATCATACACCTTTATTTTGAATATCATGCACTAGTTTGCATATCAGGTAGCTTTATAGATTTTATTTTTTATTTTAGAAAGATTTTTTTTATTGCATGGTTGAATAGTATCGTTAGAGTCACTCATGTAGGTTTGTGTGCCATCTGTATCTTTGACCACAAGTGTTTGTCTTTTTTTTTTCATTTGTTCATTATTCAAGTAGTGTTGTTGGGGGCACTGATGTACATTTTTCTTCTAGATCCTGATCATGATCTTTTTCAAAGGATGTTCTTCATTCATAACTACAGTAGTTATTATTCAACAATTATCTATAGCTTCTTTGTGCTTCAGAGGATGTTCTTCACGTTCCTATTGTTTTGGGACATTTCATGGAGGCTTCTTAGTCTCTCCTTTTACATTTCATATTTCTTTCATGTATTGCATCTCTCTCTCTCTTTTGGTGAGGAGTTTTCTCCCATGTGTTTTTTCTCCATTTTCTCCACTTTTAGAGACTTTCATTATACATCAGTACCTAATCAGGCATTGTTTTGTTGTGAAATATTCTTACATTCATGCTTAGAGATTTTGTTTCTCCTGAATTTTCACTTGAGGGTGTGGGGGAGTTTGTTGCATTAGACACTATGTCACAAGGTTAGCTAAATTTTTAGCTTAAGGTTCAAAATTCGGTGAACCTATAAAAAAATCATAAAAAATAGAGGAAAGTTTAGGTCATGAAGTTTGTATAGCTAAAAGAAACTTTGGCATCTTGTTAAAATATATTTTGGTAAGGCCTTTTTTAGGGTTTTCTACTAGTGTTTTTTTAATAAATAATGGCCTCTATTACTTGAAATAGCATAAGTCATTCAAAGACACCCAGGGTAAATTTTTTAGCAAAAGTTTTAATGCATTTATCTCTACATGTTCATCCTACAACTGGGAATTCATGATACCATCAAAGCTCTTTCTTTGTTGCCATCATTGGAGCTCTGCTCATGCCTTGTCAAAAGTATAAGCTAAAATCTATGTCCATGCCCTTGCTAGAAATCTCTTCTAAGGGTGTACCCTTGTTAGAAGTTTCTACTCATGGCGTGCCCTTGCTCATGGGTTTATTTGAGCCACAGTTGTTGTCACTAGAACTTGTCGTTGGAAGTCGTTAAAATAGAGGTAGGTCGACTTCATATAAAAAAATGATTTTTATATTTTACATTTAGTTTTTATTTTAGATATTTTATTTTATTTTATTTTGATTTTACATACTTATGATCTCATATAATTTTAAATTATTTATTAAAATTAAATTTTTTTAAGTGTACTCATTACTTTATAAGTTATATGTATAATAATTTTTTATTTAAACATTTAATATTTATTATTAATTTAATTTACCGATTAATCTATAAATACAATAAATTCTAATATTTAGTTTTTTTTAATCGATAAAAGGCTGAGGCCATGATTAATTTTATTAATTATTTAAAGTAAGATACATGAGTCTCCATTCAATGCGAGCACTAGTAGGAAAGAATGGTGAAGAAAAACTCCAGTCTTGCCGTGACATCTATCCAACATATTCAAGATAGAGTGTTACCCTATTTACAAAGCTAGTGAGGTAGGGGCATTCCCCTATTTACATGAACTAGAAAGATAGGGGCATCCCCCTATTTACAAATCTAGTGACTTGTTTTGCACTTGCACTATACTATAAAGTTTCATGGGGAGCTATGTAGTGCCTTTTGTTTTTGTCATCACACCTTTGTGTAGTGAGTTTTTTTGTATGAAAACATTAAATCCTAGTGATTCTTTTCCCATGTGAGTGTGCATTAGACACATACCTTTTTTTAGTTGTAATTACTTTCATGTGCACATTTAGATTCTCTTTCATACACTACATGGTGACACACAATTTCAGTGGAGCTATCATGCCTCTCCCTTGTCAGTATTATGGATTTTTTCTAATGTTGGTGCTAATGTTGCCTTAGTTTCTCTTTGGAGTAAGCTACACATTCAATATTTGTTCCTATATACTTGTCAGATGTAGTGGCCATACTTTGATTTGATGGAGCTTTTACCATATAGTTATCCTTGCATTCTGATTTTGTGGAGGTGACTTATCCTCAATTGATATGTTCTTCACACTATTGGCATCTATTTTTTGGACTAGCAGTATTCTCTTGCATGGTTGAGTATTGTCATTGGGGTCACTTGTGTAGGTTCATATGCCATCTTTATCTTTGACAACCATATGTTTGTATTTTGTTTGTTACTTGTTCATTGTTCAAGTAGTGTCATTGGGGGAACTCATGTAGAGTTTTCTTCTTGATCATGATCATCGTCCTTTTTAGAGGATGTTCTTCATTAATCACTATAATAGTTATTATTTGACAGTTGTCTATATCTTCTTTGTGGTCCAGATCTAGGATGTTCTTCATGTTCCTATTATTTTGGGACATTTCTTAGAGGCTTCTTAGTCCTTCCTTCTACATTTCATATTTATTTCATGTTGTGCATTTCTCGCTTTTGGAGATAAATTTTCTCCCATGTAGTTTTTTCTCCCTTTTCTCCACTTTGAGAGGCTTTCATTATACATGGTATCTAATCAGGCCTTTTGTTGTTAGGCCCTATGCATTTCATGCTTAGATTTTTTTTTCCCTATGTTTCACTTAAGGATGCAAGTGGGATGTCTATGTTAGAGAATGCATTTATGTTGTTTTTGTTGATGTTTTGTAGCTTCAGTCGAATAAACACTATGAGTCAAT